>CM053598.1:182852814-182880922 GCA_028646575.1 Pseudocheirus occidentalis
CCTTCCAGTGGGGGTGGGTGACAAGGGAGGAATGGAAAGAATCCAGAATTTAAAGCTCTACAATCAAATGTTAATACAGACATACAGACATATATATTATTATTATTGTTATTATTATTATTATTATTATTATTATTATTATTATTATTAACTACATGCAACTGGGAATTAAGATGTACAGCTACTGGGGTAGGGAGACCCTCCCTGCCCTACCAGAAAGCTCGAGGACATAAAAGAGAGCAGATTGGGGGAAGGGCTTTACATTGGGATCCGCTGTTTTGGGGGTGAGGGTAGGGGAAATATAGGGATAAAATGTTATTCAAAATCTCGTGGAAATGAATGCTGTAAACAAGAAAATAAATAAGATAATTAATTTTAAAACAACAACAATAACAAAAAACCCAGCAACAACCCAGTATAAATACTGACAGCTTTAGTAGCATTGCCTGTATTTAAAATGTGAATCAAAGTGTGATTTCTTTTTATTACAACAAACCTCCTTCAAACTGGCCACTGACCACAGGTGGAGAACAGCAGTGAGAAGAATGTTAACTTGCTCTAACTGCCAGATTGATTCAATTTACACTATCCCATACCACTAATTGTTTAAATAAATTGCATTTTTGTAGCAAAGACAGGAACCATATTAGATTTTTTGAATTCTGATGTAATGTAATGGGTCTTTGAGCATTTCTCACTATACTCTGGTGCAGGCTGTGTTCTTAATAGTTCTAAACAGTAAATGGAGATGAAGTAACAGGTATAAAAACCTTCAGGAAAGAAGCTCACTTTTTATTTTATAAGCACTTTAAGTTTGATATAATACTTCTAATTATCCCTCTAATTGTTTTAATCAAAGCAAAGACAGTAGTACCTGTTTTTAAATAAATTATTAAATACATTGAGAGGCAAGATAGAATCAGGCAGATTTGTGTTCAAGACAACCCTCTGACAAGTACTTTGTGACCCTGTGTAAATCACTGAAACTCTCAGAGCCCCCAACAAGTACCCTAAGACCATACGTTCCAAAGCAAGAGCTGGTGTTCAGTGGTGGAGGGAATTTTCTTCCCAGGAGTATCTCAAACCAAGGAAATCACAGGTCTCTTCAAAAATTAAATAAATAGGTGATGGATAGAGATCTGAACCTCTTGTCAGGAAGGACTGAGTTGAAATACAACTCACATACTTACTAGCTGTGTGACTATGCACAATTCTTTTAACCTGTCTGCCTCAATTTCCTAACCTGTAAAATGGGGATAATAATGGCACCTATTTTCTCAGGCTGTAGTGAAGATAAAATAATATTTATGAAGCACTTTGTCAAACTAATGATAGTAGCATTAGCTATAATAATAATATTCATAAATGACATTATTTCTTCTAGAACATGAATTTAGACATTTTCTGACACTGAAAAACTCAAATCACAAGGAAAACTGTAAATTTTCACCATATTCACTATTTTATTAACATTAGTGATATCATTTAATATTAATAGAATGTCTACAAATAAAACAGGTAATAAAACACTTTTCATATGCATTTTCTCAACAATCCCCTTACATAGAAAATGCTCACACTATTGTTCCCTTTTTATGGATGACAAATCTGAGATTCCATTGTCATTGTTTTCTTTTGTCTTTATTCAGTCCTAACTCTTCATGGCCTCATTTGAGGTTTTCTTGGTGGAGATACTGGAGTGGTTTGCCATTTCCTTTTCCAGTTCATTTTGCCGATGAGGAAATCGAGGCAAACAGGATTAAGTGACTTGCCTAGGGTCACACCATTAGTAAGTATCTGAGGCCAGATTTGAACTCAGGAAGAGGAGCATTCTTGACTACAGGCCTGGAACTCTATTCACCGTACAACTTGTGTGTGTGTGCTTTGTTTTGGTTCTTGGAGAGGACCATGGTATCATTGAGATGATGACATGACTTTCATCTAAAGACACAAAGGTAGCAAGTTTTAGAGATGGAATTCCAAACTAGTTTTCCTGACACCAAAGCCCTTTCCTTTCTGTGAAAAGGCTGTCATAGGCTTGGATATATTCTATGCTTTTCTGGGTCAGAGCATGTAAAGTACCACGGTCATTGCAAAGGCGATAAGCAAAATTGCATAAGAAAATTATGCTGCCTTACATTTTTTTCTTCGTCTTCTGTTGAAAGGTTCAAATTAGATAAGACTTTTATGCAGCTTTGACAATGAGATTCACAATTTCCCTTCAACAGACATCCATACCACCAGTTTCCTGCAATCTCTTTATCTGAGAGGTTACAAGGTCACAGAGTAAGTGGCAGAGCTGGGAATTAAATTCTGGGATCTTGACTCTTGCTCTCCCGCCTTAACATCAGACACAACTGTCTCTATTTCATATACCATTTGTAACAAGCCAGAAGCCCCACATACTGAGATCATTAACTTTTGTGTTCTCTCTCTAATTATTTATACTAAGCCTTTCAAGTATCTATTTGTCTTTGTTTGGGGTTTAGAGGCTACCACACTGCAGACTAAGAGTGTCCCTGATTTATACAATACTTCTAAGTGGTTTCTTAGTTCTATTCTATATCATCTGGACCTGTTTTTCTATTAGTTTCCCATTGAGAGAGAGTATGGATATTAAATAAGGCAATGGACATAGAATTAGGAAAATCTGGGTTCATCTTCCATCTTAGACACTTCAACAAGTCACTAAACCCCTTTGTACTCCACTTTCCTCCTCTGTAAATGGAGATGGTTGGACTGATGGCCCAGAAATCTTCCCTGACTCTAAAGCTATCATTCTTTTGGTTCATTGCCTCTAGTTATATGACATTAAATTCAACCAGCTGCTTTTTCATCAATTCTTAGTTCCTGTCACATCTAAAAGGAACAACACCCCCCCATCTTTTCCATTTTTTTGCCTTTTCTTTTTCAATAAATCAATTCAATCATCATTGATCAAACAGCTACTATGTCAGTTAGTCAGTCGATAAGCATTTATTATGTGCATATTATAAGAATACAAATGAAGGGAAAACTGTCCCTACCCTCAAAAGAAGCATGTGTGCAAAGCTTTGTAATAGGCCCTGGATATAGAAAGACAATTTTTAAAAAAGTAAGACTCTCACTAAAGGAGTGTGTATTCTGCTGGAGGAATTGAACAGATAAATTTAAGGAAGTAGTCAAGTATTTTTAAGCTCCTACTATCTGCCAGGCACTAAGAACTTTACAAATATTATGTCCTTTGACAAATATTTTCTCATTTGAAGGAGGTCAAACCTGAAATTGGACCTGAAAGAAAGTAAGGGATGGAAATGAAAAGAGAATATAATCCAGGCACTAAGGAGACATAATGTTTGGAGTCTAGTTTGAATGAGATGAAGAGTCAATGAAGGGGAATTTTATTTGTTTATTTGGGACCAGAACTGTAATTTCCTTGGTATAAAAGTTCTAAGGGAGGAAATACTAAGAGAGTAAGCACCCGGGGTTACATGGCCAGTGGAGGTCAAAGACAGGAATCAGATTCAAATGGTCTCTTTCAGAAAATGAAGCAAGTGTTTTTAAGGATCTGCTTGACAATGGACCTCTTTGCAGGATTTCTGTGGTAGAAAAAGGATATCCTTCTCTCCAGCAATTTCAACCATTGACCCTTGTTGAGCCACAGCAGGACCAATTAGTGTCAAACATGTGAGGTGGACACAGAAGCCTTGGAATTGAGCTTAGCCAGTCAATTTATCAAATACTAATCACTGAATATCCATTGACCTTTAGACATTTACAGCTTCGGTTTGAGCTCCTCATCAAAAGGGTAAAATTTTTTTTTTACCTCAATAGCTGTCTGATTTTCTTCACTCATCCAGTCTCTCTCTCTCTCTCTCTCTCTCTCTCTCTCTCTCTCTCTCTCTCTCTCTTCCTCTCTCCCTCCCTCCCCTTCCTCCTTCTCTCTCTCTCTCTCTCTCTCTCTCTCTCTCTCTCTCTCTCTCTCTCTCTCTTTTTCTCTCTTTCTCTTACCTTCCCTCTGTCTCTGTCCCTCTATGTGTCTGTCTCTGTCTCTGTCTCTCTCTCTCTCTCTCTCACACACACACACACACACACACACACACACATTGGAAGGGGGGAATTCTGCACACATTAAACTTCAGCTATGGAACAAGAAAGAAATGAAACATAAACTATTTAACAATTAATGAAAAGAAGGTACTAAAGCCAGAACAGGAAAAGAATACTCAGCATTAATGCAGAAGTGTTTCATCTGGGTACTCTGTTTTAATCAAGGTAGTTAGTCAGTCAAAATTTGTGGTAGGGGCTGTTTCTTCCTTGTAGACATGCTTTTCTCCTTAAGTAGCTAGTAAACTATACCAAGCTTTTGTTTACTGGGCCAACTAAGTCCTAAGAACTGTTTCAATATCTTTTAGGGTAAAACAAAAACAAAAACTAAGCTGGTCTTTTTAGAGTAAAGACATTACCTGAGCCTACCGCTTGTAGGCAAGGTTCTAAGAATCTTTTACAAGACTTCTCAATACAAATTAAATTACTGAAGAACGCCACAAGAAGCAAAGAGGCCACTTAAGCCTCAACTTACTATGTGTTTCCATTTCACCAATTCAACAAGAACATTCAAATCCAACTCTGCTGACTATCATTGAAGGTTGTAAGATTCATATAATTCAGATTAATCGGATGCCTTAGGTTCAGATTTGGAGAGAAAGAAACACTCGTAGATGAATAGTTACCAAGAGGACATTTATTTAGCCATATCAGAGAAAATGATATTTGTCAAGGATACCAATATCAATCAAATTGAACGCAGCTTTTCTTCCTCCTTATTGGCCTTGAGCAAAGCATTGTGTGTGTGTGTGTGTGTGTGTGTGTGTTAGCCATTTTGGTCTGCTAGTAAGGAGATAAAGGAAAAATCTGATTCCTTCTGTGCTGCTTTAGACCATTTGTAAGCTTCTGTCATAGTTAGAGCCATAGTGTTTGTTCCAAGTCAGTTCTTCAAGGCTGGTAGTAATACCTACCAAGAAAAAACAGCCACTCCTACATGGGCTTGGGCCTTAGTGTAATGCTCCTACTATGGCATATATTTAATATTTATTTGTTGTTGAAACCAGAAACAAAATAAGTATATTAACAAAAGGGAAAAATAATAAAAATATATATTTTGTGACTAGCAATTATTTTTATACTTTGACATTCAACTAGGCCAACTAATAGACTCTCTATATCATGTTTTTTCACAAAAGGGTTTAGACATAACACTTAGATGAATATTTTTGTTTAGGAATACAATTCATTGAATATTATTCTCAACTTTGATGTAGGTAGTCATGGAAAATAGTAAAAGAAGTTGAAACTTCCAAGAGGATTTATTGCAATTAAATTGTTGCGACTTTGCCAGACCCTGGAACATACAGGGAAATCTTTCAAAACTGATCAGTCAGTAAAATAATTGTTGCCTAAAATAATTGCATTCTGGTAGAGGAGTAGAGAAGAATAAGCCCATTGTTTTCAGAAGTTACCTAAGGAGGTAAGGTGGAAATAGTCCATATATACCAAAATATTCACAACAGTACTTTATGTGATTGCAAATATCTGGGGGAGGGGGGAATCCACTGATTGAAGAAAGAGTGAACAAATTTTGGCACATGAATGGAACAGAATATATTCTGAAGTAAGAAATAAGAAATATGCAAAATTCAGAGAAGTATGAGAAAATATATATGGATTGATCAGAAGAAAAGGAAAACATATACATGACAACTACAAAAAGTAAATGGAAAGAACACAAAAACCAAACAAGGATGATTATTGTATAAGGAACTCACTCTAACAACGCAGCTCAACACTTTCTATAACTGCCTATAGAATTGAGAAGCTCAATGACTGTCTTAGTATCTATAAACAGTATGTTTCAGAAGAACTTAAACACAGATCTTCCTGACTTCAAGGTTAGCTTAACTGCCCTGCGACTCAAAATTATGATTCTGTTGACAGAATGACTTATTTAAACAAAACAGTGTCACCCTAATAGCAATTTAGCTGAGTACTGGAACCAAGGAGGGCTCCAGAAGTTCAAGGGAAGAGTACATTTGAAATGATGTTGTTTCAGATAGCACTATATTTTTAACCAGAAGTAATTCAGATATTCATAGCCATTGATGAAAGATTCCTTTATGTTTTCTTTGAGTATTTGGGTTAGTCATAAGTTCCGTGTCATGATTATTAGATTTGTAGTTTAGACTTCAAAAGACCTGCATGTTCATGCAGTTCAATCATCTTTCTTATATTAAGAAAAAAATTGCCTTCCTGAACCTTCCAAATACTTTCCCTAGTTCTGCTCTCTTTGTAAGATCTCTTCACCATAACCAATTGTAAAATATTTGAAGGTAGAATCATGTACTTTTTAAGTTTTCCTTTCTTTGGCTTTCAAAAGAAATACATGTGGTCTGGGATAATGTTCACTCCTTCTCTTAAGTATGACTGGATAGAACTGGTAATCTTGGCAGACTTTCGGGACTGATTCTTGTTCATCCCTATGTAGGAAAACAGCCTGATTAGTGTCTGGTTTTTAAAATTGTTTCAAATATTCAGTCTTCAACATGAAGTAGCCTATAAGTAACTGGGCCATGAATCAAGAGAATCTCTCCATTCATCTTATGTACATTAGTGTAGATTTTGCCATTCATGGAGATCTTTAGAGTTTTTCTCCAATGATTGGGTTAGGAATCTTTCTAGATTACATTTTTATTTATTTATTTTTATAATTAGTGGGGTTTTTTCAATTTATTTATTTTTCATTTTCAACATTCATTTCTGCAACATTTTGAGTTACATATTTTTATCCCCTCCTCTCCCCTAGCTTTCTGGTAGGGCAAAATGGATTTCTATACTCGTTGCCTGTATTCTTGTTTCCTAGTTGCATGTAAAAAGCAAAATTCTTTGAACATTTGTTTTCAAAACTTTGAGTTCCAGAGTCTTTCCCTTCTTCCCTCCTCACCCACCCCCACTGAGAAGACATGCAATTCAGCATGGGTTGTACATGTGTAGTTTTGCAAAGCATTCGCATAGTAGTTATATTATGAAAGACTAACTATATTTCTCTCCATCCTATACCCCCCCAGACACTTATTTTATTTTCTACTTTGACTCTGTCCCTTTCCAAAACTGTTTGCTTGTAGCTACCCTCTCCCCCAATATGACCTCCCTTCTATCATACCCCCTTATTCTTTTCCCCCTGCTTTCCTGTAGGGTAAGATATCCAATTGAATATGCATGTTATTCCTTCTTTAAGTCAAATTCAATAAGAGTAAGTTTAAACCATTCTCTTTCATCTTCCTCTTCTTCCCCTCCATTGTAACAGTGTTCTCTCACCTCTTTTATGTGAGATAAAACCCTAATCTATCTCTCCCTTTCTCCTCACAATATATTCCTCTCTCACCTCTTAATTTTATTTTTTAGATATCCTCTCTTCATATTCAACTTATCCTGTACCATCTATGCATACATGTATACATATTCATATTCATTTTTCTTGGAAGCTTTTGATGCAGGAGTTCTGACTTCATTGTCTTCCATTTCCATGTTTTGATCCTTTTTGTCCCCCCAAAACAATTGTATGGTCTGATTGTACTTTCTCTGCTTGCTCATCTTGCCAATTACTTGACTTTTGAGCTCTTTACCACAGTAGAACTCTGCTTCCAGAATTGAGAGAGCTTTGTCCCAAATTGCTGCGGTTTTCACAGCTGCTGGAGCTATTGATTGGGTGCCCTCTCTACAGCCCCCACAAGCGCTGGCACACTGGTCACACACACCAGGACCACCACCCAAGACCAAGATCCAGATCCAAGCAGGTCAGAGCAAGAGAGATTACCCTCTGAATTGCTGCTTGGTCCCCCTACAATCTGTAGGACAGGAGCTCTGGAACCAGCCATGCTACAGCAGCTGCAGCCGTGCCAACACTACTTCTTGTCCAAGGGGCAGGAGCCAGACCGCTCTTCCTTCACCAGTCTGACAGAGCTCCCCACTGACCTTTTATTTTATCTTTGGCATTTAGAGGTTGAGAAGTCTGGAAACCACGACAGCAGCTGCTGATTCACTTTCCTGAAGTCTGCTCTGGCCAGTCTCATCTTCTGTGGGACCCTGATCCTAGGCTCATGGGGGACTGCACTCAGCTCCCAGTATGCTGTGATAGACCTTTCCTGTCACCCTGCCAAGCTGCCTTCAGCAGGAGATTTGTTTCTCTCTGTCCCTTTGTGGGTTTGGTAGCTTTAAAATTTGTTTAGAGTCATTTTTATAGGTATTGGAAGTGGCTGGAGCCAGACTTGGAACTCACACCAAGTTTGTGCTTCTACTCCACCATCTTGGCTCTGCCCCTCTAGATTACTTTCTAGAGGCACAAAACAATGCATCATTAAATTCCCTTAGAATAAATGTCTTTTTAATATAAAGGTATATGCAGAGCTATTCTATTTCTTCAAGAATTCATTGTACACAATGACATGAAGCCCAAGAAATTAAATCAGATCCAATATAGAATACACAGTGGTCAGAGAGTTTTGTTTTTGGAAGGAGTACATATTCAAAAGCTTATATTCTTTACTCTAGGGTCCTAAACTGTCTCTTTTAGTTAAATAAAGCTGTCACTTAGGCAGAATGTTTTGCTTTCTGTCTTTGCCTTGTGTCTATGGACACCACTTTTCTCACTTATTTTGAAAATAGGGGATTTGGATCTCAAAGACCTCTAATGCCAATTTCAGCTATGTCATGTTCTTTTCCTATTCAATTCCCTTTGCACTCTTGTTTCATTTTGTGTGTGTGTGTGTCTTTTTATTCTATTTACTTATTTTGATTTGGTTTGGTTTGGTTTTTCAATATGTAAAGTTGCTACAGCACCAGTCCTTCTTTCTCACAAGGTCATTTGTTATGACAATCAGATGAGATGAGAAGTCACTTTCTTTCTTTTTTTTTTTTTGGCTTTTTGGAGAGCAATTGGGGTTAAGCAACTTGCCCAAGGTCACACAGCTGGTTTTTGTGTTAAGTGTCTGAAGCCAGATTTGGACTCAGGTCCTCCTGACTCCAGGGCTGGTGCTCTACTCACTGCACCACCTAGCTGCCCTGAGAAGTCACTTTCAAAGCCAAAAAATTGATGCCAATATTGAATGCATCATTTTATGTGAGGTAGCATAACACAGCATCAGGCTTAAAATTAGGAAGACCTGAGATCAATTTCTCTCTCTGATGCCTAATGGCTATGTGACGCTGGGCAAGTTATTCAACCTTTTATAACTCTAGACCATTCTTTACAATTAAGTCTCAGAGAAGGTGCTGTCCTGCATGGAGTTTACTCACCTAGAAGTTCTCTATGCCATAGATTTCATGAGTCCAATCCTTATCCTTATGTCTGAATGTATGTAATGTCAAACACTTTATCAAAGCTGGGGTATTAGAGAGGATATAAGAGGAGAGTTATCAAACAAGATTAATTTCATTATAGCTGAATCCCTGTACACAAAGTGAAACAAAATATGGAAGAGACCATATGGAAAATAGAGGCAAAAAACAAAACATATTTTAACTAAAACTATACAGATAATTGTAACAAAAATAGGTTTAGGTACTGAATTACCAGGAAACCCCTCAATAACTCATCCTGTTGATAAATCTAGGTAAGTACTAATCATAACACCTTTGATATCCATCTGTCACCCAAATAATACCTGTGGCTCCAAGCGTTCCCACCCCAGTACAACTGCCTTAGCAGATGAACTGAGGGTAACCAACAGACTGCAAACCCATGGGTGAGTTAGAGGGGTATCGAATCCAAGCAAGTGAAAATTTCCCCGAGCAGAATAGGCAGATGAGAACAGGTTATTTATATGGCCATGAAGATGCCTGAAGCAGGCTCTTTAGAGGGTTTGGGGCTTGCTGTAATGCCAATGTGATACCCATAGCAGCCACTATGAATATGTATGCATATTTCCAAGGTAGATTGGCAACACAAAATAAAATCTCTTCCTCAAAGGCAAAACAAAATATGTATTTGGAACATCATTAGTATGCCAAGATGTAAGATTTAACAAGGTACTCACCACTAATCCAGGGAGTGCAGCCTACCTCTTAGGTCTCCTCACAAACAAGTTCCCCTAGGCAAATTCCTCCCTTTGTCAACTCAAGCTGTTTCTCTTTCTCTCTCTCTCTCTCTCTCTCTCTCTCTCTCTCTCTCTCTCTCTCTCTCTCTCTCTCTCTCTCTCTCTCTGCTATGCCTTGCTCCCACTCTCTGCTCATGTTCTCTGGGTAAACTCCCACACTTAGCTGCATGTGACCCAGGTTCCATGTGACTCTGTCTCTGTGTGAGATGGGCCAGAGCTAAAAGCAGGTCACAAAGGCCTATTAAGGTGCAGGAAAGATCTTCAAATTCCATTAACATTACACTTGGTCAGACATTGAAGACACCAAGGTCATCCATTTCATCCCAGGCCACCACCAGTCATCTTGACTTTGTCTTGCCGCTGAACTTTGATGTCTCTGGAAAAAAAGAATGAGACTCACAACTCTGTACAACTCTATCTCACTTGAATCGACCTCATGTGAAAGTCAAGACATCTCTACCCCTCTATGAAGTCATAATTCTTCTTCCAAAACAAAGGACAAACAATAGTTATTTGGACAAACAACTGATACTCAGATTTCTTTTCCACTACCAGGGGTGGAGAACCTGCATCCTCAAGGCTACATGTGGCCTTCTAGGTTCTCAAGTGCCACCCTCTGAATTAATCCAAATTTCACAGACTACCCTTAATAAAAGGATTTGTTCCATGAAATTTGGATTCACTCATAGGACCACACGTGAGGACTTAAAGGGACCCATATGATCTCAAGGCCACAGATTTCACACCTCTGCATGATTATACTAAACTACCTGCATAGTGTAAGTGATTTTTTTAAGGTCTAAAAGATAGCAGATATTCAAATTTAGGTCTCCTGAAAACTCGCTAGGTGTTCTTTGAATTTTATCATACTATCCCGTGAACGTTGAATAATCTGAAGATTCTGCTTCTGAATTTATTATTTTAAAATAGAGAGCTAGCCTTGGAATGTGTAAAACCTGAATCTAAGGGCTATCTCTGAAAAAAAAACCAGCTTGCTGTGTGACCCCGTCCTGAACCTGATGAATCAAAACTGTAGGCAAGTCTCTAATACTAAATGTTTCAGAAAAGATGACAAATTTATCAGGAGTCCAGTATGTCCATGAAATAAAAGTTCCAGTCACTATCCCTATTACCCATCCAAACAATTTTTGGATTTACCTAATTCCAGTGCCATTCTCTTACTTGTATAAAAATCCTATAAATACCAAAAGTGGAATGATGGTTCTAAAGTCCCATGCAGGGCAAATTCTAATTAGGTACTAATGAAGAGGGAGGATTCCAAAAGTGACAGAAGTAAAGAAACATCCAGAAGAGAAGATTTGGCATGAGACTGCTAGTACATGTGCCCTGGTAGACAAGCTCCTGGTGTGGCTTGCTGCTTTATCAAGAAACCTCTTTTGATGGGAACATCGTTTAATCTCCCATCTGTATTTCTCCTCCTCCTCAAGTCCAACCTGCTGAGTTTATGCTCAGCATACTTCTTGGCAAAGCCCCCTGATGGGATTCTATTGTTCTAGTTTCTCCTTAAACATTTTAGGGGGAAAAAGAGAAACAAAATTTATGGAGTAATTGATTTCTTTTAAGGAATCATAAATGTTTTCTCTCATTTGTTGCTTGGGCATGGAGCACAATGCTTAAAACCAAGTAACTCACTTCTGCATTCTGATTTCTCATGGGATTTGTTATTCTTTTTAAGACAAATTCTAATCATAGACCTAGAGAAATAAATGCCCAAGGAGGAGAGTTGTTTTAGATAAGAGAAAACCTTTTTTTAAACCACTCTTTCATTTCTGGAATCCAGGCCAGACAGGATAAAAGTGAGATCTGATGATTTAAAAAATGGGTTGGGTAGGGTTGAGAAAAAAAATCTACTAAAAATTATTAGAAATTTAAATCTTTCTTCTTTGTTTTCGAAAGAGAGAGCAACATAATGACCCTTCTAAATTCAAAACTGCAAAGAACTCAATAATTATAAAATGATATAAAACATTCTCAAAATTGTTTGGGAGGTTCATAGGATAATTCATGCAGAAGAGTGATTAGACATATTTTAGTTAGCTTAAGATAATAGAACATAAGGACCAGTGGGTGGAAATGAGAGGAGAATGAGTTTTTGCTTAACATAACAAAATTATTCCTAACTAGACCTTTTGGAAAATAATACAGACTCAGAAAATATTTCTCCATAAATGGAAGACTGAAAAGAAATGTTGTGTTTTCAGTTTTTTGGAAACATTATAGAGAAGATTCACATGTGGTAGCCTCTGAAATGCATTAAATATTTAAAGATTCAATGATTATATGAAAATCAAGATTTACACTAAATAATTAATTAGAATCATAGAATTTGAGATTTGGAGGAGACATCAGTCGTGATCCAGTCTAATCCATAAGCAAAATAAACTCCAACTGTAACATACCCGACAAACCATCATTCTGGCTCTGCTTCCATTAGTTTGTGTGTCTGCATGCACATGATCACATGTGCCCCCACACACATTCAATTTGAGTATTTTAAAGTGTTTTGTTATCAAATATTCAAGAATTTAAGCACGAATAAATGATTTAACTACCTATACTTACATATTCTTTTAATGTAGAACTATTTTAATTATATCAAATTATAAATATGACCTTAGTCTCATTTCTTAAAGGTATGCTGGCAAAGCACAATCTCTTTTGGATCCCCAAAAGCTAGAAAATATTCAAATATGGAGCTAATGGAAGACTGTCAGATAGGGACTAGGCCATTAACTGTGGAGAGCAGAACTAAAAGTAGGATTGGGCAGCAAGAGAATCAGTTCAGGGCATCACAAAATTCAGAAGGAATCAAATTGAGAAATTTTGTGTGAAGAACTAACAGCTTTTTACTATACCCAAATTGGGTATGGGGAGGGGAGTACCTATATGTCTATAAACGGGTGAATGACAGTAGGAAAACTAACCCCTCTCCTTAAACAGTACTTTATATGTATTGTTTATATGTATGTATGTATATATATATATATATATGTGTGTGTATATATATGTATATATGTGTGTGTATATATATACACATACATACATGAGCCCTCTTCCATCTTCTGTACTAGGCATTTGCATCTGGTGGAGTCAAAGCCAGAAAGAGGCTCTTACTATGGGTTACCATGACCTCAACACCCTGGTCAACTCACACCAAGAAGGGGGGAGGGTGCCAATAATTTCTGACACCTTAAAAGTGTGAAAAAAAATTATAGTGTTTACATTGGAGTTAGATACTATAACACTCGGTTACAGTAAATTTAAAAAAATAAAAACAAAGTACTGGTGGTTAGTCATTAAAAAAAAAACCCACCTGACTTTTAGGAGAAGAAAGGACTCCTAAATTCCATTGGTCATAAAGATGTCATTATAGTAAGGTTATATGAAAAATAAAAATTATCAAAAATGTTTGAAATCAGTTTGAAACCTAACAAAAAGAACGAAACACCAGCAATGCTATATCTACTCCCAGAGACTGAGAGAGGAAATCTAATAAATTATGCCTTTTATCAGAATCATCCACCGAAATATTGAGAACAAGAGATTCTGGATTCAATAAGGGCAATGAGGATAGAAGTTTCTCCTAAATGTTAGCCCTTTAATGAAAACACCTATTTAGCCTTTGAGACTCACCCAGGAAAAATGATGGAAACCTGGTAGATTATATGTCCAATGCCTTCCACTTATGTTCATCTTTGGACTATTGATCATTTAAAAGACCAATTCTTCTCACCATGGGCCTATCCAAATCATTTTCATTAATTTCCCCACACTTGATAAAATCACTTCCAAAAGTGCTAACTTAATATTAGAGTGAATAAAATATTTATTTCCACTCACATTTTCCTGCTTCTTTCTTCTATCTTTCTTGGCCTATGAATAAAAAGAAGAAAAGAATAAGAAAAATTTTAAATAGTGGAAGGGAAATATTGGGAATATGTCTCCTTGGGTTTAGTTTGAAAACATATCTTCCACTGTACTCACTACTTGCTCAATTATACACAATTATCTTTCCTTCTCTCCCTTTCTTTCTTAATGCTTCACTCTTTTCTCTCTTTTCTTCTGTTCTCTTATCTCTCCTTTTTTCTTTCTCTCATCTCCTTCATCTTTTCCTGTTTCTCACTCCTCTTTTTTCCTCTTTCCTCAATTTTTCTCTTTGCTTTGTCATTTTTTCCTCCTTTGTCTCCTTTTTCTTCTCTTTCTCCTTTTTCCCTTCATGCCTTGTTTTCCATTCACTCTCTACCATTTTTATTTTCTCTCCCATTTCTCTTTTGCAATACCAATTCTTTTGCATATATCTTCCCATATTTTCATGTTTAACATGAGTGTTTTATCTTTAAAAAAAAGAACTACTTTTTATTTAGTCATCCTTTGTTGTCAAATAAATAATTCAGGAGGAATTTCTCTGTTCAAGAAAATGAATTCTAACCACTTTAAGGGTGGAGGAAAACTGTTTCTAAGATTGCCTTGTGCACTGAAATAGTGTTTTATTAATGTGCAATGTAGCTCTAGGAGAAGCATGGACCATGGTGAAGTACTTCTTTCCTGGTAAACAATGTGCTATAAAGACATGTAGCCTAGCTATAAGGAGTCACCTCTAGGGTATCTGTGTAAATTTTCTTACATTCTTTACAGCCAGGCTTCAGATACCCTATAAATGTCATTCTAGTTTTAATGATCATTTTCAAAATTCCTTTGGAAGCAAAAGTGCTCATTGGAAGTGAATGGCATTTTTGTTTTTGCCAGAAACTGCATGCATATGCTGAATTTAATTCCACCATCTCTGCTTAGCCTGCATGGCAAGGAATTGCATATAATTTCACAAAACTGTCACCATATTACTGAATTTTCTCCAATTTGGGGTGCTGTCAAATGAATCAAATGCTAAAAGCTTTCTCTATCCTCCCTCCTTCTTTGTAGCCTTTCACCAAAGTAAAAGACAATAAAAGTTTCCATAAAAATTGCAGCTTCCTAAAGCAAGAGAGTTGTGTTTTGAGCTGCAAGAGATTGCAAGATTCATTTTATAATTTTACCTAAAAACAAGCATAATATGAACCACTCGATTTTCGTAGAAAAGTCTGAAAGGGACCCTAGTGGATATCTAGTTTAAACCTTTCATTTTACAGATGAAGAAACTAAGGTCAGAGTTGGGATTATAAACCTACATCCTCTGACTACAAAAGTGGTTTTCATTCTCTTGCACCAGAATGCTTTGTACCATAAATTAGTTCTGCAAGCATATCTTAATCAACCACTGTGTGAAAAAACACTATGGAAAGCCCAGAGTAAGAGATAAAGTTTAACTAAGAAAAGGTCCCTCTCATGTAACTCTAGCATAAAAAACAATGCATGATTGGAGAGATGTTACTAAAGAGTTGTATGAGGTTCAAATGAGGTTAACACAAAACTAGCCATGCGACCTTGGGGAAGTCACTTAATCCCAATTGCCCTACCTTCCCTCCTCCAAAAAGGAAAAAAAAATAAGGGATAGAATATTATTCATATATATATAAACATATGTGTACAAATGTGTGGAGTACATTTGTGGGGAAGGGAGGTCAGGGAAGGACTTCTGAGAAACAGGGGCAATTGAATTGGGTTTTAAAGAATGAGGAAGAAGTAATGGAGGCAGCTAGGTGGTTCATGAAGCATCTATGTGATTCAGTGCATAGAGTGCTGGGCCTGGAGTCAGGAAAACCTAAGTTCAAATCAAGCCTAAGACAGTCATTAGCTGTGTGACCCTAGACAAGTCACATCCCTATTTGTCTCAGTTTCTCATCTGTAAAACGAGCTGGAGAAGGAAATGGCAAACCACACCAATATCTTTGCCAAGAAAATCAAAAAAATCAGTCATGAAGATTTGGACACGACTGAATGGCTAAACAATTGCAACAGGAAATTAAAGGGTATGTGGGTAGAGAAGGCTTATCAGGCATAAGGAACAAAGCAGGTGAGGTCCAGATGTGGGAAAGAATGGTGACCATGTTAGTCCAAAGCACGAATCTCCTGTGCTCTCATAATTCTATACTGCTCTGTCTCTCTTCTTCCATTCCCTTCTTACTCCAACACATCTTCCACACAATTGCTGAGATGACCCAGCTAAAGCACAATTCTATTTCTATTACCTGTTCAAGGATCCTCAGTTGTACTCTGCTGTCTTTAAAAAACAATATAAATTACTCAGCTTTGTTTTTAAAGGTCTTTACAGCTGGTCTCCAGCCTACTTTCTAGACTTAGTGCATGTTCTTCTTCTTCGTTCCACTTTAGGTTCTATTCAAACTAGCCTACATGCTCTTTCTCAAAGTTAGGATTCCTTCTATGGTCTCCATGAATTCACATGAGCTGCAACGAATTCCTGGAATATACTCATTCCTCACTTCATCTCAAAATCCTTGCTATTAACAAGGACTAATGCTATCCCAAGTTCTACCTCCTACAGGAAACCTTTCCTGATCCACTTAATTGTCAGTCATTTTTTAATATTATAAACTTAACAAATGTGAACATTTCAATACCAAAATAAAATAAAATAGGATAATATATGAAACTGTGAATTTCTAGTGTATATGGTTTACTTTTTCAAAGCAGGCATATATTAATTTTAACTTGGTAGGTCCAACACTACTCTGTTTGTCTCTGGCCCTTCCTGCATTGCTTTTTGTTTTCTTCTGTGCTTTTATTTTGATTTTACGGAGATGATCTTTTCTTTATTTTCCATTTTCATCATTACTATTACTATCAATACATTCCCTCCCTACAGTTCTTCCCCTATCTCAAGTAGAAACCTGCTTAATAAGCAATGTTATTATTATTCAGTCATGTCCGTCACCAATGCTGTCTGTGGAGTTTCCTGGATAAGGAGACTGCAATGGTTTGTCATTACCTTATTCAGGCAATTAAGGCAAATAGAGATGAAGTGACTTCCCCAAGGTGGGCACATGGTACCAAGATGAGTGGAAGAAGTCAGGACATAGAATAAGAAGGGTTAGTCTTATTTGAGTCCCACCGTCTCCCATTCAATCTCTCATCTGTGGAATTGTCGGGGTAGGTTATTTTAGGATCAGGATTCAATGCTTCCTGAAAATGTCATGCCATCCCATACTTCACCTTTGACAGAATATAACAAGTCCCATCCATTGGCCTTCCAGAGTCTGCAGGGGTGCTGTTACTGTGATCTAATCTTATTTCACTTTAGCTAATTGGGTATCTGGGTTTTGAATGGCAATTACCAGCAGTCAAGTAATAGTGAAGGAGATGTATTTTGCCTCCATTTCTTCTTCCACCAGATGCAATGAGCTAGTCCTCCAAAGATCCAAAGACTACAGAGGTATTCCATTGTAGAAATACATCACACATGTCCAACATTCCTATACTACATAGACCAAAACTGGAGTATCCCAATAATTTATTTTCTAATCTTTCCCTACTTTATCATTGACATATTTTTAAAGCAAGCCATGACCCACTGTCACCAAATACTTACCATTATGCCATATGTTGAAGGCCATGTGCAATCTAGTACAAAATGCTAGGTCAGCATTTGTTGAGATTTTGTCAACAAGACAGTAACAAAGACTCTTTTACTGGATCAAATGAAGAAATCAGATATTTAATATGGAAATATATTTATAGGTCATACGTCTTCTTATTTATGGGGATAGATCTTAAATATTTCTTTAGTCTACAGAGCTTTTTTCTATTTAATTGTACCTCCAGCCTGAGTCCCTAGATTTGGACTTAGTACCAAGGCAGTTTGTGTACTTCACATACTTGTTGATAGTATCCCCTTAACAAGAAGTCAGACCCTCTTAGTTGTGAATAATCTTTCTGTCCTCAAATTATTCTCAGTCCAATGTCAGCTCCTCGAAAGTAGAGACTAATTTTCATGTGATTATTATATCCCCAATGTCTAACAAATAACAATGTGTCCTGTGACTGATAGATATAGAACAAATATTTGTTACATTGAATTATAGGTGTCCAAGTTTGTACCATCTGTTGTCCAGTATGTCAAGAACATAAAATATACATGGAGGAGAATAGTAATATGAAACAATGTAGACAGATAAAGTGATGACAGATTATAAAAGACCTCAATTAATACATTAAGTGGCATTATCTTTAATTGGCAGATGATATAGATCCACTGAAGAGATTTTAAAAACGAACTTAAGGCCCTACAAAATTCTGAAAGGCATTTCTCTGTGGCTTCTTTTTCTCTTCCCTTTATGAACCATTTCTAAACAAAATATACCTTTTCTCTCCCCACCCCCACCCCCCAGCAACCCAGTGCTGTAATGATCACATCACATTGTCAAAATTATTGACCATCCTGGTATGCCTTATGTCACCTTATTTTAAGAACAAAGACAATAAATGATAGGAGTTGGGACTGTGATTTCTTTTGTACAGGGAACTCTCTCAGATGAAGAAACTCTATCTGGCAATATAGGTCAGAAGCTTCTCTGAAATGTATAGACTTCTTTTTGTAAAAAAAAAAGTCATTTCCTTATTTGTTTTTAGTTTTCAACATTTAGTTCCACACTTTGTTGACATTAAAATTTTGTCAGTCCCTTTCACCTCTTCCTTCCCCAAGAAAGCATGCAATCGGGTAGAGGCTCTACATACATTCATATTAAACATATTTTTACATTAGTCATGAGATAAAGAAAACTCAAAAGCAATGATATGAACTATGGAAAAGAAGAAACAAAATGAGAGAGGGAGAGAGAGAGACAGAGAGAGATAGAGAGAGACAGAGAGAGACAAAGAGACAGAGACAGAGAGATAGACAGAGACAGAAAGAGACAGAGAGACAGAGAGGGAGAGGGAGAGGTAGAGGGAGAGGGAGAAAGAGACAGTTTCTCTCTCAGCATCTGGAAGCTGCCTGAGAACTGAGTTGGAGTTTTTTCATGAGACCAGAATCTGGTGAAGGCTAAGGCTGCTACTACCTGGAAGGCTTAGATTCCTTCTGGGTCCTAGGGCCAGCTGAAATTCTGGAGGACCGAAGAAGCATGACCATGATAAGTCTTTGTTTGTTTTGGCATGGTGGGTCCTTGAGTTCCCAGCAACAGAAGTGGTAAACAGTTTGAAATGAGCTAGACCCTGTGAGCTGCAGTGTGTAACAAGAACTGCACAGAGGACTGGACAAGAACTTGGGAGCTGCCTGCCCCTGAGTCCAAGTGACTATTCGGTGGTTTCAGGTGCAAGCTGGGACCATGGAAGGGGATCCAGGGAATCTGAGAGACCACCCTGAGTCAAGATGAAGAAAACACCTCTCCTTCGATATTGAACAAGTGATGAAATTTAAGTTTACTTGACACCAAAGGGTGGAGAGTTTATGTAATTTTGTAATGATTGTATTTAGTGGTTAATGATACTTAGTAAATGTGAATCTGGGTAAGTGACGAAGTTAACTTATGTTTGCCCCATGAGTGGAAGATCGATTATTGTATTGTGAAATGACTGAATGATTAAGTAAGGAGGGTTTTCCCCTTAGGGAAACTAGTTGATTATTCTTTTGTTCTTTGTTCTAAATATTGTGGCCACTGTAGTGAAAACTGTGTGCTCATTTTATTGTTAAGCTGTTGTGAACATTATATTGGCATTTTCTGTGATAAAAAGTAATTTTGTGAATATCATATTGTGAGTTGTTGTGAATGTTTGCCTTGATTTCTTAATGGAATAAATGGAATATTCACTATACTGTGTAATATGAAACTTAAAAGCTGTTTACAGCAGCATTCTTTTGAGATTCTGCTAGTGCATAGCATTACACTCACTGGCTACAAGTCATTTCTTTTCTTCACATTACCACTCTTCCCTGTTCTTTGAGGCCATCATCACTATTCTCGTCTTACTTTCATCTTTTCCTAATTTTGGCCAAGTCATGCATCAGTTCAACTACACACATTCATTTGACTTTAAAACCCTTTCCCTCTCATTCTATCATTGCTTACTACTTTCCAAATCACAACTCTAGGATGGTACTACCACATATGTCTCCATTCCTGTTCAGATGATTTTGGTGGCTATCACTAGAACAAATCATATAACAATGTCAAATGGATTCACTAAAAGTTTATGGTATTTAATATTAATTAGTCCTCATTGTTTTATAGCAGTCTCGGTATGTAAATACCATAAATCCCAATATTAGCTCTTTCAAATGTTTTTTTTTCTCTTTGCAAGACTCTACACTACTCCTCCTTCAGTGAACAAACTTGAATCTTTTTTGGTTCTTTCTCCTATCCTAGTCCACACCAAAGAACTCCTTTATTCCTTCAATTTATTCTCTCTTGCTCCAATCTATGCAGAATAGGTGACTTTATTCTTATCAAGACAAATCTTTCTGTGTCCATTACACCACAATTCTCATACTCCACTATCCTCTGGCAAATTATCTTCTCAATAATCCTATTTTTTTCTCTACTTCAATCATTTCAAATCGATCTTTTTCTTTTTATTCATAGGCTCTTTCTCTCTTCTTGTTGCCTGAAGCATGCCAATGTCCCACCTCCTTAAAAACAAATAAAACAGAATCAAATAAAAAAGAAAGACCTTAATTTAAATTTTTCATCTCTTTATTATAGTATCATTCATTCTTTCAAAACATGATTCTCTTCTCTTTCACTGCTGACTTCCCTGGTAGGAGGAAAGCTATTCTTGCTGTCTTGGCTGTCTCATTTCCTCCTCCATTTTTAATCCCTTGCAATCTGCCTCCTGATCCACCATATGACAGAAACTGTTTCTCCAAATTTATCAGAAATCCATTCACTGTTAAATTCAATGGGCTTCTCTTCAGTCTTCCTCCCTCTTGGTTACATTATAGCTTTTGATAATGTTGGCCATCTCTTCTTCCTGGATATTCTATCCTCACATAATTTCTGTGGCATTGTTCTGCATTACTTGTATTCTTAATTGCCTGACTGGTCCTTCTCAATATGTCCATCAATAAATAAGTATTAGGAGAACTTGAACGAGGATGGCAGCATAGAAGCAGCAAGGTTCAGCAGCTCTCTCACAGCTACTTTAAATACACATAAAATAACAAAGTTTAGGGCTCCAAAATCCAAAAAAATCCAGAAAACACGTCTCTTGCTGAAGGCAGATCAGCAGGAGGGACCCATTGCAACAGGCCGGGAGCTGAGGCCAGCCCAGCCTGAAACTGCGGCCTGGCCCCAGGGCAGTTGGGAAAAGCCACAGCTGGAGCCATTCTAGCACTAACGGCTAAAAAGTGAATCTGAACAAATTGAAGAGTAACAGAACCCATTGTGAGACTCAGCAGGGTGGATTCCCAGCCCAGGAAAGAGCCTACTCAGGCCGGGGTAAGGAGAATGCTGAGCACAAGGAAGCCAAGCCAACATGGAGCAGAGAGCAGAAAACAGCAGACTTAGAAAAAGCCCCAGCCAGCAGACTCACCAAGCCTGAGAGGTTTGCAGCCATCTCACCAGAGGACAGAGGATCATCAAACCGGGTAGGAAAAATTTTGGGACTCACAGAAGGGTCAGCAGGTTCTGCAAGGGCAATCTGGATGTTTAAACTTATACACCCATACTGCCAGAAGCCAAGGTGGAGGAATTAAGTTTAGTGGCTCTTCTAAATCCCTCCCAGACAAAGAAAAGTCTGGAATTAAATGTCCTAATGAGAAGAAATTCTTGAATCAGTGGAAACAGCCTGAGGCATGGCTGAGGAAAGAGGAAAGGATATAATACAGAGTTTAAGCCCAATAGGGTGGAGCCAACAAGCCCTACAAGAAAAGCCAATTTAGCACCACCAGCCCAATCAGCACACAGCAGCTCGGACTCTGACCTTGAGCTTAGCTGGCTCTAAGCCTGCTTGAGCCGCAGCTCAGAGACACAGACTCTGAAACCTGAAGGATCTGGACCACCCAACTCCAACAAGTTACTATGTAAATGTCAGGATAATTCAGGGGAAATCATTGACAGTCTTGATATTGGCCTCAGGCTACACACTGAGAGCTTACAGCTACCAAACCCCTACCTCCCAGCCTGAGAAACTTAACACTCAGGCACCCCAGATGTGTATATCCATTCCAAAAATCCATGGCATAGGTGTCCACAATGGGGAAGAAGGAAATTGCAAAGGCTAGGGCAATAAAATCTTTTTAGAGTGAACAAGAACAAACAAATTCAGAAGGCAACAGGGACTCTATATCCACACTGGAGACCATGGAAGGAAATGCAAATTGGTCTCAAGTCCAAAGAGCCTTCTTGGAGGATATCAAAAGAGATTTGAAAAATGAAATTAGGGAGGCAGTGACCAAATTGGAAAAAAATCTCACTGAAGAAATCAAATCTTTGAAAAGCAAAAATGGAGAACTAGGACAGGAGGTCCAAAAGCTAACCGGAGAAAATACTTCCCTAAAAATGAAAAATGAACATTTGGAAAAGGAACTCCAAAAACTGGCTGAGGAAAATAAGTCACTAAAATTAGAATCAAAGAAATTGAAGCTACGGACTCTATGATGCAACAAGAGTCAGTCAAACAAAACAAAAAGATTGAAAAATTGGAAGAAAGTGCAAAATATCTCACTCGAAAAACAATTGACCTGGAAAACAGATCCAGGAGAGATAACCTAAGAATTATTGGCCTACCAGAAAGCCATAATGAAAAAAACAGCCTGGACAAAATCCTCCAAGAGATTGTTAAAGAGAACAGTCCTGAGATCCTAGAATCAGAGGGAGAAATGGTTATTGAAAGAATCCACTGATCTCCTCCTGAAAGTAATCCAAAATTGAAAACTCCAAGAAATATTGCAGACAAACTCCAGAGCTACAAAGTCAAGGAGAAAATACTGAATGCTGCCAAAAAGAAACAATTCAAATATCGTGGAACTACAGTCAGGATTACACAGGATTTGGCAGCTGCTACATTAAAAGACCGGAGGAAATGGAATGCCATATTTCCTAAAGCAAAAGAGCTAAGACTGCAACCAAGGATCAACTACCCAGAAAGACTGACCATAATCTTTCAGGCAAAGAGATGGTCACTTAATGAAATAAAGGACTTCCAGACTTTCCTTATGAAAAAGCCTGAGTTCAATGGAAAATTCAATCTCCACTTACAAGATGCAAGAAAAAAAATAAAAAGGTAATCAAGGAAAACATACACTCACACATACATATACACACACAGATGCTCACACATGCACATAACTTGGGACTCAATAAGAGCAAACTGTTTACATTCCTTTATGAGAAAAAGATACCTGTCAATACTGAAATCTGTATATACTTTTTGACACTTGAGGGGGATGTACACAGAAAGAAGGTGTGGGTAGAAGTGAACTAATCTGAAGATTAAAAGAAAAAACGTGTTAAGGGGAAGAAAGGGAGTGTAGGGGGAGAGGAGGAAAAGTAGAGGTAGATGATGGTAGATTGTGCCACAGGAAAAGGCATAAAAACCATACTGAAGTGGAGGGGTGGGACAGAGGGAGATGAGCATCATATGATTGTTACTCTCATTGGTTCTGATTTAAAGAGGGATTAATACAAATGTCTCAGTTTAGATTCTAACATGAAAAGACACAAAAATTCATAATAATAGAGGGAAAAGAGGGAAAGGAAGGAGCAATGTATGAAATTTACTAGCATTGGTTTGGGTTCAACAAGGGAATAACCTACTCTGTTAGGAATAAAAATTCTATTATACCCTACAGGCAGTAGGAGTGATAAGAGGGGAGGGGTGTAAGAAGGGGAGCATATTCAGTAGGGAGAGGAAGAGTAGCAAGGGGGAAGGTTAGTAAAGAGGGGGGAATACAGGGAGGGAATATCGAGGGAGGTGGTGGTCAAAAGGAAAATTCTTAAGGAGGGGAAGGGAAAAGGAAGACACAAAGATATAAACAGGGGAGGGAATAAGATGGAGGGAAAGTCACAGATAGTAATCAAAACTATGAATATGAATGGGATGATCTCTCACATAAAACAGAGACAATTAGCAGAATGGATTAAAAACCACAATCCTACAATATACTGTCTACAAGAAACACATCTGAAACAAGGGGAGACGCACAGGGTAAAGGTAAAAGGATGGAGTAGAATATATTATGCATTGGTAAAAGAAAAAAAAAAGTAGGGGTAGCAATTCTTATCTCAGATAAAACAAAAGCTAAAATAGATCTAATTAAAAGAGATAAGGAAGGAAACTACATCCTGCTAAAAGGCACCATTGAGAATGAAGCAATATCATTACTTAACATATATACACCAAGTGGTATAGCATCCAAGTTCCTAGAGGAAAAGTCAAGGGAACCAGATGAAGAAATAGATAGCAAAACAATACTAGTGGGGGACTTCAATCTCCCCCTCTCTGAACTTGATAAATCTAACCTCAAAATAAACAAGAAGGAAGTTAAGGAGGCAAATAGAATTTTAGAGAGTCTAGACATAATAGATCTCTGGAGAAAACTGAATGGGGATAAAAAGGAATATACTTTCTTCTCAGCAGTACATGGCACATTCACAAAAACAGACCATATACTCAGGCATAAAAACCTCACAATTCAGTGCAGAAAGGCAGAAACATTAAATGCATCATTCTCACATCATGATGCAATAAAAATTATATATAATAAAGGGCCATTTAAAGGTATACAAAAAACTACTTGGAAACTAAATCTAATCCTAAAGAATGAGTGGGTTAAACAAGAAATTATAGAAACAATCAGTAACTTCATTCAGGAAAATGACAATAATGAGACATCATACCAAAACTTGTGGGATACAGCAAAGGCAGTACTTACGGGAAGTTTTATATCCCTGAATGCATACTTGAAAAAATTAGAGAAAATGGAAGTCAAAAAATTGAGCATGCAACTGAAAAAGCTAGAAAAAGAACAAATTGAAAACCCCCAATTAAAAACTAAATTAGAAATAATGAATACCAAAGGAGAGATTAACAAAATTGAAAGATTGAGCTTTTAAATAAATAAATTGAACTTATAAATAAAACTAAGAGTTGGTTTTATGAAAAAAATCAATAAAATTGATAGACGCTTAGTCAATATGATAAAAAAAAGAAAGAAGAAAACCAAATTCTGAGTCTCAAATATGAAAAGGGTGAATGTGCCTCCAACGAAGACGAAATTACAACAACAAATAGGAATTATTTTGCTCAACTATACACACAGAAACTTGAGAACCTTAGTTAAATGGATGAATATCTACAAAAACACAAGTTGCCCAAACTAACCGAAGAGGAAGTAAATTATTTAAACAATCCCATCTCAGAAAAAGAAAACGAACAAGCTATCAAAGAACTACCTAGGAATAAATCTGCAAGGCCAGATGGATTTACTAGTGAATTCTATCAATCATTTAAAGATCAATTGATTCCAGTACTCTACAAACTGTTCGGGAAAATTAGTGAGGAAGGAGTCCTTCCTAATTGTTTCTATGACACAAATATGTTACTGATACCTAAATCAGGGAGAGACAAAAGGGATAAAGAAAATTATAGACCAGTCTCCCTTATGAATATAGATGCAAAAATCTTAAATAAAATATTAGCAAAAAGACTACCACAACTTATAACTAGAATAATACATTTGAACAGGTTGGATTTATTCCAGGAATGCAAGGATGGCTCAATATTAGGAAAACCATCAGTATCATTGATCATATCAACAATAAAACAAGCAGAAACCAAATGATTGTTTCAATAGATGCAGAAAAAACCTTTGACAAAATACAACATCCATTTATATTAAAAACACTCGAAAGCACAGGAATAAATGGAGTTTCCTAGTATAATAGGTAGCATCTACTTTAAACCATCAGCAAGTATTATATGCAATGGGGATAAACTAGAAGCATTTCCAGTAAGATCAGGGATGAAACAAGGATGTCCATTATCACCCCTCTTATTCAATCTAGTACTAGAAACATTGGCAGTAGCAATTAGAGAAGAAAAAGAAATCAAAGGAATCAAATTAGGGAAAGAATGGACTAAATTATCACTCTTTGCAGATGACATGATGATATACTTGAAGAATCCTAGAGAATCAAGTAAAAAACTTCTTGAGACAATAAATACATTTAGCAAAGTTGCAGGATATAAAATGAATCCACATAAATCCTCAGCATTCCTATATATTTCCAATGAGGCCCAACAGCAAGAGATAGTAAGTGAAACCCCATTGAAAGTTACTGTAGACATTATAGAATATTTGGGAATCTACCTGCCAAAACAAACCCAGTACCTTTATGAACACAACTACAAAACACGCTTCACACAAATAAAACCAGATCTCACTAATTGGAAAAACATCAATTGCTCACGGCTGGGTAGAGCTAATAAAATAAAAATGACAATTTAACCTAAATTAAATTACATATTTAGTGCCATACCAATCAATCTACCAAAAATTACTTTATAGAACTAGAAAAAAGTGACAAAATTCATTTGGAAGAACAAAAAGTCTGGAATATCAAGAAAATTAATGAAAGGAAATGTTGGGAAGTCAGCCTAGCCATACCAGATTTTAATCTCTGTTATAAAGCAGCAGTCCTCAAAACTACCCAGTACTGGCTAAGGAATAGAGTAGTGGATCAATGGAATAGATTGGGTACAAAAGACTCAGTAGTCAATGATTATAGTAATATACTATTTGATAAGCCCAAAGAACCCAGTTTATGGATTAAGAATTCAGAATTTGACAAAAACTGCTGGGAAAACTGGAATACAGTATGGCAGAAAATGGTAATAGACCATTGTCTAATGATATACACCAAAGTCAAGTCTAAATGGATGCACACTCTAGATATAAAGGCTGATACTGTCAATAATATGGAGAAGCAAGGAATAGTTTACCTGTCAGATTTATGGAGTAGGGAAGACTTTATGACCAAAGAAGAATTGGAGAGCATTATAAAATGCAAAATAAATAATCCTGATTACATGAAATTGAAAAGTTTCTGTACAAATAAAGCCAATGTAACCAAGATTAAGAGGGAAGTGGGAAATTGGGAAAGAATATTTACAACCAGTGTCTCTGATAAAGGCCTCATTTCTAAAATATACAGGGAATTAAATAAAATTTACAAGAGTGCCCGTCATTCCCCAATTGACAAGTGGTCAAAGGATATGAACAGGCAATTTACAGAGGTAGAAATTAAAGATATATTTAAGCACTTGGGAAAAAGCTGTAAATCACTAGTGATTTGTGAAATGCAAATCAAAACAGCTTTGAGGTTCTACATCTCACCAGTCGATTTGGCTAAAATGACACAATAAGAAAACGAGAAGTGCTGGAGAGGATGTAGAAAAATTGGAACTCTAATGCATTGTTGGTGGAGCTGTGAACTGATACAAACATTCTGGAGGGCAATCTGGAACTTTATGCCCAAAGGGGTATAAACGATTGCATACCCTTTGACCCAGTAATATCACTTTTGGGGTTATATCCCAAAGAGATCATACAAGTGGGAAAAGGTCCCATATGTACAAAAATATTTGTTGCAGCTGTCTTTGTGGTGGCAAAAAACTGGAAATTTAAGGGATGCCCATCAATTGGGGAATGGCTGAACAAGTTATGGTATAGGAATGTGATGGAATATTATTGTGTAATAAGAAATGGGAAGGAGATACACTTCATAATTACCTGGAAAGGCTTATACGAATTGATGCTAAGTGAGAGGAGCAGAACCAGGAAAAATTTGTACACAGTCACAGATACATCATATGTGTGACAACCAACTTTGAAAAACTGGACTCCTCTCAGCAATGCACAGTTAAAATACAACTCTACAAGTCTCAGAATGGAAGGAGATTTCTACATTCAGAGAAAGATCTAGAAGGACCAGAGGTTAAATGGAGACTGAAACAATGCATGCTATCACTCATTTCAATGTTTGGTTTTTATTTCTCTTTTCTCATTGTTCACTCCATTGGCTATAACACCTATTCAACCAGACTATTATACAATGTGATAGAGTTTG
>CM053598.1:182881422-182923355 GCA_028646575.1 Pseudocheirus occidentalis
CAATGATGTAACCAAGAAAATAAATTAAGATTAAAAAAAAGAAAAAAAAAGAAAATCTTCAAAAAAAAAAAGAAGGCGCCAGCGCCTTCTCTAGAACAGAAGAGTCACAAGTCTTGGAGGTGCAAATAGAGAAAGCTTATTGAGTCCTCTCCATGGCGAAGCCTAATAGCCGCATTTCAAGACTGACCTCTTCCTCCCCCAAAACCTGAGTCTTATATATCATCCAAACTCATGTACCACACATGATAAACAACAGGGCTCAGCTGCAAAGAGCAGGATATAGCCAAATGTGGGGGTGGGAAGTTGCAGTTACAATGGCTTCACCTGGCCCCAGGGTAAGGAGACACCATCTGGAAAATCTGGTTTCCGTACACACAAGAGCTTTAAGCACTGCTGCTCCCCACGGCCCTTGAGAGACCTGGAGAGTCCAGCGTGCCCCAAACTCTATGTGACCCAGACTTTTCCAGGGCCTCAACTCTCCCTGTGCCTAGTCGTAACCACATGCAACCTGCAAGTATTTCCCAGACACCCCCCCCTACACACACACACATTTCTGAGAGGAGAACACAAGTCTGGTACCTAGGACAATTTGTTATCTAAAAAACAAAATGAAAGGAGTGGTCATGGTCACTCATTTTATTAGTACCAGGGCCCAGAATTGGACCCTGGGTTTCTTTACTCACATACAGTTTTCAACCACTGAGGGATATTCCAGGGAGGCCAAAAAAGCAAAATAATTTCATAGAAACTAGACTAACAGAGTAATAAAGGTAGACTATCTAGATACCCTGAAACTTTATTTATTTATTTTGCGTAAGCTACAAATTTATGCTGGGACTAAGACTTAGATGGCAGTTGAGTTAAAGCATCAATATGAAAAATCACTAGCACCAAGGACAGGAGCATTTGGTATTGCTTTTGGTATTGCTTTGATGTCAGTGACCCGTAGGAATCAGGTATATGGATGATACTGTCTCAGGTGCTCATTTGAATCTAGATTACAAGTCCTTGGAGCTTAATGTAAAGTCAAGAATCTGACCTACAACTGCTTTTTCTGTTCAGAGTATGATTAACTGTATTTATTAAAACTTGAGGAGAAAGCTGAGTGGAGTGAATAGTTGACCAATCTGTGAGTAATAAAATTGTAGAATTTTAGAGCAGGAAAGACCTTAACAATCTAGTTCAACCCCTTCACCCGAGCCCCAGACAAGAAGAAAGCCTTGCTTAATAAATAGCAGAGCCAAGGCTGAATCACAGTCCAGTACTCTTTCCATTATACCACCTGTGTCACTTATGCAAAGTCACATGGCCAGTCTCCAAATATACCAAATGCTGCAGTGAATGAACCAAGGCTAAGAAGAAAAGTATCATGCAGTGAAAGGCATGCTTCATTTTCATTCAGGAGATTTAGCTTTAAATCTTAAACCTGCCACTGTGTCACACTGAAAAAGTCATTCAACCTCTCTGTCTCAGTTTCCCCTTTTATAAAATGAAGATGATGAAGCCTGTTCCATATATCTTACCAGATCCTGAGGAAAGTTCTTTATAAATTTTGAAATGTTATAGAAATAGCAGATGTTTTTATTCTAGAAGGTAGATATTAGTCTTATTCTCTAAGTGGTATCATGGCACACATCTGCAAAGAAATAAATAGGATAAACCAGAGACCAAATGGTTGAATTCTAAAGGTATAGATTCAATGAGAGAATAATAGAGTGAATAATAAATTAACCTCAAAACATGAAAACCTGAGTACATGTCTCACCTCTAATACATACTGACTGTATCACCCTGAGCAAGTCATTTAAACTCTTCATGCTTTAGGCAATTCTCCAAGACTGTGAGTTGCAGAAAGACTATGAGTTGCTGACCTGCACTGGTAGGAGTTTCCTTATCTAGGAGTTCTTTTGACCGGTAAAATCAGAGGTCTAGTAACTTATTCCTGGATCCAGTGAATGTATCCCTAGCTTTAATTCAGTCAAGGAATTAAGAAAATATAGATCAGTGGTTCTCAATCTTCCTAATGCTGGGACCCTTTAATATTCCTCTGTGGTTATATCTGCATGTGGGCAGACCCGCCTGGAGACAGGTAGAGTGGTGTCTACTCAGTTCCTAAGACCATGAAAAATGTGTTTTCCGACCAAAGGGGTCACAACGCACAGGTTGAGAACCGTTGATATAGATGATTCACAGGCAGACATGGAATTCATATAAAGTTAGACACAGAAGATCATAGATTTAGAACTAGGAAGAACCTTGGAAATCGACAAGACCAGTCATCCCCCCCATTTTATAGATGAGGAAACTGAGGTCCAGAGAGATAAAATTATTTGCACAGCTAAATGTTAGTGCCAGAACATGGACAAATATGCACACACACGTATGTGCACTCACACACACACACACACACACACACACACACACACACACCTAAACTTCTGTGTATTTCCATTTAGCTAGTGACATTCTGGACTGTCATACTAGTTTTCCTGATTATCTCCTTATCCTAATATATTATTTTTTATCTTCATTTCTGTTCAATTGTGTCTTTTGACTATTCAGCATGTTATCTAGAATGCAGACTTGATTTGAAATTTCTCGCCATTCATGACCCTGGCCAAAACACCTATGTGGGTCTTTTCCCTTCTCTAATCTCTTTATGATCCCAGTAGATTTCCAGAGTTACCTGCTGCTTCTGATAAATGCCTAAAAGCACTGTCTCATTTTCCAGTGACCTCTCATTTCTTGGCATCAAAATAGTAACAGGTGTAAGCATCTACAGGGAGGTACATTGAGCCTATAATTCAGTGCTGGCACAAGATAGGGTTTGTTTCCCTCAGGAAACAACTCTGACAATGTTTCCATGCTGCCAATTTCCAATTAGTGTCACCACTTGCCCTGGGGCCTAAGACAAGTGTCCAGTTTATCACCAACAAATACCTGACTATTTCCTGAGATGTGTACTAATACTAAAAGATCAGCCGATGTCAGTCAGAAAACAAGTTTACCAAATGAAGAGATCATCACCACTGTCTAAAGGAAGGTCACTCCATTTTTAAGGGATGGATCATGACTTCCCTTACTAAAAGTAAAACCAGTAATACTTTCATACGCTGAATCAGATTATAGATTTAGAACTGAAAGGGACCTCAGGGACCATTAGTCCCATTATTATGAAGATAAGGAAAATAAGTCTCACAGGAGTTAAGTGACTTGTGCAAGGTCATACGAATAGTAAGTATAGTATTTGAATTCAGGTCTTCTGACTTCAATTCCAGTTTGCTTTCTGGTGCACCATGATACCTCTCTAATGATATCTAGTTGTTTGAGGGAAGGTGTAAAGTATAACAAGAAAAGTTCTTGCTTTGGAATCAGAGGATATCAATTTGAAAATTCATTCTTTTATTTATTAGCTCTGTGATCCTGAAGAAGCCATTTTCTGGGCTACCTTTTCCAGATGATTCCGGGGTTTTCTTCCAACTCCTGATCCAAAGACCCTAAGCAGTAAAATACCAAGGTATTGTCTCCCTGGAAACATCTGTGAGAGAACTTGTCTCTGTTACACACTGGAGTAGTCTGAGGGAAACAGTTATTCACTAGGGTAAATCTAGTGTGAGAAAAGAGGCAAGAATAAACATGAAACTAAAGCCTTATTTTAATTGTACTTTTAACTCTCCCTTCACAACCAACATTAGCTAAAAATGAAACAAAACAAAAATCTAAAGGCCCCCATTGATGACTGTCTTTTATATGAGAACACTTGGGACCCTTATGGTAAGTTTGAGTCTACACTATGCTTAAAGAAACAGTTGATCTGTCATTTCATTGAGGTCTTGGGAGCAAGAAATGAGCCAAATGGTTATTTGACCATGTTTGTCAAGTTCCTCATTTCCAGGGAGATTTCTCCTTTAAGATGTACATGTAGCATTTAGGGGACTGTTAGAAGGCAGAATCCCAAAAAAATGAATAGAAATAGTCAGAAAGCTAGGAACACCAGGAAATTGCATTGTACAGGAAACAAAGAAGAAGAGGGGTTTTCTTTGGGTTTTTTTTTAGGAAGGAGAAAAGTGACCAGCAATGCAAAAGTTCACAAAAAGTCAAGGACAAAGACAGAAAAGACCATTGATCTTTTAATAAGGAGTTCATTTGTTAAAGTTTTCTGAGAGCAGTTTCTATAGAGTGATGGGAAAAGAAAACAGATTTCAGGGAGTTGATGAATGAGTTGGTGATAAGCAAATAGATCTTTTGCAGATTTTTTTAAACAGAAATTGGACAAGAAAGGGAAGCTGAAAGGAAACTAGTTCACAGTTATTAGATGTTAATGCTTTTCAAAATCAGGTGCAAAAAATATTGGTTGTTTAAATAAACTCTGGAGAAGCAGCTTGCTATATATTAAAAAAAAAAAAAGACCTGGACTCAGAGTCAGGAAGAAGTCTGGCCCCTGAAACTGATTATATTACCCTGGACAAGTCACAATTTCCCAGTGCTCTAGAATTCAAGGATCAGTAAACTGAATGGCAATTTTTAAATACAGTAAAACTTCATTTAAAAATATAAAAACCATTCTTAGCTCACTTGGCCATATAAAAACAGTCAGCAGGCAGTCGGTCATAGTTTTCTGACCTCTGCTAGCAAGCTCTCTAATAGCCTAAGTCACAAAGAATGTGACAGCCTACATTGGTAGAGGAAATTCCTCATACTGAGCTTCCTACTCTAAAGAAATCATTGCTTCTTAATCTCAATGGAATCTAGGTCTATCCAATCTAGGGTCAGTTTCCAAACTTAAAAAGAAAAGAAAACCCATGGAAGGATAATCAGGGGCATCACATTCTAGTACTCATCATGTAACAGTTTGTTTCCACTCTAACCGAGTCCAGGAACGCCTGTCATACTTGTGGTTTACAACTTCTGGCTCTTACAGCTTGTTTTTTCCATGCATTTATCCTGTCTGGATTTGTCTCAGCAGGTCACCTTGTTGGATTGGTTTGTATTTGGTTTCCTTTACTGCCCACTTCTCCCCAGGATATGAAGCTTCAGTTACCATTCCTGCCTTCCTAAATTTCTGTTTATACTATTAAAATCCCCCATTGGCAATGAATGCCAGCCCTGAAAAAAATGTGGACAGTTGTTTGACTCAATTGTCTGATAAATACAGTAAGAATGGTAGCCTAGTAAAGACCCAACTTCAAGCTTCAGACTGGGGCAGGAGTAAGGGGAGGAATAGGGGCAAAGCTGGTACATTGGCATCTAGGTGGCACCATGGATAAAATGTTGGATTTGGAGTCAAGAAAAAATGAGTCCAAATCCTGCCCCAAATGCTTCATTGCTACATGACCCTAGACAAGTAATTTAACCTCTCGGCTTCAGTTTTTCTTAGTGTAAAAGTAGGATAATAATAACACCTATGGGCAGCTAGGTGACACCGTAGATAGAAGGCTGGGCCTAGAGTCAAGAAGACCTGAGTTCAAATCCAGTCTCAGACATTTACTAACTGTGTGACCCTTGGCAATTTGACCCAATTTCTTCATCTGTAAAATGAACTTCAGAAGGAAATGGCAAATCACTCCAGTATCTTTGATGGGTCAAACATGACTCAAACAACCGTATTAACAACAAAGGTCAGGCTTATCTCCATGGAACTGCTTCTCCCTGATGACTATACATAACATTAGCTTTAGAAAACAAGTCTGTGACTGCAGTATATGACTTCTAACCTTCCTCCTTCTGAAGACCTGCTTCAAGTCATTTTACAAGTTCTAATGTCTTCCAGCAACAGAGCTAGAAGTTGAGTAAGGCATAGAAAAGCTGCATGGAATGCATTGATTTTGGAAATCAAAGATCATACAACCTTTTGGGGAAGAGAAAATCAAAAGGGAAAAGGCAAGTACATGGTTAAATAGGAGTTAACATATTTCTTCAGATCAAACCTGGGGAGCAAACTTTAAAATTCACACTCCTCGCCTAAATGATGCTCTTCTCTATGCATCTGCAGCAGCCCGGAGGCAGCTGTATGATGTAGGAGGCAGCAGCTGAGTGGAGTGGAACAAGGACTTGACTAGCAATTGAGAAGCCTTCATTCGAATCCCAGTTTTGCTATTAACTACCTGTATGACCTTGAGCAAATCACTTCATCCCTTTGGAACTACTTCCTCCTCTGTGAGATATCTGGGTTTAAACTAGATAATTTACAAAGAAAAATGAAAAGGACCTATTTTTAAAAAATTATAGCACTTTTTATTGTGGCAAAGATGGCAAAGAATTGGAAATTGAGGGGATGCTCACCAATTGTGGAATGGCTGAACAAGCTGTGTGAATATGATGTTGTGCTATAAGAAATAACAAGCAGGATGGTTTCAGAAAAACCTAGGAAGACTTACATGAATTGATGCAAAGTAAAGTAAGAAGAACATTGTACATGGTGACAGCAGTATCGTACAATGATCAGCTATAAAAGGCATGGTTACCTGGTTCAAGACAATGATCCAAGATAATTCTGAAGGACCCATCATGAAAAATGCTATCTTCTTCCAGAGATAGAATTAATGAAATCTGAGTACAGATTTAAGCATACTTTTTTCACTTTATTTTTGTTGAGATTTTTGTGTGTTTTCTTTTGCAACCTGGCTAATATGGAAATGTGTTTTGCACAAGTTCACAGGGATAACCAATATCATATTGCTTCCTTTCTCAGAGGGTGGTAAAGGAGCAGGAGGGAGTGAGAGAATTTGGGAGAGAATCAAAATGTTTAAAATAAATTAAAATGTAATTGATAAATATTTAATGAAATAAATATAAATATATTAAAAATAAAAAATAAAATAGATGATCTATAAGGTCCTTTCTACCTCAAACAATCTCAAAATCTGTGGTGCCATCATATGTAGGTCTTTATTCCAAAGGAAAAAAAACTAAAAGGAAAAGGACCTATATGAACAAAAATATTTATAGCAGCTCTTTTAGTGGTAGCAAAGAATTGGACATTGAAGGGAAGTTTATTAATTAGTGAATGACTGAATAAGTTGTTTTATGTAATTATGAGGAGATACTACTTTGCTATAAGAAATGATGAGCAGAATGCTCTCAGAAAAACCTGTAAAGACTTACATAAATTGATGCAAAGTTAAATGAGCAAAACCAAGAGAACATTGTACAGAGTAACAGCAATATTGTATGATCATCTACTGTCAATAAGTTAGCTATTATCAGCAATGCTGTGATACAATAACATTTTGAAGGAATTATGATCAAAGGCGATATCCATCTCCAGAGAAAGAATTGGTGGAGTCTGAGCACAGATCAAAGATACTTTTATTTATTTTTCTTGGGTTTTCTTTTGTCTGCATTTTCTTTCACAGCATGACTTATGTGGAGATGTATTTTGCATGACTACACATGTATAGCCTATGTCAAATTGCTTGCCTTTTCAATGAGGAAAGGATGGGAGGGATGTAGAGAATGTGGAACTCAAAATTTGAAAAGAGTATGTTAAAATTGTTTTTACATGTAATTGGGAAAAAACAAAATAAAATTTAATTTGTAGTGCTTATGGGATAAATGCTAATAAATTATAAAGTCTAAAAGTAGACCTAACATAAAAGGGAATCTTTAAATGAAGTAATAAATGTTCATACTTTTCAGAGTAGTAGAAATTTAGAGAAGGAAGGAACCTATGGGATCATAGATCTAGAACCTTAGAGATAACTAGTCCAACATCCTCATGTTATTGATAAGAAATAGAGGTTCATAGAGGTTAAATGACTTTCCCAAGATCACACAGATTAATACTGGCAAAGGAAGGGTCAGAATACAGAATTTCTCAGTCTCCATCCTCTGCAGTACATTCTGATTTCCAAATCAAGTTTATTTAGCTTGACAGCCAAAAAGTGAACTTTTAGCAACCCCTTCAAAAGTCTACCAAGATCCAAGAAAAACAAAAATTGCCCCCCCTTTCACCTTTTTGTCATTCTGACTTAAAAAGAGCCTGATCCAGATTTGGCTGACTTGGGCCATAGGATCTGGAGACAGGAGGGAATCCAACTTACTCAAATGGTGTTAAGAAGAATAAAACATTTGTCAAACCATGAAATCAGCAGCTGTGACTTAAAACAAGAAAGAAGGAGCAACTATTCTGAATGCAAAGTTGCTGTTTTTCTATAGTCACTTTTCTGAATAGAACTGCCCCCAAATTCTCTAACATTGATCAGATGACTTGGCAGAAGCTTGCAGCTGGCAAGCAGAGAGATTTCCACACCACGGCTTTATCTTGTTAGAAGCTAATCTATTATGATAGACTTACACACACATATAGCCCATCAATTAGACAGCATTATATCACATAATTGATTGCAGGCTCTTCAGTTGCAGAGGTGACAGTGAAAGTGAGTGTTGACATGAAGATCTGTCTTTTTTCATTGCTGCCAGACATGCAAACTGTTTAAATTGGCCAAGGAACTTTGCCTCTGAAGTCAAAAGTTTTCTGTAATTCCCCCATTCACATGAAATTCAAAATTCTAACCACCCATCAAAAACAGTTATATCACAGTAACCTCTTCTTATGGGATGCATGTGTGATATGTAAGGTTATAAGTGTAAGAAATAATGAAAATAGAAGAAAACAAAAGAAAAAATTGTCAACTGGGCCTGAAGCAACAGAAAAGAATAAAACCCACATACCTTGTACTATCTAATAACAATATTTATGATGATAAAAGTAATTAATAATAATAATAGCTAACATCTATATAGTCCTGCAAGATTTACATAGCTCTTTACATCTACTATTTGATCTAATTATAGTAGCCACACTGGATCATAACATTTACTCCTAATTCAAAAAGCAGTACACTGGGTTTCTTTTGATTCAAATTTTTGCCATTTTTCCCTGTTCTCTATACAATTTGTTAAGGGTCAGCTCTTCCTCTCCTGTGTCTTATGTTAATCTTGAAGTTTTATCACCCATGAGTCACCCACACTTGCCCTAATGTTCCTTGTAATACTATTGCAAGGGAAAAGAATGGAGCTTTTGGTCTTGTCTGTTCTTACTTAGCACTTGAGACTTCCTTCAGTGAGAAACTCTCCAAAAAGTTATCCATCTTAGATGTAGTTTTGAAGAACATAGTTAAATTTTTTTCATAGTCTTCTTTCCTCACTTCGGGAAATTTAGGGGTTTTTCCCCTCTAGTTGTTGAATTTCAAGGTAGGGACTGAGGAAAGTGAGGCTTGGTTAAGCCTACCTCTCTTATGGCATTGGAAGAACAGCTTTCTGGAGACACACTGGTTACCCCTGACCAGTAATTATGCTGCTTTTGCAAATTCCATTTCCATGAAAGAGTCTGTTTTCTTTCTGCATCAACCACACAAACCACTGTTTTTCTTTGCCAAGTATAGGGAAAAGAAATGATCAGTGGGATATAGTAGAGAAAGTTGGGGGAGGGGGAGTTGGGGAAAAAAAGACTTAGGAAAGTTCTTGCTGCCTAAGTGATTTCCTTAAGAGTAGATTTCATCATGTCACTCCCCTCAAATAAACCTTAGTGGTTTTCTATTGCTTCTAAGGAAAGAAAATTACCACCTATGTTTAGCTTTAAAAGCCCTTCAAAACCTGGCCTCAACCTATCTTTTCAGCTTGATTGTACATTATCCCATTTCTCCCAGTAGGAGATCCAGGCAAACTGGCCTTCTCTCTGTTCCTCAAACACAACACTGTCTCTGCACCCTTGATTGGCCATCTTCCATGCAGGCTTGGAAAGCATTCCTTCTTTACATCCACCTCAAAGACTCACCGTCTTCTTTAAAGATTCAGCCTTAAAGATAAAGGCTCAAGCACCAAACTTCTACATGCAGACTTTCCTGATTCTCCTTCCCCTGCCCACAACTGTTAGTGCCCTCCCTTCCAAAAGGGCATTGTATTTAACTACTTTGTAAGGGCTCCCTTTGGGGCAGTTAGGTGGTACAATGGAGAGAATGAAACCCCTGGAATCAGAAGGAGCTGGATTCAAATCTGACCTCTGGTCTCAGATGCTTAGTAGCCATGTGACCTTGGGCAAGTCATTGAATCTTCTTTGTCTCAGTTATCTATAAAATGAGCTGGAGAAGAAATGCAAAACCACTCCAGTATCTCTGCCAAGAAAATTCCAAATGGGGTCATGAGTTGGACACTACTGAAAATGATTGAATATGTATGTATATGTGTGTATATATATATATATATGAACATTTATTTACATTGCATTCATTCTATATGTACTACAAGCTATTTCAGAATAAGGATTATTTTGTTCTATGTATTCATATCCCCAGTGTTTAAGATAGTTCCTGGAATATAGATGCTTAATAAATATTTTTGAGTGATGGCCTAGCAGTCTGGAAATCTGGACCTAGTCCTCATTCTGCCCCTTATCAATTTGAATATTTAACATTTAAAGTCACTTAAAGATGTATTATCACCTCAAATACCTATAAAATATGACTCTAAACAAATTTTAGAGCTCCAGAACTCATACAATGACAAAGAAACAAGGCTCCCACTGAAGGCAGCCCCACAGACTGACAGAAAGAGCTCATCGCAGCACACTGGGAGTAGAGACCAGCCCCAAGCGGTTTTAGCCACCGGCCATCCAGGAGAAGCCCTAGCTGGAGCTTTCAGGAGAGAGGATCACCAGCAGCTGTGGCAGATTCCAGAATTACCAACCCAAAAGAGCCAAGAACAAAGGGAAAAGGTCAGTGGAACTCAGCTAAATTTGGGGAAGAAGGTCCACCCAATTACCTCCAGAGCTAGAAGTGGTCTGAAGTGGTGGCCCAGCAGCCACCTCCAGGTGGCTGTTTCAGAAGCTTCCAGCCTGCAGTTTGGAGGGGAGCCAATGGATCAGTCAGAGGCTAAGTCCTCTTGCCTTGAGCTGCCTGGATTGGGATCACAGTCTTGGGTGGTGGTCCTGAGGTGCATTTTCAATGAGCCAAAGCCGGTGGGAGCTGCAGAGACTGCAGCCTCCTAATAACTCCATCACCTGCAGAAACCCCAATGATATAGGACAGAGCTCTCCCCTCTGAAAGTAGAGTTCTACTGAGCCCAAAAGTCATGTAACTGACTGGCAACATGGACAGGCAAAGGAAGCAAAGTAAACACAGCAACCCAACTTTAGATTCCTTTTTTGGGGACAAAAAGGATCAACACGTGCAGAAGGAGGAAGACAAGACAATCAGAACTGGCACCAAAAGCTTCCAAGCAAAATGTAGACTGGTTACAAGCCATAGAAGAATTTAAGAAGGATTTTGAAAACCAAATAAGAGAAGTAGAGGAAAAATTGTGGAGAGAAATAAGATTGATGCAAGAAAAACATGATGAGAGAGTCAACAACCTGACTGAAGAAAATAACACCTTAAAAATAGACTAACTCAAATGGAAAAAGAGGCCCAAAAAGCCAATGAGGAGAAGAATGCCTTAAAAAGTTGAATTTGCCTGATGGAAAAAGAATCTCAAAAGCTCACTGAAGAGAATAACTCCTTCAGAATTAGAGTAGAGCAAATGGAAGCAAATAACTTTATGAGAAATCAAGATACTATTAAACAGATCAAAACAAATTTTTTAAAAATAGAAGGCAATATGAAATATCTCCTTGATAAAAAACCACTGGCTTGGAAAAGAGATCCTGGAGAGACAATTTAAAAATTATTGGACTATCTGAAAGCCATGACCAAAAAAAGAACCTAGAAAGCATCCTTCAAGGAATTCTCAAGGAAAATTGCCCAGATATTTTAGAATCAGAGAGCAAAAGAGAACTTGAAAAAATTCACTGATCACTTTTTTAAAAAGATCCCAAAAAGAAAACTCCTAGGCATGTTATAGCCAGGTTCCAGAGTTCCAGATCAAGGAGAAAATATTACAAGCTGCCAAGAAGAAACAATTTGAATACTGTGGAAACACAATCAGGATAATCCAGGATCTAGGAACTTCTACATTAAGGGACCAAAGGGTCTGGAATATGATATTCTGGAGATCAAGGGAGCTAGAATTAAAACCAAGAATCACCTACCCAGCAAAACTGATTATAATGTTTCAGGGAAAAAAATATGGTCATTCAATGAAGTGGAGGACTTTCAAGAATTCTTGATGAAAAAAACAGAACTGAATAGAAAATTTGACATTCAAATACAAAAAGCATGAGAAAGTAAACGTAGAAAAAAATGATAAGGAACTTATCAAAGTTGAACTATTTACATGCCAACAGGGAAAAATGAGAATAGTAACTTATGAAACTTTTCTCAATATGAGCATAGGTGAAGGGAATATAAAATATGTGTGTGTGTGTGTGTGCGCGTGCATGTGTGCGTGTGTTTGCGTATGTACGTATACATACACATATGTCTATGTAAGGGGGTATATATGCATATGAATACATATGGGAGTGTGTGTATATATGTGTATATAGACAGAGGGCACAGGATAGATTGGAAAGGAAGGAGTGATATTTTAAAAGGTAAAATTAAGAGGTAGGAGAGGAATAGAATGAGAGGAGACAAGAAGAGACAGAATGGAGTCAATCATTTCATATAGAAGAGGCAAGGGATAACTGTTACAATGGAGGGGAAGAACAGAAAGGCAAAAAGGGAATGCATCAACCTTACTCTCATTGAATTTGGCTTAGGGAGGGAATGACATAAACTCTATATTGGGTATCTTGCCCTGCAGGAGAGTAAGGGGGAAGGGGTTGAGAGGGGGGATGATCAGAGGAGGGCAGGTTCGGGGGTGAGAATTGTTAGAAGCATACACTTCTGTAAAGGGACAGGGACAAAGTAGAGAACAGAACAAGGGGAGGGCAGGAAAGAAATGAGGGAAATATCATCAGTGTTACACAATATGTCCATTGTGGAGATGTTCTGTGAAACTACACTTATACGGCCTGTATTGTCTTTCCAGTGGGGGTGGGTGATGAGGTAGGAAGGGAAAGAATCTAGAATTTAAAGTTCTAAAGTCACACGTTAAAAAAATATATACATATATTATTAGTATTATTATTAGTATTATTTACATGCAACTGGGAAATAAGATATACAGGCATTGGGATAGGGAGATCCATCTTGCTCTACCAGAAAGTCAGAGGGTTGATGGGGGAGAATATAGGAGAGAGCAGATTGGAGGAGGGGGTATACAGTGGGATCGCTGTTTTGGGAGGGTGGGTAGGGGAAAGATGAGGAGAAAATTTATAGCTCGAAATCTTGTGGAAATCAATGATGTAAACTAAAAATAAACAAAAGTTAATTAAAAAAAAATAAAGTCACTTAAAGGTGCCCATTGATTAGTGGATGGATGAACAAAATGAGATATATGGATATAATAGAATATTAATGCACTAGAAGATATGATAAATGAAGAATTAATTTAGAGAAATATAGGAAGATTTGTGTGAACTGATATAGAATGAAGAAAGTAGAACTAGAAGAAAAATATACAATAAGTACAATCATGCCAACAAAAACACGTAAAGGCAGCTTGTAAGGCAGAGATTAAAAGAAATAACAATATGGGTTCCAAATGACTGATAATGAAACAAATCTCTTACTAGAGGCAAGGGGCTCCAGGTACTGAATGTTGTCTGTGGTGTCAAATGCTGCCACTAGAATAGTTGGTTTTACTTAATTTCTGACAAAGGAAAGGGTCTATAAAGGGAGTGTGATCAGGAAATACCAGCCGTGTTACAAATAGCCTTACTAAACCCTTTTCCTTATTCATAAAACATGGATAATAATGACTTGCTCCAATTGTCTTAAAGGGTTATTGGGAGGATCAAATGATAGAATGGACAAGATGTGGAATAATATATGAAGTATATTACTAATATATGAAAATATTAATAATAATGTGCTATTAATATGAATATTGAAATAGTAGATCTCTTTATGGTTTAAAGCTACTGCTGCTATGCCATAATACCAAAAGCCCATAACTCTATAAAAAATTTTAGAGGAAAAAGTACATTTTTTTTAAATCACAGAATATAAAGATTACATTGGATTGCTATGTATTGGATGGAAACTGTGAATCTTTTTAAATTGCTTTAATCTGCTCCTTTTTGAGAGGCTATTCCACTAAAAGTAGTTTAACTTATTTGCTCTTGATTTATGGACAAAATAATGTACAGCTGGGTTCCAATGAGCAGAAATAAAGAATTCGCCTGAAATGGTAGCATTATTCAAATTTGTATTGCAAATTTCCATTGGACTAGAACAAATTATCTTATTGTACATAATTATAACTTCAAATAGTGTGAATTACAACATATGCAACCCCTTCAAGGGATTTATTGTTTGCACTAATTGGAAAAAGGCAGTATTAATAATGGCTAATGCTGGAGACAGCCAAGATAGCAGAGAAAAGGCAGCGACCCTCCTGTGCTCCCCCCAAAACCTCTCTGAACACCTTTAAATAATGTCATAAAACAATTCTCACAGTGGAAGAACCCACAAAAAGACAGGGTGGAATTATTTTCCAGCCAAAGACAACTTAGTAGGTCAGCAGAAAAGACCTTTGTCTGCCTCACCAGGGTAATAGTGGAGCACAGTCTGTCGGGCCCCAGCAAATCAGGATCACGTTTTGGGAGACTTTGAATCTGCAGTGGCAGTGGCTGCTTCCACAGCAATCAGCCTCTAAGGTGGGGTTGAACTTCTGATCAGAAGGAGATTACAGGGGTCTTTTTGCTGGCACTGGGGACAGGAATCTATTGCTTTGCCTATGCTCAGATCTGGGTTGCAGTCCTGGGTGGCAGTCCCAGGGAAAGTAGGAGCACTCGTGCATTAAAGCTTGCAGGTCATAGGGGAGCAGGGACCCTCCTCAGAGTTCCAGGGAAGAAAGAGTGCTTGTGGTCATTTACAGACAAGAGCACAGCACAGGAGACTAATAAACCCCTTTCCTTAGATCATACCACCTTGGAAGAACTGAAAACTTAAAGGTCCCTAGAAGTATCTCTGAAAACAGCTGTACAAAAAGCTGTCCTGAAGCTCAGGACAATGCATCATCCACCCTAGAAGCAGAATCCCACTTTAACAAAGAGTTAAAAGTCAATAAATACACTAAAAAAATAAGCAAACAACAGAAAAATTCTAACCATGTAAAGTTACTCTGGTGACAAAGAAGATCAAAATACATACTCAGAAGAAGATAACAAAGTCAAAGCTCATACATCCAAAGCTTCCAAGAAATGAATTGGGCTAGAGCCATGGAAGGGCTCAAAAAGGATTTTGAAAGTTGAGTAAGAGAGATAGAGGAAAAATTGGTAGGGGAAATGAGAATGATGCAAGAGAACCACAAACAGCAAGTCAAGAGCTTGGTAAAGGAGATACAAAAACAAGATATTTAAGGAAGTAACACCTTAAAAACTGACTAGGCCAAATGGTAAAAGAAGTACAAAAAAATGAGGGAAAGAATACACTGAAAAGCAGAATTGGCCAAATTTTAAAAGAGGCATTAAAATTAATGAAAGAAAAATCTCCCTAAAAAGCAGAAATGGCCAAATGGGAAAAAGGTATACTCATGGAAAAGAAGCTCACTGAAGAAAATAATTTCTTAAAAATTAGAATGGAGCAGATGCATTCTAATGACTTCATGAGAAATCAAGAAGCAGTAAAACAAAGCCAAAAGAATGAGCACATAGAAAACAATGTGAAATATCTCAGAAAAATAACTGGTGAGGCAGGTAGGTGTTGCAGTAAATAGAGCACCAACCTTGGAGTCAGCAGGACCTGAGTTGAAATCCAGCTCAAACACTTGACACACTTACTAGTTGCATGACCTTGGTCAAGTCACTTAACCACAATTGCCTTGCCTTCCCCCCTCAAAAAAAAAAAAAGAAAAAGAACTGATCTGGAAAATATATTCAGGAGAGAGAATTTTAAAATTATTTGACTACCTGAAAGCCATAATTTTAAAAAGAGCCTAGACATCATCTTTCAAGAAATTATCAAGGAAAATTGTCCTGATATTCTAGAACCAGAGGGTAAAATAGAAATTCAAAGAGTGCACTGATCACCTCCTGAAAGTGATCCCCAAATAAAAACTTTCAGGAATACTGTAACCATATTCCAGAGTTCCCAGGTCAAGGAGAAAATACTGCAAGCAGCCAGAAAGAAACAATTCAAGTATCACGGAACCACAGTCAGGATAACACAAGATTTAGCAGGTTCTATATTAAAGGACTGGAGGGCTTGGAACATAATATTCCAGAAGGCAGAGGGGCTAGGATTACAACCAAGAATCACCTACCCAGCAAAACTGAGTATAATTCTCTCGGGGGCAGGGGATGCCTGGCAGGGGGAATGGACATTCAATGAGATAGAGAACTTTCAAGCATTCTTAATGAAAAGACCAGACCTGAATAGAAAATTTGATTTTCAAGTACAAGACACAAGAGAAGCATAAAATGGTAAATAGGAAAGAGATATCATAAGGGACTTAATAACTTTAAACTTATTACATTCTTACATGAAAGATGATATTTGTAGCCCATAAGATCTTTCTCATTAATAGGGTAATTAAAAGGAGTAGATAGATAGATAGATAGATAGATAGATAGATAGATAGATAGATAGATAGATGGCACACATGTGAGTTGAATATGATTGAGATATCTAAAAAAATAAATTTAAGAGGTGAGAGAGAAATGCACTGGGACAAAAGGAAAGGGAGAAGTAAGATGAGGTAATTTATCTCACTTAAAAGAGGCAAGAAAAAGCTTTTGCAAAGGAGGGGAAGGTGGGGAGGCAAAGGGGAGAGAATCATTCATCAGTATTGGCTCAAAGAGGGAATAACATACACACTCAGTTGAATATAGAAACCTATCCTTCCCTATAGGAAGGTAGGAGGGGAAGGGGATAAGAGAAGGGGAAGTGATAGAAGGGAGGGCAAATTCAGGAAGGGGACAGTCAGAAGCAAAACACTTTTGAGGAGGGAGAGTGAAAGGAGAGAGAGAATAGAATAAAGGGGCAGGGATAGGATGGAGAGGAATATAATTATCACTAGTAACTGTGAAAAAGTTTGAAGCAAGCTACTCTGATAAAGGCCTCATTTCCCAAACATATAGAGAACTGAGTAAAATTTATAAAAATAAGAGCCATTCCCCAACTAATAAATGATCAAAAGATACTGTCAGTTTTCAGATGAAGTAATCAAAACTATCTATAGCCATATGAAAAAATACCATAAGGAGAAATGCAAACTGAAACAATTTCTAGAAACTAGCTTATATCTATTAGTTTGACTGATAGGACAGAAAAGGTAAAATATAAATGTTGTACGGGGTGTGGGGAAAATGAGGCGTTAATGTACTATTGCTGGAGTTGAGAAATGATTTGGCCATTCTGTAGAGCAATTTGAACTATACCATGCATATTCTTTGACCTAGCAATACCACTACTAGGTCTATATGCAAAAAGAGATTTAAAAGGGGGGAGGGGAAGACCTATATGTACAAAAATATTTATAGCAACTATTTTCTGGTATCAAAGATTGTGAAATTGAGAGGATGCCCATCGATTGAGGAATGGTTTAATAAATCATGTTATATGATTATGATGGAATATTATTGTGCTATAAGAAATGATGAGCAGGATGCTCTTAGAAAAACCTAGAAAGATTTACATTAGCTGATGCAAAGTGAAATGTACTATGTACAAAGTAACAGCAATATTGTAAAATGATCAGCTTTGAATAATTCTCAGCAATACAATGATTCAATATAACTCTGAAGGACTTATGATGAAAAATGGTATCCCTCCCCAGAGAAAAAACTGATGGTGTTAGAATACAGATTGAAGCATCCTTTTTTTTTATACTAAATTTTTTTCAAGTTTTTTTGTGTTGTCTTTCACAATATGACTGATACAGAAATATGTTTTGCATGACTACACGTGTATAACCTAGATTTAATTGCTTGCTTTCTCAATGAAGGGGGTGGGGAGGGAAGAAGGGAGACAATTTGGAATTCAAAATTTTAAAAATAACGCCTAATGTTACAGGGCAACTGGAGAGGTTTAAGCATGGCAAAATTCTTCTGGGCGAGTAACCCTAGGGGAAGAAGCAAAAGGTTCCTATTAATTTGGATGTTTGCCACTTCAAAGACTAAAACGAGGCCAGGAGTGAATATGAAACTGGGAGGTCAAGCTCAAAATTTTAAAAAAGCAAGTAGGAGTTTGAAGGAAGCTGAAATGAATATGAATTTCTGTTTGTTTGAATTTACAGTATAATTTTGTGTATCACATTGAAATAGAAACAAATTGGGAGAATTTGGAAAACATCTCAAAACAGGCTTTAGCATTCTGATGACTTCCTGATCCACTCAAGCTGCTTGCTTAGGTCTCATTACCACGTAGGAGATGCACATATATTTTTATAATTCACAGTCAGCTACCTTTGTCGCCATCTATATTTAGGACATTTCCATCATGTGTAATCACCTGTTTTGTCAACCCCAGTGGTTACATTTCCAGATGTTGACTAACTATATGGATTGATGGTGCTCCAGACATGTCAGCTAACTGTATTTCACCCAAGGCTCTGTCAATTCAAAGAACATTTGTAGACATTCGTTAGAATCAGTGACCACTAACAGATCTACCCCAGATGTTTGTTTGGCAGTAGTTCTCTCCATCTCTGTGGGAGCTTCCTTAGGATTGAAGCATATTCACCCCCAAATATGTCACCAGTTAGCCTTATAGGAATGAAAACCAGATGCAAATTAACTGTGGATGATGCTAGAAGTTGACAGTTCCAAGATCTTTTTTAAGTGATCTTACAGGATGGCTTGATGGTATTATAAACCATATATTTATCAAAAGGACTCTCCAAGCCAAAGCCAGGTGAGGTAACTACATAGAGAGATAAGCAGACAGATTGTAAGGAAGTAAGAAACTTCTTGAATCTTGATGGAAAATTCATGCTGAATCAAAAGGTTTTTTTGAGCTTGAAAAGATGAATCATATTTTGTTCTAGGAAGAATTATTTTCATTTTTATCTACCCCCATACTTCTGAGATCTACACAGAAATGGCAAGTACCATGGGACCTTCCTCTTTGTAGTATCTGAAAAACCCTGAGCCAGACACAAGAGGTTTGGACAAGGTTAAAACAATAATTTGAGCTTCAGGGTGTGTATCAAAACAGGGTTTATATTCAGGACCTTTAAGAATCTTCAGTCCTTGATAAATAACAGGAGATCCCTACCAGGAATACATACATGAGAGAGAATTGGAGTTTACCCACACCAAACTTTTAACTCTTCTTTTTCGATGGCAGAGAGATTTTCCTTTCTCTTTTTTTCATGGCTATGAGCAACTTCAGTCAAACCAGGGATGAAAATAGAGATAACAGAAAGATCATTTTGTAATTATAATATCATTTCAGTAGAACATACTTGAAGGGATCCTACTTTATCTTGTGTTAGGCGTATGCTGTGTGACCCTGGGCAAGTCAGTCAACATCTCTCAACTTGTCTCCTTATTTATAAAATGGAGGATAATAATAACACATCTCTCATAACATTGTGGTGGGAATCAAATGAGATACCTTATGCACAGAGCTTTGCAAACCTTAAAGCACCGTATAAATGCCAGCTATTATTTTTAATAGCTTTCTTTGGGGAATGTGCCATAATCACCAAAATTTACAAGTGTTTACTATGTGCCAAACACTGTGCTAAGTACTAAGGATTCAAAGAAAGGCGGAATCACAGTCCTTACCCACAAGGAGATCGCATTCTAAAGAAGGAAATAACAGGCAAACAGCTATGTAGATATATGTGTGAGGTGTGTGCGTGTGTGTGTCTGTGTGTGTATATAACACATATATGCACATACACAGAGAGAGAGTATAAAAGGGAGGTAATCTCAGAGAGAAGTCAGTAGGGGTATGGGGGAATGACCAAGAAAGCCCTCCTCCAGATGGTTGGATTTGAGCTGAATCTTGAAGGAAAATAGGAAATGCAGGAAGCCGAAGTAAAGAGGAGAGTATGTTATACATGGGGTATGGTACAAGAGACTGTGTTGAGAGGTAGAACATCATGATGTCAACTATCTGCATAAAAACTGGAAAACTAAATAATCCACATATCTACAAATTCATTAACTCAACAGACATTTATCAAAAACCTATGCAGACTATTATACTAGGCTCTTTCAAATATTTTAGAGTACTGGCTAATTGGGAGAAATGATAAACAAGAGGACCTGACTGTGGGCAATGCCCTTAGCTTCTCTGTTCTACAGCTACCTCCTAGATAAAATCAGGAGGCTGGACTACATGGCCTTCGAAGTTCCTTCCATCCATCTCTAGATCTGTAGTGAAGAGTACTGTGCTGAGAGGGTTCAAGTCCAAGCCCTGACACTACTTGAATAAGTGATTAGTCAATGATATGAGCCATAAGGCTCATTGACACATTCAAACAGTACTATATCCCTTTCCTCCAAATATGTTTCTTTTTTTCCACCTTTTGTACCATTTGTTTACAAAGAGTTAGAATCTTAAAGAAAATATACGATGGAGTTGGGAGATATAGTGCTATAATGCCAAATCAGTAACCATGAATCAAGGAGGCATTGGTTAGAATTCTCCCCTCAACATGACAAAAACAAGTATGAGAAAACAAGGTTCTTGATGAATCCATCAAGGGAAAGGAGTCAGAAGCCTATGAAGATGTGTCCATATGTTTGACAGGTGGCAGACACACAGTGTACAAAATTCCCAGTGCAGGCTGAAGCAGATTAAAATAAAACTACAATACAATATATTGTCTATTTGTAATCTTCTAAGTCAGTATGTAGCCTTCAAAGATCCATTTCTATTTGAGTTTGACAATACCAGCATATGTCAAATTGTATCTATCATGCTACATGCTCTCCCTATGTTCATACAATGAAATTCCCTTTTTAAATAAGTCTATTTGATGAAGAAAAAGAAACAGAGAATTATTAAGCAATTTTCCTCCTTTAGACTTCATTGCTGTTTTTGGTTCACCTGACCCAAAAATACCCTCAAATTATAGGCTACATTGATGAAATTTGGTTCATTCATATTAAAGGCAGCATCTTCCTAGAACAGAAGATCTTAAATTGCCTTCTATGAATTTTTTATTTTTAATATTTTGATAATTGTATGTCATTTCAATTGATTTTTTCATGATCCTGTGTATTTATTGTTTTATTTTATATGTTTAAAAACATTATTCTTAAATGAGATCCATAGGCTTCACTAGACTGCCAAACAAGTCCAAGACGTAAAAAAGGCTGAGACCCACTGTAGTAGAGCCCACCTTCCAGATGGATTGGCTACAAATAGAGCCCAAAGCTTTTTCCCTGATATTAGAGTCTGATCTATCCTGGGTGTTAACTGTCATAGGCTAGTTCTGTGTTGGCCTAGGGCAATTCAATCAAAGCCTCATGTCCCTTTTCAAAAGACAATGGCAGCTCATGGATACTCAGCTGGCCATCTCTACAGACAGAGGGACTAATGGGGCCAATCATGCTCTAAATCATTCCAAAACTACAGTTCCTTCTGAACCTTGGTAGGCTGCTGAGAGGCCTAACAAGTTAACATTTTCAAAGGATTTTCAGATGGTAATACAAAAAAAGAGCTTCCACTGTCCAGAATTCCATCATCATCATGAGTGGTCTTATGGCTACAGGATAGATGAACCTGTACTGAAATAAAAATCCTTAACCAAACTACAATTCTCTCACTCAGCGGCGGTCCCTTCAGGTCCAAACTGGGTCACAATGTTCAGAAGTTGGCATGCTATCTGTTCTATGGATAAAAAGGATTTAGGCCTCCTAAGTCTTTCCAACTGGCATCATCTCATCATCCCTAAATCTGTTGCCCACAAATCATATTGGATATTCTAAGAGGTTCTTTGAAATCCAAAGAACACTGTTGTCCAATCATTTCTACAACTCCTAGTGAGCACTTCATCTCTTCACTGTTCTTATCAATCTTCCGTGACTGAAGACAACTGTTAGATTTCATTTGCAGAAAGATATCTCTGATAAAACATTAATAAAAACTTGAAAGTTCTACTTGCTGGTGTGATCCTGACATATTGGATATTTAATAACTGGGCAGGATTTAAAATGTCTCTTGTTAGAGTAGAATTGAACGATGGAGCAAATGACAGTATGGGCCATTCCCCAGTGTGCCAACACCTGATGTCTAATAAGCCATAAACCCAGTTACCCTGCTACCACAACCCTCACTGCTCCTTCCACTCCTGCCTGCTCTTCCTGTTGTGTCAGGAGCCATTGGAGGAATAAAATTAAACCTATTTAGTAGAGATTCTGAAGTGCAGAAAGTAAAGAAACTGAAAAGCAGGGCTTTTAAGATGCCTGGGCTCCCTGGGACAGATTCCCAGTCATAGTTGGCCTACATACCCAGTAGCCCTTCTGCCCAAACATTTCTTTGCTTATACTACCTGACTGCTTCCATACCACTGTCATATTACATAAATTCTGCCAACCGGAGATTCATTTGGGTTACCAAGCATCTTCTCTCAAATATATAAACAATCCTGGCAACTACAAATCATTCACACATTAGGATGGGTCATTTCAGTGAGGCTGCTCCCCTCCTAGTACCTAGCTGAGATCATTTGCACTGGAGGAAATGAAGGGTAACTTGGAATGCAGAGAGACTTGAGGCGAGTAGATCTATCAGCAAGTTTTTGCAATAGTCCATGTGATCAGGACCTATAGCAGATTGATGTCAGTGTCAGAGGAGAAAAGAGGGCATATTCAAAAGAAGCTGCAAAGATGAAATCAACAGGCTTCAGCAACAGACTGAATATGGGAAGGGACGAGGGGAGAATAATGAAGAGCCAAGGGTGACTCCTAGGTTGTTAACCTGAGGGACTGGGAGGATGATATTTCCCTCTACAATGGCAAGGAATGTAGAAAGTGAGAAGGGTTTAAGGGGAAAGATAACGCTTCTGTTTTGGACACATTTAGTTTAAATATCTCCTAGACAACCAGTCTGAGATTCTGAAAGGCAATTGAAGATGTTGAGATTAGAGCTCAGCAGAGACACTGGGGCAGAAGAGGTAGATTTGAGAATCATAGACACAGAGAGCATATATAAACCTAGCTAAACCAAAAAAACCCACAAAACTAAGGATTCTATGAAATGAGCCCCTTCCTGGCATGGGAACAGTCTATGTTGTAAGACTAAACAAGATCTTGTCTGAAGAAAGACTTTCAGAAGTTTAAAATGCTAAGCAAATACCAGATAATTGTATTGTTGTTATTGATCAGGTCAAAGAAAGAGTTGGAAGTCAAGGCCTCCCCTTAATGAGAGAATAAAGATTTACTTCTATAAATCAATAACTGATCTGACTATCATCTAAATAAATATTCAGATATGTGTCTTTGGAGCTGTTCTAGCATTCATTAACATGGCAGTAAAAAGATGATGATAAAGTTTCCATAGATCCTTTATTGATGCTTGCTCCTGCTATTTCCCCATATGCTGTAGCTAGCAAGTCTGGGCCTAGCTACCAGCTGAGTGAAATAAAGGGACAGAGATTATTTTTATAATCTTATTTTTAAAAAGATCTGCCTCATGAATCACAGGATTGTAAATTACAAATTGGAAAGGTAATCTCGTTCAATCCCAAAGTGTTTCCTTATATATCCAAAGGTAATTCATATGGAAGAAACACCATGGCATGGTGTTTGGCATGGCATGATGGAAAAAACACCAGGCTGGAAATAAAGATACCTAACCCTGTTTTAACCACTGTGATCTACATGACTTTGGTCAAATTATTTAATCTTTCTAGACTTCAGTTTACTCATTTGTAAAATGAAAGGACTAAAGTAGACGATATTCTAGAATCCTGATTTTTGGGAAGGCTGATGCAGAATAATAAAAGTTAGAACAAAGAAACCATATATACAATAACCTTCAAAGATATAGGAGCAAATAATACTAAATGGTAACTGATCTCTGATTTAACTGCAAGGACCAGAGAGTTTCAGAGAATGGATGAAGGAATACATCTTGGTAGAGGTGAGAAATATGTTTTATATATGTGGATGTGTGTGTGTTATAAACACATATAAAGTATATATATATATATATATATGTATATATAAAGTATAAAGTATATAAATGTGTTTTATATATATATAGTTATATAGGGGCACAGTTGACATGTATTTTCAAATGTAGTCCTTTTGTCAATCAATCAAAAATATATTCATTAAACATGTGCTCTAGAGCTATTCTCCCAACTCTTCATTCACAAGAAAGAGTCAAGTCCCAAAATATGACCAGTATGACCCCTCAGGTGCCTACGGGTGGCCCTGGGGTGTTGAGGAATGTTTTTTCTAATACAATAGCCATATGGCTAAGAAGAGGTATTTTCTAGGAGAGGGTGTGTCTACTTTCTTTAGTTATGCTTATACTATATATTCCTAGTGAAGCAAACAAGGTTAGAATGTAGACAGGAGAAGGGTTGGAAGAAAAAGATAACAACTTTCAAATAATCATAAATTTGTCCCTTGAAAATTGCATAGTAGTTTGGGCTTATACAAATCACATGCAAATTTCCTTGCCAGTCACAAAAGGCTTTCCTAAGGTTATCTTTCATGAAAAGCCTCAGAAGCAAGTCCTATGGGATAGCTTTTTGAGTTCATATCTTATCTCCCCAGCTAGATAACTACATAGTAAGCTCTTTAAAGACAGGCAATGTGTCATATTTATCTTCGCATTCATAGTAGGACCTAGTACTGTATCGTAAACTTAGTAGATGCATATATCAATTTGTTCCTGCTGTATAAGCCAATCAAAAAAAACTAATAAAACCATTCAAATATGAAATTAGGAACTTAAGTGATTTTTTAAATTTATTATTATTTTCAATTTTTCAATCACTCAAGTTTCCCAGAAAAAAGAATTAACAGCTTCATAAAAGATGCACCAAAAAAAATGCTGTTCAGTCATTTCAGATTCTTTATGATCCCATATGGGGTTTTCTTGGCAAATACACTAGAGTAATTTGCCATTTCCTTCTCTAGAACATTTTATAAATTAAGAAACTGAGACAAACAAGGTTAAGTGACTTGCCCAGGGTCACACAGGTAACAAGTGTCTGAGGCTAGATTTGAACTCAGGAAGATGAGTCTTCCTAACTTCAAGTCCAGTGGTCTATCCACTGTGCCATCTAGTAGCCCATGAGGACAATATCCATTACCAATTAAGTCACAGCTTCTCTGCGATTTATAGCCTTAGAGAGCTGCCACAGTCACTGAGTTTAAATTACTGGCCCCAGGCTACATAGTTAGTATATGTCTGAAGGGATAACTTGAACCCAGGACGTTCAGAATAAGAGGCTAGCTCTGTGCTATGCCACAATGCTTCTATTCCTAAAATTTCTGACTAATGAATTAGCAGACAGTATAAATTTCAGTACTATCCCTTTTGCTTAAAAATTCCATTTACTTACAACATAAAGGTGAAGCATCTTAGTCTACAACCTTTTAAAAATATCCTAAACACATCCCATGAAGTCTTCTTTCATATACCATCTGAATTCCTATAACTTTCCATGTGCCCTTCATTTGGCATTAACCCTAGAATGTCTTGTATTATTCAACTTTTCCATTGCATATCTTTTCTCTCTCAAGTTAACTATAAACTCCACGAAAGCAGAGCTCAGACTTTATAGTTCTTTGGATTCCCCAAAGTGCCTAGCTCAGTGCTAAGCACACAACTAATATTTGTTGGTTAATTTTTTTTCTTTTTACCTTTTAGTTAGGAGAGAGTAAAAGAGAATCAATTTGGGTCTAATAGGTTACAGGTGAATCTGGTGTGTCCCATTGGAATGTCTGGATTTAAGCAGGCCTGAATTTGCTGCAAATTGCCTGCCTTAATGTATTGTGTCATTTTTTGACTCCACTCCCAAACCATCAGTTGCCACAGTTACCATCATTCTAATTCTCCTTTTCCAGACCATGGCTGTTCTTGGCACTTAACAGGAGGTCACTGAGGAACAATTTGCTTCATTTTAAAAAGAAGGAAAATGTTAATATCTCAAGATCTGTAGCTATAGTGCCCCAGAGCAAAATCCTCTATGACTTTATTCTCTCTCATTTTAAAATTTCTTTTTCTACTTTCTCCATGTCAGACTGTCAGGCAGATTTTGATCTAAGGGGCATGCTGCTTTCTCCTGTTCTGACACTGACTGAGTTCCCATAACCACCATGAGAAATTTTACTCAGCATTAATTTCTTTCTTTTGAGTCCCTGTGCTTTGTCCACAGGGACAGGGAAGGTCCTTGACACAAGAGATAGATGTGACTAGAAAGAAAAAAAAGGCAGAAGCTTATAGTGTATCACTCAATTTCTAAAAATCTGGACTACCTTATTGTTGTTGTTTGGTTGGTTGGTTTTTTACTCTGAGATTGTAATTTCTAAGATAATATTATTAAAAGAGGCTAATAAACATAATGCTCATCTCTATTATATACAAATGCTTTTTAAAGTATATAATAAATTTAACATGTAACTGTCATTTCTCTCTTTTTTGGCATCACCAATGCTACTCTCTTTCCCAAAAGTCTCCCCCAAAATTAAAAAAGGGGGGAAGGATGACACCCATATAACAAATAGTAACACAAAACAAATTCACATCAGGGCCATGTGAAAAAAATGTTTCTTTTTCTACACCTTGAGTCCAACAGCTATCTGTCAGAAGGTCATCACAGGTCTTCTGAAAACATAGTTAATCATGGGTTTTGTTGAGGCTTAGGGGTGCTGAGATCTCAAAGTAGCAAGATACAAGTTCTGCCCAAGCCTTCTTTCAGTCAAAGACAAGATTTATTAAAACAGCAATAGAGGATGCGCATGATTCTAAAAATCCACAATATTGGCCAGACTCTTAAGGAATCTAAGCACCTTCATGAAGGCAAGACAGATCTTACATACAGAAAGGCTGTGGGAAGGGTATAGGAGTGGCCAAGTAGTCTGGGGTAACTGGGAGGGAACAGAAAAAGATCGGTAAAACCAGGGACCTGGACCACATGGCCAAGGGAGAATGGGGCCTAGCTAGGAAGTATCCAGGGATGATCCAGAGGTAACAGACAATAAAGGGCTGGGCTAGGGTAGGGGTAACAGAGAATTGGGAGATTAGGCTGAGGCTACAATGAAAGGCCAGGTGACTGGAATGGGTCAATATCTCAGTCAAATGCCAGAGACTTGACCAAGTGCGAAAATTCAAAGAGAGTTCAGGGGAAAGTTGGGACAGGGTTTCCATGGTATAAACCCCATCATTCCCCTCTCAAACAAATGGGACCCAAATTCTTTTGAGGTAAAGGGCAAAGGTCTTGGCTTCTGAAACTGTTTCCTATTGGCAAAGGTCACAGAGCTGTCCCTGCCTCTCTGGGTCCCATTCAAGGGGTTGAACTTTAGGTCCAGTGGGTTAGAGATCTTGGACTTGGTTGGCAGTTGGTATCTAGCCTGAGCAGTCATCTAGAAGTTGATGACTTGAACCCTAGAGATGAACCTGACAAGGAGGTTAAGCAAACAAGGACCAAACAGACACAAAAGGAGTACAGAGAAAAGACAATTTCCCTGGCAGTTTGATTAGAGTTCTTAAGGTCTTAAAATTTTAAGAAAATACATTTCTACAAAAAATTTTAGAGACCTAGACTCTTCCTCAATCATTTAAGTGTTTTCAAAGCTGTGAGTTCCTAGGTTCTCCCCTGAGCACTCTCTCTTCACCCATATACATTGTCTTGGGCTCAGAATCCTGACAGTCAGATAAGGAACCTCAGGCACAGCTTGTCATTATAGCCTAACAAGTTGCTTTAATTTCAGGAAGAATAAGCACTAAGATGCCAAAACAAAACAAAACAAAACCACTCCCCCCTCTAGCTTGAAGCCCCAAGAAAATGTGGTAGCCTCTACCTATTCCAATGCTACTTCCTCATCTCTTCTCCAGCCCCACAGGAATTTAATGCAGAAAGTGCCTCTCATATCATCAAAAGCCATGTCCCTGTTTCTGAACCACAACTACCCATAACTGTACTCACAATCAATGCCTCACACTAGCACTCTCCTGAAAGTGACTCAGAATCCACATTCAAAGGCTTTCCTTTTGCAAATTTTTCTCTCATATTGTGGTACAATGCTATTCCACACACCTAGGGATCAGTCTGAAGCAAGCCTACTCCCTTTTGTTCATAATTATCAAAGCTATTTCCTGATTGACCAATCTGGTAGGAGTTGGGGCTGAATTCCATCACTGGTAATGATAAAGACTACATAGTCACCCCCAAAATTGTCACCCTTTACCCCAAAAAAATCAACAAAAATTAATTCTTCTGCCAAAGGGTCTATTTTGACACAAAGGGATATTTTGGACAACTCTCACTTTTCTGGTTTATTGTTCTCATCTAGGTAAACTTAAGAATATTCTGGAATTCCCCAAAGATGATCAACCAATCAATCAATCAATATTTATTAAGCACCTGCTATGTACCAGGCACTGTGCTAAGCCACCAACTCCCCTTACAAGCACATAATCTCCCAAAGCTCAAAGAAAAAGAATTACAAAATGATGGACACAGAAAGACTCATATCGGAGTGACTAAAGAGTTAAGAAGCACAACTAGGGGTCAATATATCTTTCCTCCATTTCCATCTCACCCCCTAGTAGACCTGTATTAACTGTGATTTGTGCTGTTGCTGCTCTGACTGGCTCTGTACAGCAAGGGATGAGTCTGTCCCTTGTGCCTTCCTAATGATGATTTCTTCCATATTCCCTTCGTTTGTGCCCCATTGCTTCATCCCTGGTGGCTCTCATCATCACCAGTTAATTTTTCCCCCCTCTCTGACTTGTAGTTTCTTTCAGTGGTGTTTGTTCCTTTGCTAGTTTCTTTGCTTTCCTTCCAGCTAGTAAAGTTCAAGTTCTGGCACCACTGTATCTCTACCTTCTGCAGCTCAACTCCTTTGCTGGTTTCCACAGTTCTGCTACTCTCCAGAAAAGAGCGATCATCAGCCTCCCTGGGGTATCAACTGTCTAGATGCTATCTTGAGTAGAAAGGTTGTTGAGGTTTAAGGTTTTAGGGGTGCTCAAGATCCCAAAATATCAACATGCCAGGTCCTGCTGAATGAATTCAACTCAAGCCTTCTCTCAGCTAAAGTAAAGTAAAGTTTATCAAAGATTCACCATAATGGGCAGACTCTTAAGGAATCTAAGTATTTGTGATGTTTGTATCAGACCCGTCAGAACAATCTGACATAGAGTGAGTCTATGCTAGATTGATCTCAGCCCCTTCTTTGAGACAAGATGGATCTTATATACAGAAAGACTATGGGGGAATCTAGGGGTGGTCTACAGGAGGCATTTGGGGAGGGTCTTGAAGAGGAGTCTAAGGAGGATCTTGAGGAATTGAGGTCAAACTCCAGGAATGGGATTAAGGGTGGGAAATACCTGAAGGTTACCTGGAGATGACAGACAATGAAGGGCTAGGCTATATTAAGAGTAAGAGTAACAATGCCTCATCAAGTGGAAAGATTCAATCAGAGTTCAAGGGGTTTCCCAGAACCTGTACCCCATCAAGGTCACTCCAGGGCCTCTTCATTTAACAAACCTATTTATAACTTATAAGCACACCTCCAGACCAGAGTGTTTTCATCCTTTCAAAACCTTTTTAACATGTGTCCCCAAACCCTGCTCCCAAATAGAAAGGGTCCTTAGAGCAAAAAGCACATGGCCAACTATATTTAGCTGACCCTAGAACTCAGTATCCCATTTTGCATCCCATCAACCATCCTCTCTGTCCTGGAATGATCTGAACCATTGATCTTCCAGAGATCATACCCTAAGTGACTCAATCCACTCAGCTTTGGAACCAGCGCCCTGGGCTCATGCTGTCCTGATTGGGGAACCAACTAATACAAATAATGCATGTTCCATTATTTCTAATCTGAGACTATAGTTTCCTGTCACCTTTCCCCTTTTTCTGGTGGTCAAATCAATACATGGACTCTAGAAAGGGTATGTATGTCAAGTAAGAACTCATGGTTCTCTGTGATGACTTGAGGGCTTTGTGAAGCTCCGCCTCATTTAAATCCAGTTCAATTGCTAGCCAAAATATCGCCTTCATGTTGTCACTGATCCTCTTTGAGAATGAAGAATAAACAGCAACAACAACAAAAACCCTCTTCTCTGGCCATAATTCCCTTTTATGTGTTGTCCTCCTCTACTAAACATAAACTTCTGAATGGCAGATACTTTTCACACTTGTATTTATATGTGCAATTCTTAGCATAGGAATTTGCATACAGTGAGAGCCTAATACTGTTCACTCCTTCCTTCTGGAAGGGTCTATAAAATATACACTTTTTGTATTGCTCAAGGAAGTCTGCTTTGTACTTGCCTCAGTTCTGGTGACTGGGTTCCATTTGTCTCCTCTCTTGTCCCCATAGTGCCCCACCCACTACTGTCTGTACTTCCCAGCAAATCTGGTAGAGAATCATCACCCCATTTTCCTCTGAGATGACTGGGTCTGGTTTTTCAAATTAGTCAAGGCTATTTGGTGAAAGGGAGCGGCTAGGTGGCACAATGGATAGAGTGCTGGCCCTGGAATCAGAAAAACTCATCCTGAGTTCAAATCTGGCCTCAGACACTTGCTAGCTGTGTGACCCTGGGCAAATCACTCATCCTTGTTTGCTTAAGTTTTCTCATCTGTAAAATGATCAGGAGAAGGAAATGACAAACCACTCTAGAATCTTTGCCAAGGAAACTCCGAATGGGATCTTGAAGAGTGAAACATGATTGAAACAACAAAACCTTGGCAAAACAGTGGCAAAGAAATGGTAGGAGACACAAAGCTGGTAGCTCCCAGCTCAGGGAGCTTTTCTAGTCCTTGCCACACTTTTCTCACTCTTCTTTTCAACAGTATGGTTCTGCAACTAAATAATTCTCCAATTATCTTCAGGCAGGGGTGGACAAGATCTTTGTGCACCGTAGGCAAGGTGCTGCACTTGAAAATAGCAAGCCTAGGTGCTACTCTCCATTGGAGGCCTTAAGCCTTCATGTGATACATTGTAATTGGGTTTTTCTTGATTGAAAACCTCAACAGATTCATGACTATTGGCATAGGTACAGATCTCAACTCACCAACAGGCAATCATCACACATGATTCTTGTCCATGTCTTCCCATAATTCTTCCTCAGAGGACCCATGAAACACATAAAAGGCACTCCTCTGGTCTGTGTTCTATTTTGTGCATATTAGCACAACATTAACTGAATGATTGGTTCTACACAATAAATACCTATAATTCCAAGAGGAGGAACATTAAATATAAGTGCTTTTATGAAAGTCAGTATCTAAAAGTATCCCTTGCTGCATACCACTGTGTTTTGTACCACTGAGACCCCCCCCCATTTGTCTTCCTTGCCAATTCCCAGTCCCAGTGGCTAAATGATACATTCCAGAGGATTATAGTTTGAGCTGGAATGTAGCTAGTAAATGTTTAACAACAAGCTCTCCCAAAACACCACATGTACATATCAAAGTTTTATCTTTTTTACTTTTAAGTTTTGTCTGTATTACTAACATTTTCTCTGTCTATTTCTCAAGTCTAGACAATCAATAAAACAATAACTCAAGCTCAAATTTATAACATTTGCTAATTTATGACATGGCTCCAGCACATCCTTGCCTGGAAGTCATGTTAAAGGCCCAATCTCCTCATTTTACAAATAAGAAAACTGAAAAACAGAGGTAAAATGGCTTGCCTAGGGTGAAAAAGCTAGTTTGTAAGTGAATTGGAATGCAGATCTGCCTGACTACAAATCCAGCCTTCTAACCACTACTCTGGTAGTAAAAGTTATTTCTGTTATCATGATATGAAAGTGGGGGACCGTGACTTCTTAAATTACTTGACCAATGGTCAAGCATTTATCAAGTGCTTATTAATACACATATTGAAGTGGGAAAGACACTGCCCTCAAGGAGTTACATTCAAAAAGGGAAATATAACATATGAAGGGAAGTGATGTTCAGGGAGAGGACTTTTTTGTCTGGGGAACTATAGAGATTGTCAGTGGAGTCATGATGTAGTTGTCATGGCCTTTCCAGACTTCTCCCAGAGCAATAGAAAATGGTATGAGGAAGAAAGGGAAGTTGTAAGAAAATAGTACCATACTGGGCTAGGTAGACCCTGTTTTCCTAGTCGATAACTGACTAAATGGAATATGAAGCATAGTTGAGAGCTCCCTTAATATACTGAGTTAGTAATTTTTTCATTTACTTATCTACTGATCGAGTCAGGTTTGCCCCAGGGAAAGTGAATTACCTACCAAAGAGATTAATTTCTAAAGCTTTGTATTGACTGGCAGGGAAGAGAAGACTTGCAGTGTTTCTGTTCTAGATGGAAAGAAGGGGGAAACAACAGGGCAGATGGCAAGATGCCTACACTGAGCAGGATCATCTCTGATTGACTGATGGCTGGATGGCTAGAATGAAGGTTATGGCAGTTGGCCTAGAAGCTCTGGCAAGCACTACAAAGCAGAAAGCATCCAAGTTCATTCCTAGCCATAGACTCTATAGCTTTCCTCCAAGGAATAACCTAGTTCCAAGAGGATTATCACCAGAAGGGTGGACTAGTGGTGATAATTCTTTTCAACCACAGTAACTCAGGAAGACTGCCTACTAAGGGCCACAGTCCTCTCCTCTGCCTTTGAAATGTGAGTGGAGTGAATGCTGGTTCTTAAAGAAAAGCTAATGTGAGAAGCAGCTAGGCAGCACAGTGAATAGAGCGCTGGTCCTGGAGTCAGGAGAACCTGTGTTCAAATCCGATCTCAGACACTTAACATATTTACTAACTGTATGACCTTGGGCAAGTCATTTAATTCCAATTGCCTTGCCTTCCCCCCTCAAAAAAAAATGAAAAGGCAATGTGAAACAGTAGAAAAAAACAGGCCCTAAAGTCAGAGGATCTGCATTTGGCTCCATTTTCTGATATAGTACCATACCAGCATGACCTTGGGCAAGTTCCATAACCTGCTTATGACTCAATTTCCTTATCTGTAAAATGAAACTGATAGAATAAAGGACCTCAAAGTTTGGTCTAGTTCTAGGAATGAGTATGTTGCTAATCCTTCACACTGGCTGTCCCCTCTGCCTGAAATGTACTCTCTCTTCTCCTCGACCTTAAAGAATCCCTCTCTTCCTTTAAGGTACAGCTTAAGTACCATCTTCTGCACGTAGTCAGATTCCCCCAACCACTACTGCCCTCCCTCACTAAGTGAAGTAGTATAGAAGAAAAGAGAAGTGGGCGCATGACAGAACCCTGAGCATATCTATAGTTAGAGCATATAATCTTATTGAGGATATAGCCAAGGAAACTGTAGAAGGAGTGATCAGATAGGTAGGAGGAAAACCAAGAGGAGTATCCTGAAAACCTACAGAAAAGACAGTATTGTATCAAGAAGAAGAAGGTGATCAGTAGTATCAAAGACTGCAGAAAGGTCAAGGAAAATGAGTATTGAAAAAAGGCCATTGGATTTGGCAATTTAAAAAAACATTGTTATCTTTTTTTTTTTCCTGGAGGAGGGAAGGCAGGGCAGTTGGGGGTAAGTGACTTACCTAAGATCACACAGCTAGTAAGTGTTAAGTGTCTAAGGCCGGACACGAACTCAGGTCCTCCTGACCCCAGAACCAGTGTTCTATTCATGTGCTACTTAGCCACCCCAAATCCTTGGTATCCTGAAGAGAGAAGTTTTGGTGGAATAATGAGATCAGAAACTGGATTATAAAGGGTTAAGAAGAGAATAAGAGTCTGAGTACACATATAGTGGACAAACTTTTCAAAGAGTTTAGCCACAAAGGACAAAAAGGAGACAGGATAATAGCTAACAGGGAGAGAAGGACCAAATGGGAATTTTTTTTGAGGATGACACAGACATGGCATGTTTGTAGGTAGTAGGAAAGGAGCCAGTAGAAAGGAAGAGATTGAAAATAAATGATAAAAGTGGGGATGACAGAAGAGGTAATCTGTTAGAGAAGACAGGACTTGATGGGTTCACCTGAACAAGTAAATGGGTTAGTTAACCTTGGTAAGGGGTAAGGTTACTTCATTGTATGCTGCAGGAGTGAAGAATGAGACAGGGGCATAAAGTATCTGAGTGATATGAGATGAGGAAGAGGAGAGAAAAGGGAGCTCTGAGTGAACAGCTTCCACTTTTCAGTAAAATATGAGGCAAAGTTTTTAACTGGGAGTGATGAGAGGGAAAGTCATGGGAAGTACGAGGATAAAAAGGTTTGAAAAAGCTACTGTGGAGATGTATCAATTCACAATTCTCCTTGCAGTCATGAGGGCTATTATAATATAGCATAAATCTGTAGTGGATCCAATCAGAACAGTTAGATGATTTTTTTCCACCTTTGTTTAGTAGCATGACTTAGGAATGAAGGCATTAGATGGTGGGAGTGATCCAAGGCAGAGGCTTGCCCAGGCATAATTGGCAAAATGATTCAGAGGTTGGGGACTCAAGAGAATGGGAAACTGTGGAGTTGAATTGGTTCACCAAGGGGTCAAAATGGGGAAAATAAGAGAGTTTTAGTAGAGGACAACTGACCTGGCAGAGAATCAAAGGGTCAAAGTATAGGAGGTCACAGTATAGACAAAGAATATGTTTAGGTAGGGAAAGGGAGAGGAGAAGACAAAAAGTCAGTAGATTATGGTTGAATAAAATGACTTCTGAATTCCTGAACGTGGAAGTAGTGGGTTATGGCAAGATCAAGAATATGACCATCTTTGAATGTGGTTGAGGTAAGTAAGGCAGAAGACCAGGTCAATCCAGTGCCAAGCATAGTTTTTGGCACATAGTAGGTACATGATAAAAACTTGTTACTGGCTGATCAAAACATGAGAGCTAATCATTGGCAAACATATTTTGGTTATGGATAAGGAAAAAGAAAACCATCATTAAAAACTATCATGAGGGCAAACCTTTTTTTGTTTGTTTTCCTTCTAGTTTCCAGCTTTTTTTCACATGAGAATGTAAAAAGTCATCTAGACGTGAGGGACAAATCTTAAAAGAAAAGGGGGAGCAGCTGAGGCAAACTGGGAGTGCGGAAATGTATCTTTTTGAATAACAAGGTTCTATTTATGGATTACTTACCTTATTGTGAGGAATCACAGTTAATTTTAAATTGTTAATGGTTGTAAAGTGCTCTGGCTTTTGAGAAATAAAAGCAAATAAGTCACAACATCTCTGAAAATGAACAAGAGAAGAAAAAGCATCCATCAAGCCTATGCCCATTCCATCTTCCAAGAAATAACAATCTCAGGCCCTGAGAGAAGGACCATAATTTTTATTTGAAAACCTCTCAGGGAGGCCCCTTTGTATTTCCCTTTCTTTTCTTAGCAGATCACAGCAACAATTTCCTTTTATCATCTTCTATTTATAGTTTCCTTTTCTCAAAATCTTGGATAGAAAGAAAGTGGGCAAAAAGCATTTCTTTCAAAAGTCACATTATTTTGTCACATTCCAAAAAAAAAAAATCTATTGAATGCAATAAAGGGAGGGTTCGGTGGTGGGGAGAAACAAAAGCTGTTCCAACCATCTTCTGCCTCATTCCTTCTCCACTGAGTGGCACTTTAAGGAGGTGAAAGTTAAATGAATATTTCCCACTATTTGCTGCAGTTGAAAATCTGGGAAGAAATGTCTCTAAGCTACTATCTTTGCTATTTTGGGAAAAGGAAAAAGATAGATGCTAGGAAAGGCAAAGAAAGAGTGCCTTATACACAGTAGGTACTTCTTAAATTCTTGTTGAGTTGTTCAAGAACTAAGCAGCTTTGTGACTGAGCAAATCAACCTCAGTGGGACCTCAGTTTTCTCACCTATCATGATAAAAACTCATATTAATGAGGTTCTTTAAGGCTTGCAAAGAATTTTGCATATTTTATCTCATTTGGTCTTTATAACCTTTGGAAGTAGATACTATCATTATCCCTATTTTATAGATAAGGAATGGAAATTCAGAGAGATTCAGTGACTTACCTGTCACATAGCTAATAACAATCTGAAGTCATATTCGAACTCAGGCCTTCTGACTCTAAGTCCAGCACTCTATTCACTCTATCCTATTGCTTCTCCACCTTTAAAATGAAGCAATAGGACTAGAACCAGCCTAAAACAGAGAGAGGGCTTAAACTTGTAGTTTACTAACTCCTAGACTAAAAGATGATTCAGATTCCTTCCAGATCTAACATTCTATTTCTCGAGACAGTAAGAAAAACTAGTCGATCAAATTAATTCAGATTGCCCAGCATTTGATATTATCTTCTGACATTTCTCCGCAGTTATATGTATGTGTTTGAGTGTAATGGAGAGAAGAGAGATATAACAAACATGGTGTAACTCACGTTGAGATATTGATCACATTGTTCCATTAACCACTAGCTCCCTCTAAGAAGAGCCATATGTCAACAAGCATAAATATGATTTCTCAAAGAAAAAAACATATTTCAAGGAAACAGTGTAAGATTTTGAACATTAATAGGACTGCTTGCTCCGACCACTAGCCACACCATCACACACATGTGTAAATACCATCTCAGAATCTGACTCAAGTGAGAGAGATAGGTCCATATCAAAGAAACCTGAGACAATGGGATATAGTAGAAAGAGTTCTGTCTCTGTAATCAAAGAGTATGGGTTCAAATCCTCCCTCTCTCAAAGGCCTCATTTTCTATAGGCCTCAGTTCTCCCATTTATAAAATGAAGTATTAGCTTAGATGGCATTTGACATCCATTTTGAATCTTGGACTATGATTCTATAAGCCTGTGACATAAGGATCAAGATTAGAGCTGGAAGCCTCCTTAGAAAACATGAAGGGGAGAGAAGAAAAAAAAGAAGAAATTTACATGATAACTTTATTACATGTTTAAAAGAAATAACAAGTTGTATATAACAGATTTGTAAGTTCATGTGCAACCATCTTTTTTTAATTATACTATGCTATGGAATTGCTTGTTTTAGTCCATAAATTAAAAATTAAATAATTTTTAAAGAGAAAACATATAGTCCAAACTCCTTATTTTATAGGTTTAAAAAAAGAGAGAGAGCAAATTGACTTGTCCAAGATCATGAGGTAGTAGAGCAGTGATTTGAACTCATCTCTTCTGATTCCAAATCCAACAATCTGTCCACCATATTGCAGGTCAGGAAAGCTTGGTTTTGCCACTTGGATCAAGTACATGGACATAGCACCAAAGCCCTCTGAGTTCCTTTCTAGCTCCAGGTCTATGATCACTATGAAGTGATCAGAGGGGAAAGGAATTGTAAGATTTTTCTCCCCCCGCCCCCATACTCTCCCAACTCTGATTATATATTACACATCTTCTCTGCTGTATCTGGTTCTTCTGTGTGGAAATAGGGTCAAGAGAAGGAAATAAAAGAAGAGAAAGATGGAGACAGGAAGGTGAAGAAAGGATACAGGGAAGGGAAGCATGACAGAAGGGAAGGGTAGGAAGGGACCTCCAAAGATTAAGTCATCACTGCCTAGAAGTGGAAGAGAAGAATGAAGGACACTGGAAAATAAACCTGAGTCCCACTCGCCTCAGCACCCTATCCCTCAAGATTTCATGCTTTCTTTGACTCCAAGAATTGCCCTTTATTCAAATGTCTGCTATCCAGTGGTGAGGGCACCACCCCCCTCTTCATTGCAGTATTTAATGACTTCATTTATCCCCTAGAAGTCCCCCTCTCAGAATATTCTTCTTACCCTCCACCCCACCACATTGATACCAGATATTCCTTTGTTAACTTGAATGATTTCTTTTCCCACATCTCATCTGTGCATATATCTTTCTCCTTTGCTCCCATCTCTTTAATTGTTCTCCTTGCTATTGGCCTTTCTGGTTACCTGTACAGGACCGTGTTCTGTAATTTATTCTCTACCGGTTCCCTGCTTAGCTCTGAAGTGTTTGGTGACACATTTTCTCTAAAGGGCATCGTTCAAACTAATGCTGGATTGTATTCTATTCAAAATTCCTCTCCTCAGAGCATTCTTATTCAAGTTTAGAGGCCCCAAAGTCAATGGAGACTGTAAGAGCTGAGAATCCTGTAATCGTTGTGTGTGTGTGTATAAAATTAATAACAAGGAAGAAAAGCAAACCTAACAAAGTGACTGTGCTATTATTGACAGCTTCTACTTCCTGCTGCTGAGGATACCAAGGAGAAAGGGAATGATTTCAGGATAAGTGAAAACGGCAAAAAGCTGAGAAGCCCAGAGCTGCCAAAGCTCCACACCTTGGAGCTCCCATGTCCACACCTTGATTCCATCCAAACACTTTATACAGAATCCCAGAATCTCTGAAACAATAATAATAACAGTAACAATAGTTGACATTTATAAAGCACTTGCCATGTGCCAGGCACTGTGTTAAGTTCTTTGTAATTATCTCATTGATCCTTACAACAAGCCTGGGAGGTAGATGCTATTATTATCCCATGTTACAGATGAAGGAACCTGGGACAAAAAGAGGTTAAGTGCCTTCCCTAGTGTCACACAGCTAGTGTCTAAAGCCAGATTGGAACTTGGAGTGTTTGAGGAATGCTTGATAGATGAAATTGGATTGAACTGACTCCAGAATGCAACCAATACCTTCGCTTCTCTCCTGAACTACAATCCAACATCATCAGTAGCCCATTAGACATGTCAAACTAGTTATCCTGTGGGTATCTCAAACTCCATCTGCTCCAAACAGAGCTATTTATCATTACTCCCAAACCCACCCTTCTTCCTAAATTCCCTACATCCAAAACACCACCATCCTGTGAGTCACCCCATTGGACATCTCAGAATAATCCTTAATGCTTCAATTTCTTTTACAATTCATTTCCAATCTTGTTGCTTTTACCTCTAAAACACATTTCATATCTATCCTTTACCCTAGGTCATCTTTTTCCTGAACAGTTTCAATCGCCTCCTAATTTGGTCTCCTTGTCCTTAGTCTCTCCCTTCTCCTATCTGTCTTGTCTCTCTCCTATCTATCTTTCATCTTTCCTCCACATAGGAACCAAAAAAATATTTTTACCTCCATCTGCTTAATGTCATTTCACTGCAAAAAAAAACAAATCTCTAATAGCCCCCTATTACCTTAATGATCACATATAGATAGACTCTTCTGCTTGGCATTCAAAGTCCTTCGCATCCTTCACAATACTCCCCTTCAGGTACTCTACATTCCAGACAAAATGGTTTCCATGTCTCTTTTGTGTGCCCCATGCATAGGCTGTCTCCATATTTGGAATGCACTCCCTGTTTCTCTCTCCCTCTTAGAATACCTCTTTTCTTTCAAAGTTCAACTTAAGCATTCCCTTCAACATTTCTGATGAATGCAGATGCTAATGCCCCCATAAAAATTATTTTTACATATACCTATATGTATACTATATTTGCTTATTCATAAACATATTCTTTTCCCTGAATATAATATAATATAAGCTCTTTGAGGGAAGGATTATTTTGATTTTTCCCTTTTTAATCACCAGAAACTAGCACAATGCCTACATAAAAATGACACAGAAGTCACTTATAAATGCCTGCTGGTTTATAGAAAATAGGTTTTAACTAGACTACGTAAAATTCATCTATAGGTTAATTTTTAAAAATTAACCACTAAGTAATTAGAGAGAGAATATACAATAAAGTACTAGGGACAAAAGCTACATTGCAGAGGGAGTGAAAGCAGCAAGTATAATCAATCTATGCTTTCTGTAAGTTTAGCAATGTAAATGTAGAAAAATAAAGGACAGCACTTTGAGATCTTGGAAGAATCAAAGAAATGCTAATTTAAGATCTAGGAAATCTGAACATGTTCAAGGAAGAAGGGAAAGAGTAAGAAGAGAAGAAAAGATTGAAAATAAGGAAGAAGAAATGATTGATTGAATAAGGTACTAGAGGAAACAGGAGGAGATGAGATTATGGATATAGGGCTAGCCTTTTAAAGTAGGATAGGAGGGAACTATTTCATTATCAATTTATTTCCCACAGACCAATAAATTACACTACAGAATATAATGAGTAGATAACAGAAACTAGGTATTAACTTATTAAACAAAAGATGTTTCTGAACTGTGAAGAATTTCTTCAATCAGATTTGTTGGAATTGGTGGGCAGCTAGCCATTGGCTTAAAGAATATTTAGAAATCCCCTAATGGCCATGAAAAAGCAAAATAAGCCCTCTAGAGATAATTCAAGGTATAAAAAAGGTGTTTTATGAGTCAAGAGAGTTAGCATTGGCTGTAGGAAGTCAAGCTATGGAGAACGGGTCCAGGCTACCCATCTGAGTGATCTGCCCAACAAAGTCATTGTGCCCAGGGTAAGCAATATGAAGACAACAAAAAAGAAAAGTCATTAGGAATCTCAGAGTCCTGGAGTATAAGTTACTAGGTAAGGTCTGCATATCTCCCCTATGGATATGCCTTTCTATTAATGAACTCTGTGTGTGTTTTCACTTCTCCCATTGATACTACAAGTATTTGTGGAAGAATATACCTCAGGAGTATGGGAGGAAGAATGTATTATTATTGTTTATGCTAAGCTATTTCAGTTATCTTTGCTTTGAGCTAATTTTTGCCAATCAGCTAACTGCTAAACGTAAATACACTGGTGGAGATTTCTGAACTATAGTTTTAGGAGTAGCAGACTGTAATGACAATGTAAATTGGAAGATCTTTCCCATCCATTACTAGGCCCATGTGACCTGCTTAGGTCAGATGGTAGCCTAAGTTGCATGAGTTTGAGTCACATGAAACCTATGGTGGGAGGAGCTTGCTGAACAGGTGGAGCAGGAAAGGTGGAACAAAACCCAGAGGATGTTGGTCAGAACAGTTAGGGCCGAGGGAAAGAGAGGAAGCAGGCTGTGAGCTGTGAGTGTTCATTTGTGGGCAGGCCCTATCAGGGGAAGGCTTGGGGATGGCGGTGCTCCCTGCAATGCTATAATGTATAGATTTCTTTGTTGCTATGATGGATTTAGCTTTCTGGTGTTGTGATTCAGCTTTCTTGTGTTTGAATAAATGTTTTGATTCTGTCTTCCACATGGAGAGTTATACTTTGTAATTCAGAATTACACCAGTATATTCATAACCATTGTAGGTACTTTGAATACCACATTGTTACTACATAGACACAGAGTACTGTACTATGAAAATTGTGCCCCCAGAGGTCACAGCCTCTAAAAGATAGTTTCAGGTTGGAGGGTGTCCTATTTTGGCAAATAGGAAAATGGCCTCACCTTCAGAGACTGGAAAGAAGGGAAGAAATAAAGGATAAGAATGTAGAAAGATTTTAAAATGAGGAAAAAAATGACGAACCCTCAATCCTTCTAGTTAAGAAGGAGACAAGATTATCTGCTGGGAGTCAGGGATAAAATAGCTCTATAGGTTTGAGGGGAAAAGAAACTATTTGGAATTACTGCTATGCAGAATATAATAGGAAGTCAAGCAGAGATGAATGCATCAAAGTAAAATCAACCCTGTGTAACTATGCACAAAATTTTCAAATCTTGACTGGGCAAAAAACATCATGATTTTATGCTTTGATTTGGAGATGTCATCATTTTGCTTTGAACTCAAAATGGAAAAAGAAATCTGAAATTAAATATTTTTTTCAAAGACCCAATTCCACAAATATAACCCAAAGACCCAATAAGCTGACATTTGAGTGGTGATGTATAGCCTTACAAATTTCAGGGACTCAGAACAGGATTCTGGTTTTGACAATTTATCTGAATAGGATTGTGACCAAATAGTGGGTTGCTTATAGCTGTTATTCAACTAATCAATCAACAAGCATTAATTCTCTACTGTGTCAAGCACTGGGCTAAGTGTGGAATTGTAGAGAAGAGAAAGTGATTGCTTTCAAGGAGCTTACATTCTTA
>CM053598.1:182923855-182941809 GCA_028646575.1 Pseudocheirus occidentalis
TGGAGAGTTTTGGAGCTTGAAAATCTGTTTAGCGTCCCATTTTATGAGTTTTTTTAGCGTGTTTGTGTGGGAGCTGTGGTGCTTTGCCGCTTTTATGCCGCCATTTTGGCTGGTAATTTCATTTCTGAAAGAGGTAAACTTGGGCTAAACTGTGAAGGGTTTTAAATGTCAAATGGAGGAGTTTATATTTTTTTCTAGAGGCAATAGGAAGCCAGTGGAACTTTTTGAGCAGGCATCTGACATGGTTAGACCTGTGCTTTATGAATATGATTTTGGCAGCTGTGTGGAAGATGGATTGGAGGTGGGAGAGACTGGATTTGGGGAGAACAATTAGGTGGTTCTTGCAATAGGTTAAAGGAAGTGAGTGCTGGAAAAAGGCAGATGTCTGTGTGAGTAGAGAGTAGTGGATTGATCCAAGAGATGAAGTGGAGGTAGAATTAACAAGATTTGGCAGATGATTGAATATGTAGGCTGAAACTTAAAGATGACTGTGAATTGTTAATCAGCATGACTGGGATGATGGTGATTTCCTTGGCAGAAATAGGGAAGGTAGGAATAGAGGTGTGTTCTGAAAGATAATGTCCAAAGCACTCTCTTAGAGAACTAGCCTTGGAGATTTAAGTCTCAAGTGTTATTATTTGAACTTGAATAGGTCATTTAAACACTATAATCCTTATTTTTCTCATCTGAAAAATGGGGATGAAAATACTTGTATTGCATATCTCATGGGTTTGTTGTAAGGAAAGCAGCTTGTGAACCATAATACAGTATTGTAGAATTATAGATTTAGAGTTTTAAGACATATTAGAGGCCATCTAGCTTAGTTTCCTCTAATTCCTGCCTCAGGAAACTGAGGGCCTTATAATTCCAAATCTACCAGGCACTTCTCCCCAACCTCTCCCAACCCAGTCCGTTCCCTAAAAGTCATAATTGGTCACTGGCAACCAATCAATCAATCAACAAAAACTTTTTTCAGTATTTGTTTTATTTTTGAAATTGCATTTATTTTATTTTTAATTTATCGAATAAAACAAGTATTTTCATAACATAGCATAAAAAAGATGATTGTACATAAAATTGAAATCTATGTACAATTGGCTATTCCTTTTAAATATATCATAATCATGTAAATTTATTTTTTTCCTCCCTCCCATTCCACCCTAGAGATGGCTACAATTAGATACAAATCATTCTATACATACTTCTATTTATCAGTTTTTAGGTCATTGTGCTAAGTACTGTGGGGTTATACAAAGAGGATGATCCCCGAATATAAGGCATTATTCTCTACTTAGAGAACAAGTCATCTGAAATAATGAAGAAAAACACAACTTGGCCAATAATAAGTATTAAATCATGTTGTACAGGCCATGGTGTCATTTGAGATCACAGAAGTGAGAGATCAATGTGAATTGGATTATTCATGAAGGCTTCGGGGAGGTGGGAATAGACATGAGCCATTCCCTAACTATTGTAATAAGCAGGGAAATGGCCTAAAGACAAGTTGTGGGAAGCAGGGACAGAAGAGATTGTTAATAGCTTACAGTTTATAGTGCTTTTAACTTTTTAAAGCACTTTCACATCTTCCACAAAATGGTCAATTGAAAATTGGATGAACTTGGTAAAAAATGATGGGTTTTGCCAGTTAAAAGGTAGAGTGAAATCCTCTAAGGTGTAAAAATGACTACAGGAGTCAGAAACAAAACGATTTCTAGGCAAGATGTCTTTTGTTCCAGTCATGAGGATTCAGACCTCCAATCCTATTCAATAGAAGTTCTGAGTGCATTGCAGTGAGTAGTGCCACAGGCTACTTAACAGCTGAATGTTAGAACTAGAAGGAACTACATTGGAGATCACCTGTCTTTAGGAATAATAGACTGAGAGAACTGGAAGAGACTTCAGGTCATCTAGTTTAAGCTCTTCATTTTATAGATAAGGAAACTGAGACCCGGGCATACTAAATAAGTCACTTTGTAAAAGTAGTCATACAAGTAGTATTGGAATCAAGATCTAAACCTAGATCTCTGAGTCTAGAATTGTACTGATTTTGTGTTTATTCTTCTGTGTTTTAGGGATATGGACAAGTTCTAGCTCCAATACACACTGATTGTGTGACCCTGAACAAGAAACTTCATCTCTCAGTGCTCTCTCATGTAGACAACTCACCAAGAAGTTGCAGTGAAAGAGAAGATGGTGACCTGCACTGGAAGAGAAAATCTCCTTGATTGTGGGTTCCCTAAGTCTGGGTCCTTATCCCTCCCCCCTAGGCTCAGATGATCCTACTCCCATTGCCTCTGTTATTTTAGCTGCCTTGTCTTTCTTTTTTGGACCTCTGGATGAGTAGACTTAGAGCTGGAAGGGAGAAGAACAAAGAAATCTCAGAAATGGAAAAGACTTCAGATAATACCTATTTGAAACCATGACCCAGAATCTCCTCTATAAATATTGCTGGAAAGTGATCATCCACCCTCATCTTGAAGACCTCTAGTGAAAGAGAATCCATGACTTTTTGTTTCAGCTCATTTCATTTTTGTACAACTCTAATTGTTAAAACGTTTTTCCTTATAGCCAGTCAAACTATGCCTAAATGAAATTTCTACTACTATTCCTAGCTTTGGGACAAAGCAGAATGAATCTGGTCTCCCTGACATGCTCTTTATTGTTGTTCAATTGATTTTCAGCTGTATGTGACTCTTCATGACCCCATTCAGGGTTTTCTTGGCAAAGATACTGGAGTGTTTCGCCATTTCCTTCTCCAGCTCATTTTACAGATAAGGCACTGAGGCAGAGTTAAGTGACTTGCCTGGGGTCAAACAGCTAGTAAGGGACTGAGGTCATATTGAACTTGGGTCTTTCTGACTCTAGGCCTGACACTCTAGCCATTGTGCTACTACCTAGCTGACTCTTTACAAGTGGTAGCCCTTCATATACTTCAAGGCCCCTATCTTATTCAAACTTCTCTTTTCCATGCTACAAAATCCCAATTACTTAAACCAATTCTTTTAATACATTGTTTCAAACCCTCTTCACCTGTACTTTTTGACTCTCTCTGATTTCCTCTCCTCACAAACACAGTTTGACATCTCTAATATCTTCCCCTTGCCCAAACTTCATCTCTGTCAGTAGATCCACTTCACTTTTTTTTCTTTGTTTTTTTGTCGTTTTTTGGGGGGGAAGGCAGGGCAATTGGGGTTAAGTGACTTGACCAAGGTTACACAGCTAGTAAGTATTAAATGTCTGAAGTAGGATTTGAACTCCAGTCCTCCTGACTCCAGGGCTGGTGCTCTGTGCCACTGTGCCACTTCACTGACCCCCACTTCATCTTTTTACGCAACCCTTCTCCAGCTGGTGGGCTGGATGCCAGGAACATGGACTGGGCTGATTTTGTGGCTACATAGCTGTCCAAGTTTGGCTCCTCTCAGGAAAGAATCTCAGAATTGTTGGGCTAGCCTGGGGCCCTACTCTCAGAATTATTGGGCTAGCATCTAGCACTAGCAGCATCAGTAGCAATGAGTCTGGACAATAGTTGCTTGCTAAAGTAAGAATCTGGTTCTGCTGGCATTTTAGAGAGGTACTCAATCTCTCTCTCCAGTTATGAACTTCCTTTCATGATTGTCATCTCTTGTGTCCAATCTCTTCATTTTTTAGACAATAATTGACATTTACAATGCATTTTAAGGCCTACATTTATGCAAGCCTTATATACATATAAATATAAATATGTATTATCTTTATATACAACAATACTCTGAGGTTGGTGCTATTATCCCCATTTTAAAGAGGGAGAACCTGAGGTTCAGAGATGAACTGATTTGTCCGGAGTCACAAGACTAATAGATAAGAGAAATGATTATTTGTCTCTTATATTAATAACCAGTTAATATTAGGGAATACTGGTTTGTCTCCCCCTCCACCCCCTTCTATTTCCTTATCCAAAGCTCAGTCCTTGTGAAGGGTATTGCTAATAGATCAGACTGCATTCACATTCTTCTCATATTGGATGAAACCCCACCCATCTGGGGCATAAGTGACTTGGGTGGAGGTAGATTTCCTTTGTTTAGATTGTCCCAGGCAGGGGTACTTTGGGTAGAGATGAGTTAGAGAGAGGTAATCAAAGTCACAGTCCTTAGCCTCTCATTAGAATAAACTGACCTCTCGTTATAATAGTCATTTCTCACTAATTATTAACTAATGAAAGTCAAATTCAGCCTGTTGGCAACACCCACTTTTCCCAGGGTACTTAACTCTCAGTGGGGACACCCAAAGTTCATCTTTGTTCCCAAGAGTACTACTGACATTTTATTATTTGCTAGCCATAGTTAATAAATTGAATACTAGTGACCCAGAAATTATGTTTCTCAGATTTTTCACTCATCACATAGATGTCTGGAATTTGAACCTAGGCCTCCCTGCTTCCAAATCTGCCACCATCTAGTATGCCAGGCTACCTTTTCGAGGCTTGGAAAGTGAGTGACCTGCCAACGGTTTCATAGGTAGAAAATGGAAGACAGTATTCAAACTTAGGTTTTCCAACTTCAGATTGAGTGCATTTCCTTTATAATAGCTCATCTAGATGAATAAAGGGATAAAAAAAATGATTGAGCCAAAGTGTTAGAAGGTAACTGGTTTGGCTCATCTCTCAAGACACAGCATGCAATCTCTCTGCTTAACATTCTATGCTGACTGGAATTAGTCATCTTTATATTTTCTATCTTGAGAACTCTCTATCCAATTAAAATAATATCCATTCAGTGGGGCAGAGCCCAGCAGTCATCCTGAGCATACTTGGCACTAAGGTTTATTTATTTCAGTCAGGTTAGTTTTAAGGAATCATGAAAGGAGCAGCGACTCCCTCCCCATTGAAGGATAATACAGTCATGATTTCCTTGAAGGAAAATAGTTTGTCACTCTGTAGGCCTCTTATTTGAAGAGCCTCCCTTTTCCCTACCCTCACCCCCTCCTCTCAGTTACATACAGTTCTTTAAACAGTCATAAAATAAAATAAAGAGATCTTGCTAGTTCTGGTAGGAAAAAAAAATCCTTGTACATGACAGATTTTTCAAGTGGGGTGTATAAAAACAGAACCCTGAAGACAGCTAGAGATAAAAAGGCCGAAGTTTTCTTCCTTCTTACCACCTTCTAGCAAATGCCTCTTTCAAATGGAAGAAAGAGCTGCAAACTGGACTCCTGGTAGGGAGATAAATGAGTGGGCTTCTCCCTCCTAATGAGAAAATGTGAGATGCTTTGAACAGGATCTGTCAGGCTTGACAAGCAGTGCACAAGTCTTGCAGGGAAGACTGTAGGCAGAGGTGGTGGTGGCAGCAGTGGCAACAGCCGGGACCCTACAGTGGGGTTTGAAATATGATCCCTGCTGGCTTCTCTGTTTAGAGGGAAAACAAATTTCTCTGGCGCCTCAAAATTTCCTCCATGGTTTACCAGCGGGAGTTCTTTGACAACTTGGTTCTCTCGGGTTATTGAGATTTGAAAGAAAAACAAAATAGCGTCATGTTTTGAAAATGCTGGAAAATGCCAAAATCTTGCCCATTGGTCTATGGGAAGCATTGGACCTTTGGGGGCAGATGTCTTAGGGAAGGCCCACTTTATTAACCCACAAAACACACGTGGTTCATGTCAGACTTCTTATATGTTAAGACTTTCTGGGATTCTAACTCATAGATTTAGAACCGGAAGGGACCCCAGAGTTAATTTAATCCTTTTTCCTCTTTTTTTTTTTTTTTTATGGATGAGGAGTCAAGCTCCAGGTTAAGTGAATTGCCCAGGGTATATACAAGCACTGTGTCAGGGATTTGACTTTGGGTTCTCTGATTATATGTCAAGCAGTCATTCTGCTGGACCATACCACCTCCCCATTAGGAAAGCCTTTCTTGTTTTCTATCCCTCCTTTTCTGAAATGGCTCTTCCCCAAAATGCAAAAATACTCCTCCTATCTATTCTCCTAAGTCTTGAAATTCCTTGAACAGAGGACAGAGCCTTTAGAGATCCTGCTAAATATGCAAATGCCTCAGGAAGAGGGAAAGAAGATATTTAAATTCAAGCCAAGGTATAAATGATTGAAATCACATTCTTTCCTGAGAGTAGGTTTTGGTAAGAGGGGAGAAAATATGTCCTGAAGTTGGGAGAAAGGAGACATTGACAGAGGGAGGTGGAGGAAAATAAAGTTAAGGGGGTAAAGACCACTTTTGCCTGCTTCATAATTGTTTACAAATTCTTTGTAATTAGTCTTTCTGTAATTCTAGGTCCTGCTCAGAATGAGTAGGTCGTTCCACTTAGAAACTGATACTTTGCTCAAATAAAACCCCCAAACTCAACATTTATTAAGTGCCAACTGTATGTACTTTATACTAGGGCATATGTAAAATTTAGAAAAAACACGTTCCCTTATCCTCATGGAGCTTATGGTCAAAAAAATGGAGGGGACACCTACACAGATAACTATAATATGAAAGGTACACAAGGACCAGGGGGGTGGAAGATATCATGTTGGTGAGGTAACATCTGGAATATGGCATTCAGTTCTGGGTATCACATTTTAAGACTGGGAGGTCAACCAAGATGGTTGACCAACTCATGGTACCTCCAAATCATGCTGTGTGATGACTATTTGAAAGAATTGGGGGTATTTAGCTAAGAGCAGATTTGGTGGTAGTAAAGGTTAGAGGGTGGAGAAAGCTTTCTTCAAGTATTTGAAGCCTTGTTATGTGGAAGAAAATCTAGATTTTTTCTGTCTAGTCCCATGAGGAGTATTAAGGGCAATAGATAGAAGTTGCAAAGAGGCAACTTTAGGCTTAACATGAGGAAAAATTACTTAATAATTAGAAGTACCCCTAAGTAGAATGGACTGCCATGGAAGGCTATGATTTGGTCATCACTGGAGGTCTTCTAGTAAAGGCTGAAAAATCACGTGTCAGGTATGTTGTAGAGGATACTCCTTAACCTCTGAGTTCCCTTCCAACTCTGAGATTCTATGAATCTGTGGGATAATTCACAGAATCCTTAATATGTTTGAGAGGTACAAAATGAAATGCTATGTGAGTTCTAAGGTAGAACAAATTACATCTGACTAAGGATATCTGGGAAAGCTTTCCTTAAGAATTTGAATTTGAATTTGAAGGCTGGGTAACAATTCAATAGGTAAAGAGGCAGAGACAGAACATCTAAGACATAGGGGATAGTATGAGCAAAGGTACAGATATGAGATTTCAGTTGGGGGGACAACATGTAGTCTAGTTTGGCTAGAGTATAGAGAACCTGGAGGGCAGTAGCATGAGATAAGGTCAGAAAGATATGGTGGTTAGACGTAGTGGCCAGATTACCGAAGGCTTTGAATGCTAGGCAAATGAATCTGAACTTTACTTAATAGGGAGCCACTTACATTTTTCAATATATTTTTTTGACCTAGATTTATACAGGGAGAATATTAGTTTGACAGTAATGTAAAGGATAGTTTGGGAGATGGAAAGAGTTAAGATGAAACAAATCTCTAAGGAGATCATTGCATAGATAATAATGGAGAGCTGTATTGGATGGTGGTGGCAGGAAAAGATAGGAAGGGATAGATATGAGAAGTAGGTTGGACAGGTCCTAGAAATTGATTGACTTTGAGAAATAAAGATGAAAAAGACCATGAGAGATAAAAAAGAGATTACATCAAGCTTTTGAGCATGAGAGACTGGGCAAATGGTGGGGCTCTAAATAGAAATATTGGAATCAGAAAGAAAAGCAGGCTTGGAGGATAGATGAAAAATTCAGACATTTTGAATTAGTGGTGCTGGTGATATACCCAGAAGGAGAAGACCTATGGTAGATAATTGGAGAGATAGATCTGGGAGTTTAGGAGAAAGAGGTCAGGACTGGAGTAACAGATTTGGAAGTCCTTTGCATAGAACTGAAATGATAATTGAAGTCATAAGAGCAAATGAAATTGCTAAAGGCAGGACAGTGGTGTGGTAAAAGCTGTGCCATTGAAAGAACACTTTGGCAAACTGTATGGAAGACAGATTAGAAAGAGGAGAGACAGGACGCAATGAGACCAGTTAGATCATAATAGTACAGCAAGAGGTAATGAGGGCTTGACCTATGGTGGTTTTTGTGTGAGGAGAGAGAAAAAAGCAGATGTGAGAGATGAGGAAGCTGAGCCACAGAGAGGTTGAATGACTTTTCTAGGGTCACACAGGTAATTAGTGGCAATAGGTACTTACTCCAAACTCAGGACTTTGAAGTTCAGTTCAAGTGCTTTTTTCAACAGCACTAAACTGTTAACAGGCAGTAATGCTGGTAATGCTGGATTGGAATTGAGGAGAGAGATTATGGCTGGATCTATAGATTTAATAACCTTCTACAATGAGAAGATAATTGAACCCATGAGAACTCATGAGATCATTAAGCTAGAGGATATATAGAGCAAAGAGAAGAGAACAAGGACAAAGCCTTTAGGGAGAGAGGAGATATATAATTATATAGCAAGGGAGATTGAGGAGGAGTTAGGCAGGTAGGAGGAGAAACAAGAGAAAAATGTGACAAAAGGCAGCTAGGTGGCACAGTAGCTGAAGTGTTGAGCCTAGAGTCTAGACACAGTCTCAGACAGTCACTAACTGTGTGACCTGGTCCAAGTCTCTGTTTCCTCAGGGGTAAAATTGGGATTATAATAGCTCCTACCTCATAGGGCTGTTGTGAGGATCAAATGTTCTTGATACATAGTAGGCAGCTAGCTAATAAGTATTTGCTTTTTTCCCATCAAAGCAAAAGAGAATGTCAAAAAAGGAAGGAGTTATGAAAAATGTTGAAAAGTTAGAGAGGCCAAGAAGGATAATGCTAGGGACAAGTTCATTGTGCTTTGTCAGATGGAAAACTTGTGGTGGTATAGAGAATGAATTTTTTTTTTTGCTTTTTGGAGGGCAAGTGGGGTTAAGTGACTTGCCCAAGGTCACATGGCTAGTAAGTGCATCAAGAGTCTGAGGCCGAATTTGAACTCAGGTCCTCCTGACTCCAGGGCTGGTGCTCTACTCACTGTGCTACCTAGCTGCCCCAAGAATGAATTTCTTGAATAACATGGACTATCTGTTTACACTGATCAATTTTATGGGATTATTACTGTATAGATCTGTTGTTGATGATTAAGAATATTTTTATATGAAAAGTAAGCCATAGTCTCTATTCAGTTTCTGAAGGATAGCTTATGAAGAAAAAGGACAAATAACACACATAAAAATATAACATTTAAATGACAATTATAAAGCATTTTAAAATTTACAAAGTGTTTTTCCTGTAAAACTTGGGCCTAAAAACCCATCAGTATGGGACTCTCTCATTATTGTAGATTAATTACTCAATGCTCCATGCTTTTTTTGAGGGGCAGAGTCAGTGAGAGTTAGAGAAAAGACAACTTCTCTTCTTTCCTGGTTTTCTGTCTTTCAGCTTTGAGAGATAAGATGTACCATCATAGATTCTCTTCAGGTCCTTGAAGGGAGAAAGACTTTGAAAAGAAGCCAACATGTAGAGGAGACAGCATTTTAATCATGTCCCTTATTCCCAGCTTACTATGCTAGAAACTTCATGGAATTTCCTCTTGGGTAAGATTTGAGACTCTCTTGGTTGGACTGAGTTATCCTGCTACCAGTGGGAGAGCTCATTCACTCTGTATTGTCTGGTATACATTCTCCTATGTATACTTTCTGATTTCTATTTGCTATCTGTTTAGATAAGTGAGTTTATTTGCCATTTACTGTGTGTGTTTATTGTGAAATTGGCATTTGGTGGGAAGGGAGTCAAGCTTTGGATATATAGCTTGGATATATAGTTTCACAGAATCAAGTTTCAGATAAATAGTCCACAAAATTGTCTGCTTTTCCCCTTTTGGTTCCCGGTTTCAAAACTGTGCTTGGACTTGAAGGCATGGCTGATGCTACCTTTTTTTTAATGGTGGTCTCTGTGGGATACATGGGCATTACAAACTATGGACATCCCTCTTAATAGCAATCAGAAGCAAAGCTTGAACCTACAGATGACTTCTGTTAGACTAACAACATTTAAGGGAGCAGAGAGATGTAATTCTAGCTTGGCTAGATTGGCTAGAGTGGCTAACCACCATACACTATCCCCTACATAGACATTATATCCTTTGATCCGCAGCAACTCGGTGAGGTAGGTTCTACCTACTTTAACTTTTAGGCTAAAATACCTAAATACTGATGAGGAAGCTGAGGTTCAGAGAGCTCAAGCGACTTGCCTCTGATTACATATCTAGTAAGTGCCAGGAGCAAGACTGAAATTAAGATCTCTTGACTCCAAGTTTCTACTTTACATAGTCTTCTTAATCATGTGACCATGGTCAAGTCACTTTGAAAACTAGGGATCAGAGAGGTTAAATGACTTGACCAGGGTCACACAGTATGTGTTTGAGCCAGACCTGAAACTCTGGACTTTGGAGTCCTAGTACTAGGACTGTCTCTACTAAATCATTCTGCCTCCCTACATAACATTGCCTCTCCATTATTAGGACAAAATAAAGTATGACCTTAATGACAATATCCATCATCATAAGTGAATTAGGAAAATTAAGTTTGAGGCTGGAGCTCTGTATCAATATGTTCCAGAATTCACTTATTTAATAGACTCATGACATCAGCCTTTCAATTCCCAGGAAATGTCAATAAATTAGCATTACTGAAAAGCATCAACCTTTATTTAAATCAAATACTAAACATACCAAAGGCAATACATGGAGAAATAAAGCTGTATTTAGGTTCTTTCCTTTAGCTTGTACAATAATGGTTAAGCTGGTATCCAACATAGCTGAAGCTCTCAAGCCATCTGAAAGTTATTAGAATGAATATCAACTAATGGTTCAATAAGTGTTGGGAAGTGGCCTGAACTACCTTAGCATATCTAAACTGAAATGTGCAAAATTAGTAGTTGAAGAAAATTGGTTTAAACTGAGAAAGGAGAGAATATGAGAGCTATTCCCTTGAAAAGCAGTATTTGGTCAAATTGCTGTACTGGGACATGAGAGATGGTAATTTTAACCTGTAAGAGAAAAATTGTGAATTTTTAATTAATTTCATGCTGGTAGAAAAAAAATCAGTTTTGACTATCCTTGAGGCTCCAATTCTTTTAGATGTGGAGAAATAAGACATTTGCTAAGAGAGTGGTATGAATTTACTTTTTCCTTTCTCATCACTCCCACTCCTCCCCCAACACTCCATTCTTTCCTGATAGCAAGAGGAAAGGCCTCCAGGTGCCTAAAGATTTTGTAAGCTGTGAAAATCCTCATGGCCTCTCTAATGCCAATTCCTTTATCAAACAGTGGAGGGACAAGTACTTCACCTGACTTTTGCTGGGTCTTGACCCCAGTGGATAGAAGCATCCATCCCTAACCACATCTCTTGCCTAAGCCCATTTTCTTCATGGAAATACACTTATTCTCACTTGAATGATTCTCTATCCTCATCCCCTCAGCAACTGTTCCAAATATTTTTCCCCTCTCTTTAAGCCATCTATGCCATCCCAAGCTCACATTCTCTCAGATGATGATCTTTTCTCCTGTTTTAAAGAGGTCATCTCTCTCAATTCTATTGCAAACCTCAACCCCCAACACCTTCACCTATCCACTCCTTTCACTAAGCCCCTTTTCTAGGAGCACCTCATATCCATAATTTCTTTTCTCTGTCATTTCCAATCTCTCTTATTTACTGATTCTTCTCCTGTTGCTAAGAATATGGTCAAGTCTACTCCATCTGTAAAAAGCTTTGTTTTCACTTTCCATCCCCTCAATATTACATTTTTTTCCCGTTTCAAAGACAGTCTCCAAAATAAAGTAATCTGAACTTGTCACATCCACTTCCTCACAAACCACTTGCTTCTTAAACCCTTATAACAAGCTTTCTGCCTCACTGGTTTACTGAAACCATTCTCTTTAAAGTTACCAATGGTTTCTTAACTTATGAATTCATTTCTTTCTCTCTCCTTTTTGTCCTTGACCTTGGCAACCTTTGACACTGTTGCTCACTCTCTTTTTTTCTTAATGGATACCTGTGACATTTGTCTCTCTCATTTTTTTAACTGTCTGGCTAAGCCATCTTAGTCTCCCTTGCTAGGTAATATATAAGAGAAAGGTGGGTTTTTGGCATCTTTCTTTTAGAGTCCAGAGGCTCAAACTTCAGTTCACTTTAGAGAAGTAGGCCTTCACATACTCAAAATCAGAGTGGTTTTTCCTCTCCAAAAGAAGAGTTCTTGATCTATGTTTCAAGCTTTTCTGGAACACAAATGAATTAAGCAACTAAATAATGCCTATTACATAATTTATTTTTTAAAGTTCACTTCCTACTTGCTAGGGACAGACGCTGCATCAAAAACTCTATCTGACTTGGGGTTAGAAAGCTTTTATAACTCTTGTTTTACCAAAGAAACATTGCCAAACTCTGTGGATCTGATACTCTTTGCTTTTATTTTTCTTGACCCTAAATACTTTGGGCCTCAACATGCAAATAAATTTGATAAAATATAAAATCAAGGTCCTTCTTTGCATAGGGAATTCTTTTATTTCAGTGAATCATTTAATACACTCTCTCTTGAATCATTATGGACATGATGGAGAGATAATATAATATAATCTACAGATAATAATACCTACAATTAGGCAGTTTAGATTGATTCCACAGGTCAACATGGGAGAAGTTTTTTAGGGGAGTACTACCAGACTAAGATGTTGGCCTTATGATATTCAGCATTCTTATCAATGTCTTGGACGATAGGATAGGAAAAATGCATATCAAAACCGTGGCTAAAATAAAGCTTGAACAGAGAGGTAAAAGTGTCAGTCAGTCAGTCAGTCAGTATCTATTAAGCACTTACTGTATACTAGGTACTATGCTAAGCACTAGGGATACAAAAAGAGGCAAAGATCAGGGTCCATACTCTCAAAGAATTCTCATTCTAATTGGGGGTGGGTGGGGAGGTAACAAGCAAAAATATTGTGCATAGAAGACATATATGTATATATGCACATATATGTATATATTGTAAATGAAAGGTAATCTCAGAAGAAAGGCACTAATAGTTGGTGGAGGTGAATGGAGACTAGGAAAGGACTTTAAATAGAGGCAGTTAAGTGGCTTGTAATGGAGAGAATGCTGGGCCTGGAGACAGGAAGTCCCAAATTAAAAACCAACCTTAGACACTAGCTGTGTGACCCTGGGAAAGTCACTTAACCTCTGTTTGCCTCCATTTCCTTAACTGTGAAATGAGGATAATAGTTCCTGCCTCCCAAGGCTGTTGTGAGGATCAGGTGAAATATTTGTCAAGTGCTCAGCATTATCAATGAGAATGTTTGGAACATAGGTGGTGACACATAAATGCTTATTCTTTTCCCCTTCCCCTCCCCTCCTTTTCTTATAGAAGATGGGAACTGAGATGTCTTAAAGGATGTCAGGGAAGCCAGGAGGCAGGAGGAAGAGCATTCTAAGCATGGGAGACAGCCAGTGAAATGTTATAGAGTTGTTGGAGATAGAGTGAGGGTCATGTGTGAGAAACAGTGAGACCAGTGACTCTATCAAAGGGTGTGTGAAAGGGAGTAAAATACAGGAAGGTTGGAAAGATAGAAAGGGGGCCAGGTTGTGAAGGACTTTGGGAATCAGGGAGACACTAAAATTTATTGTGAAGTAGTCAGATCTATGATATAGGAAATTTCTTTAGCAGCTGAGTGGAATTTGGACTAGGGTCAGGAGAGACTTGGGGCAGGGAGACCAGCCAACACAGGTTGTTGCAGTAATCCAAGCGTGATGAGGGTCTGCACCAAGGTGATGACAGCATGAGTGGAAAGAAGAGGAAATATATGAAAGACATAATGAATGTAGAAAGGACAAGACTTTGCATGTAGGTAGGCTGTTTTCCTTTATTCTCGAAGAGCACCAAAATGACATAACTATGCTAGAGTCACGTTACAGTGTGTTCAACTGTGACTGATCAGACCAACAGTAACTTGCAATGTTCTACCATAGGTTGGATACAGATAGTGCATGTGAACATTTGGATTCCCTTAATTTGCACATCTTGCATTTCTTTTGGGCTACTTTGATTCTGCTTTGCCCATAGAGCACAGCACCTTTTCTGATGTGGTCATACCATGCTGAGTGGTCCTGTGCCAGTGTCTCCTATGTCACACAATTAATTCCAAAGTTTTTAAGAGAGACCTTTAGAGTGTCCTTGTATCGCTTCTTCTGGCCACCATGTGAATGCTTGCCCTGTGTGAATTCTCCATAAAAAAGTCTTTTTGTCAAGCATTCATTTTGTATTTGTACAACATGGCTAGCCCATTTGAGGATTCATTGTAAGTAAGAAGTAGAAGATGGCATGGTGGTTGTGAGCCTGGGCGACTAGGAGGATTATTGGTGTCTTCAGAAGTAGAAGGAAAATTGGGAAGAGGGGAATATTTGTATAATTTCCTGGCAAACTGAGTTTGAGTTAGATATCCAGTTTGAGATGTTCAAGAGGCAACTGATTATATGAAACTAGAAGTCAGGAGAGAGATTAGAGCTGATTAAACAGATGTGAGAATCTTCTTCATGGAGATGACACTAAATGAGATAGTGTAAAGGGAGAAGACCCAGGACAGATCGTGGGAGGACGCATGGTTACTGAGAATGCTCTGAATGAACATTTAGTAAAGAAGACTAAGAGGGAGCTGTCAGCTAGTTGGGAAAGGAATCAGCAAGTGAACAGAATCATGAAAACCTAGAGAGGAGAGAGTATTTAGAAGAGGTGATTGACAATATCAAAGGTTACTGAGAAATCAAGAAGAATGCGATTGAGAAAATATTTGGGATGTAAGAGATCATTGGCAACTTTGGAGAGAGCAGTTTCAGTTGAATGATGATGCTGTAAGCTGAACTGCAGAGGTTTTAGAAGAGAGTATGAGAAGAAATGGAGACACTGAGTGTGGATGATTTTTTTTTCCAAGAAATTTAGCTATGAAAGGAAGGAGAGATATAGGATGGCAGGCATCAAGGATGGGAAGTGATCAAGTGAGGGTTTTAAAAATATTGATGAGTTGTGTTTGTAGACATCAGGGAAGAAGCTAGCAGGTAAGGAAACATTGAAGATTAGTGAGACAGAGGGATAACAGAAGGGGGTAATCTGCTGGAGAAGATGGGATGAAATGGGATCCAAGGTGCATGGAGAGAAATTTTCCCTTGGGCCACATTCTCTTGTGGAATGGAGTGAAGGAGGATATCATATATCCTGAGGGATGATATATGAATAATGTGAGATAAAGAGAATGGGAGAAAAGAGAGCTCTTTGTGAGTGAACTGATTTTTAAAAATTAAGTGTGAAGCAAGGCCCTCAGCTGACAGAGTGGGGAGGAGGTTCCATAAGAGGCTTGAAGATGAATGGAAAGGTTTAGAATAAAGTTATTCAATGGGACAGCAAATTGATTAGGGATATATAAAAGGTTTGCCTTGCTGCAGTAAGGACCCAGTTGAGTTTATGTAACACAAATTTTTAGTGGACCCAGTAAGAAAAAAAATGTTATTTTTTCTTCAACTTTGTTTAATAACTCATGAATAGAAGCAAATACAATGGATGATGGGAATAATCCCAGTTAGGGTTTGGCAAGGATTGATTGGTGATAGGATAAGGAAGCAAGGGACTCTAGTGTAATGTACACTGTTGAATTGAACAGATTCATTAAGGGGGTAAAGCTAGGGAAGGAAACTGTAGCCAGTACAGGAGTAACGGTCCAGGAAAGAACCAATCAGTGGAAGGATTAGAGGACATGGTGAAAACAAAGAACAAGACTTAAGATTGTAAACAGAGAGGAAGATGATATGACAAAAGATTATGATCAGATAAGGAAGTTGCAGAGTTCATGAAAACAAGAGCATTGGTAGGTGGTAGCAAGATCAATGCTATGACTATGTCTGTAGGTAGCTGAGGTAGATTGGAAAAGTCAAAAGATAGCTAAAATTCGAAAGAAATATCAATAGACTAGAATAATGGGACAAAATTTAGTAAGATCAATTTGCACTTGGATAAGTTTGAAGCATTACATATGGGTTTTAAAAGCCAACTCTGCATGTACAGGATGAGGAAAGTGTATACAAACTCCTTTAATAAAGTGCAAAGTTAGTATGAGTCAACATGACAACCAAAAATGCCAATGTGAGTCAGAGGACCTGAGTTTGAATTTCACTGGTTCCATTTACTTCCTACACAATTATAGGTGAATCACTTAACCTCTCTGGCTTTTAGTTTCCTCATATATAAAATGAGACCATTAGATTAGGTGATCTTGAAGGTCTCTTCAATGTTAAGCCTATGATTCTTTGATTTAAGGCTACATAAATAAAGTATCCAGAATGAGCAAAGTAATAGTACCATTTTACTTTGACTCTTGGTTAAACCACATCTGGAACTGTGTATTCATTTTTTGGGTGCCATTTCTTAGGGAAGACATTGGCAGTTTGAAGTATTTCCTTCAGAGAGTGGCTAAGAGCCCTTAAGAGCATGCTTTACAAAATGAAAGAATTGAGAATATTTAGCCTGGAAAAGAGAAGGTACAGGACTAACATATCTTAAAGCAATTGAAGAGTAATTATGTAGATGACAGATTTGACTTGATCAACTTGACTCCAGAGGGGAGAACTAGGAACAAGTCAAGTCATGTCAACCATTAGGTGTCTGCTATGGAGAAGGCACTGTGTTCGGTACTGGGGATACAAAAAAGGGGAAAAACAAACAAAACCCTGCTCTCAAGGAGCTCACAGTCTGATGGGGAGACAACATGCAAACAACTATGTATGAATAAGATATATACAAGACAAATTGGGGATAATCTCTGAGGGAAGGCACTAAGATTAAGCAGGACTGAGAGTCTTGCAAAAGATGAGACTTTAGCTGAGACTTGAAGGAAACTAGAAAAGCTAGAAGGAAGTGATGAGAATGGAAAATATTCCAGGTACGGGAATAGTCAATGAAAATGCCTAGAGTCAGGAGAAGAAGATGGGAATGAGATGTAGAGATACTCGAGAGGAAGATTTAGGTTTGATGTAAGAAAAAACCAACAGCTATATAATGATTAGAGTTATTGAAAAGCAGAATGGGCAGTCTTAGGAAGTGTTGAGTTTCAATCACTAGAATTCTTCAAGTGATAGCTAGAGAACCTACTACAGAGAAGATGCCTGTTCACGCTGGTCTAAATCAGAGGTGCTGAACATGAGGCCCATAATACTTCCAAGGGCAACCTGAACCAGATTAAGAAGTAAGTGGAAAATATTCAACAAAAATAAGTAAAAATACAACAAGATGTAGATAATGGTAAAATGTGGTTTGTCAATATCTGTCCCTCGGCGATCCTTATATTTGGTTGAGTGACTCCCATTTCTACTTGAGTTTGACACCATCGGTCTAGATCAGTGGTTCTCAACCTTCCCGATGCTGTGACCCTTTAATACTCATATGTGGGTGTATCTGCATGTGGGCAGACTTGCCTGGAGACAGATAGAGAAGCAGTGTCTTGGTTCCTAAGACCGTCAGAAATATGTGTTTTCTGACGGTCTTAGGCGACTCCTGGGACCCCTGTGAAAGGGTCGTTCAACTCCCAAAGGGGTTGTGACCCATAGGTTGAGAATTGCTGGTTTAGATGGTATCCAAGGGTCTTCTAACTCCAATATTTGGAAATTCTATAAAACCACTACCATAGGATCATAGACACAGCTGGAAGGGATTTTAGAAGTCATCTAGCATGACCCCTTTATTTTACAGTTGAGGAAACTAAGTCCTTTACAGGTGAAATGACTTGCCTGAGGTTACACAGGTAGGAATGGCCAAGCCAGGATTCAAAGTGACTGCAAAGCCAATACTCTACCATTGTCCTACTCTTTCTTTTCCAGTGCTGGAATCCATATCTTTCTGACTTGGAGGCTTTCTTTTTTTTTTTT
>CM053598.1:182942309-182959880 GCA_028646575.1 Pseudocheirus occidentalis
GGTTAAGTGACTTGCCCAAGGTCACACGGCTAGTTTTTTGTGTTAAGTGTCTGAGGCCAGATTTGAACTCAGGTACTCCTGACTCCAGGGCCGGTGCTCTATTCACTGCGCCACCTAGCTGCCCCTTTTGCTTACTTATTGTTGGTGTACATTGCATAGGGGCCACTGACAACCAGGCCATAACCCAGGCCTGTGTCTACACTATGATGGCTTAAGCAAAGGAAAGAGCACCATAGTAGAATCTCCTCTCCCATCCCCAAATCCCACCCAGTCCTAAGGCCTACCCATCCTTATACTCATCTGCTCACACTTTGACCTGTGAGAGTGTGTGCACACAAAACACACACACACACACACACACACACACACACACACACACAGACTCATTCAAGCCAATCTAAAACACAAAATTACTTCAACCTCTCTCATAGTAAGTATCCCCTAGTCCCTTTCCTCATCTCATAGGAGATTCCCATCCCAGGAGGCTACCATAAACTACCTAAACTACCAGTCATCCTAGACCAGTCTTAAGGCTACTTCCTGATGCTCCCAAGCAATCTTCACAGGATTACAAACACTTGCTACCCCATGCAACCGCTTCAACTGGAGGAAGGAAATCTTCTGTGCTAGGGCACAGTCTTTCTTCTTCTCAGTTCCATAATGTCCCAAACTCCTCATAATACACCTCCTAGAAAACTCCCTGCTCTTCTGCTGGGAGATGAAAGAAATACCCTGTCTTGTGTAACCCAGAAAGAAAACCACCCAGCAGCTAAGCCAACATGGAGACAGGCCCAATGCAAAGGATCTTAAAACTTTGTGTGTGTGTCTTGGACCCTTTTGGCAGTCTGGCAAAGTCTACAGACTCCTCAGAATACTATTTTTACAAGCATAAGATAAAAAACATAGGAATACAAAGAAAACCCTTTATATTGAAACATAGCTGTTAAAATATTTGTTTAGAAACAAGTTTCTGGACCCCAAGTTAAGAACTCCTGGCCTAAGACATTGACTAAGTGCTTCCTTCTTTGGTTGACCCTCTCCTCTGCCCTTCTTTCAGAGGGATAAGCAATGCTGAAAATCATAAATCCTTCTTGCTGCTGTCTTTCTGACGAAGAAATCTTAATCTAAGGATATCTTAATTTAAGGGTCCTGGACCCTGGGATCTCCTTTCACTCACAACTCTAACACTCTCCTACTATCCGTAACAGCATGAGTCAGGTGGTCCAGATTCCTGCATTCAAAATATTGAGTAAGAGAAGCCCAGGAAAGCCATCTGTGGGCAATTGGGTTCTCTGAATACTAACCCGCAATAACTATTTCATTATTCTCTGCTTCTAACAGAGTCATTCTCGTGATACTAGGACCAAAGCTGAGTGGACTGCCCATTATGAGAACTACCACCTTCCAGGGTCACTGTGACCTTTTTTCTTTTAAGACTTAGTATGCAAGCCAGTCCACCAAAGTTTGGTAGGGTATTTTTTTCCCCAAGATCACAGAGCACAGACATATTTCTGAAGCTAATGAGGGTCAAAGACTAACAACGAACATGGAAAAGGACTTTTCATAAGCTAAGCATGTGTGTTCTGTCCAATTAAAACTCAAAAAAAAAATTTTTAAAAGACTAGCCATGAGCACTGGTATAAGTTGCCTGACCAATTAGCACTTGAAGAAAAGGGTCTCACTGTCAAAGAGTGATGTCAGAAGCAGAATTGTTTTTCTTTTGTTCACCATATAATTAGGAACAATCTAATCTCAAACCCTACTGCTGAAGAACTTGACTCCTATGACCCTCACATGAATACTGCTACTTATATTCTAATGGACAAGTCTAGTGTCAGCCCAGACGAAACTCCTTCTCTAATTTATCCTCATCTGAGGGAGTGTGCCCTTCATCTGAAGTACCAAGGGGGCCATTGGCAGCTCCACATTTCTTGCACTTGCTGTCCATCTGAGATCTGACCACATGTAATTCATCTCTGCAATAACACATAGCTTTTAATAAATCTCACCAGAATATACATTAGTTGTGCAATACATTTTATTTTCACCTTTTAGTGGCACAGGAATATGTTTACCACATAGCTATTCATTTTGAGTATTCACTGCTAAACCCTGGGGAAACAGGGATGAGAATGAAACCCGAATACCTCGCTAACCATGGGAGTTAACGTGAACCTAGGACAGTGGTTCTCAACCTTCCTAATGCCACGACCCTTTAATGCAGTTTCTCATGTTGTGGTGACCCCCCAACCATAAAACATAAAATTATTTTTGTTGCTACTTCATAACTGTAATTTTCCTACTGTTATGAATCTATCTGATATGCAGGATGTATTTTCATTGTTACAAATTGAACATAACCCTCAGGTTGAGAACCGCTGACCTACGATATTCAACTAAATAAGGATGTCCATCAGATATAGGTTGGTTGAGGTAGTATCATTAGAATTCATCACTAAAATCCTTCTTGAAAATCATCAATATGACTATCTCCCATCAGTCCAAAACAGACCTTAAGCATCGACAGCCATTCGTGTCACCTGGAGGTACCTGGGACAACTAGGTTGTACAGGACATAGAGTACCAGGCCTGAAGGCAAGAAGATACTCATCTTCCTGAGTTTAAATCTGACCTCAGACTTTTACTAGTTGTGTGACCCTGGGTAAGTCACTTAACCCTGTTTGCTGCGCTTTCCTCATCTATGAAATGAGCTACAAAAGGAAATAGCAAACCACTCCAGTATCTTTGCCAAGAAAACTCCAAATGAGGTCACATAGAGTCAGATGCAACAACAAACAAATAACAACAATAAAAAGAGGTAAAGAAGGGGCATAAGAGTGCTGGACTTGAAATAAGGAAGATCTGAGTTCAAATCCCACCTCAGACACTTACTGACCCTACACACTTACCCTTTCAGCCTCAATGTCCTCATCTGTAAAATGGAGATGATAACATCTACCTCCCAGGAGGGTTTTGAGGATTAAATTAGACAACATATATGGCCCTTAGCAAATCTTAAAGATTTAATATATTTAATATAAAGAGATGAATTACATCTGGTCAGATCTCAGATGGACAGCAAGTGCAAGAAATGTGGAGCTGCCTGTGGCCCTCTGGGTACTTCAGATGAAGGTCACACTCCCTCAGATGAGGATAAATTAGAGAAGGAGTTTCTTCTGGGCTGATCCTAGACTTCTCCACTAGGATACAAGTAGCAGTATTCATGTGAGGGTTGTAGGAGTCAATCTCTTCAGCAATAGTTATTATTACATTATCTAGAACCCTGCTTGATCCTGGGCATTGAGGTTACAACATGTCAGAATAACAACAACAACAAAATAGTAATAACTGACATTTACATCTAGCACAGGGTTTACAAAGTGCTTTTCATATATTACCTTTGTTAAGGCTCAAAACAATGTACTGTTGAGTCAATCAGAAGGCTCATCTGTATTTAAAGGACCCTCTAACCTTCACTTGGGGTCTTTGGTAACTGAGAGGGACCAATAACCTCAATTTATTGTTTATTGCTAGTCTAATTAATAAAACGATTCATCTCACTTGGAGCTCAGTTTCTCAGAATTTCATTCAGCACAAATAGCTCTAACAGCTACGCAATTTGGACAATGAGAAAACTGAGAATTAGGGAGACTGAGTGATCTGGCCATGGACACACAGCTGGTAAGTACTGGAGGCAGGATTCAAACCCAGATCTTCCTGATTTCAATTACAACACTATTATTATAGAATAGAGAAGGGGAGGCAGCGTGGTGTAATAAAGACAGTACAAGATTTAGACTCAGAGGATTTTAGTCTCACCTCTACCACCTTTTAGCTATTTAACTTTGAACATCATCTCTGGACCACAGACTGAAAGGTTTGGACTAGAATCTCTAATGTCCCTTTGTAGTTTTAAGCCAATAATCCTATGGCCATAATATCATCCAGAATTAAATCTCAAAACTCAAGTATTTGGGGAGCCAGAAGCTCTCTTCTTCCATCAAGATCACCTTGCAGTCAAATGCAGCCCTATATGGTTTCTTCATTCCAAAAGCCACCACAGCAAATCACAAACATGTGGGGTAACCTCCTAAATATTGCTGCAATTATCCCCCACAAAAGCTAATGTCCCTTCCCACTTCCCCTGAAAAATAGGCATAGATATTCTTGCTGAGCATAGATATCTGCCATGGAATGCAGATTTCAGGGGGAGAGGTCAAAGGGGAGTGGGGAGACTTTTCAACATCACCTACACAGAATTGATCTTGTTGCCTGGAGATACTATCTGTAAATTCTTTTTTTTCCTTTTTAGGGGGGAAGGCAAGGCAGTTGGGGTTAAGTGACTTACCCAAGATCACACAGCTAGTTAATTGTTAAGGGTCTGAGGTCCTCCTGACACCAGGGCTGGTGCTCTATTCACTGCACCACTTAACTGTCCCATCTGTAAATTCTTAAAGCATTCTCTCCCCAATGTTTCCACAAGCTTGGATAGATAGAACCCTGCACCTGGAGTGAGGAAGACCTGGATTGAAATCCAGCTTCAAACACTTACTATTTGTGTGACCCTGGGCCAGTCACTTAACCTCTCTCAGGCTCAATTTCCCAACTCATAAAGTGAGAATAATAATAGTACCCATCTCCCAGGGTTGCTTTGAGGATCAGATGAATTAGTATTTGTAAAGTGATTTGCAACCTTAAAATATTATTTAAATGCTACTTTTAGTATTATTGTTGTTATTATCTGTATTAATAATTATAATCCACGATGATATAAAAAGAGAAGGCAAGTGTTACTGCTGCTTTAACTGCCACCTAAGTTCCAGTACCCCCCAGGATGGAGTTCAGTATGACTCACATATATGGCCATACAAGATAGAGCCTAATCTTATAGCAGCGGCCCTGGGGAGAGAGAAGATTGGCAAACCAGGCCACAAGCCCTACCCCCAACACCGTACTGTACTGTAATGCCTAGGTAGAAGAAGGAGCACCACTCCAAGCTCCACCCTTCAAACCTCACCACAACATTCGCAGGCTCACACTTATCCTCTACACCAAAAAAAAAAAGGTCAGTTCCCATATGAGCATTTAGTTTCACTCAAATCCCTGGTCACCAACTAATGCTTGCTATTAACTACAAAGAAGATTGGTCAAGAATCTAGATCAGTGGTTGGTTCTCAACATTAATGCCGTGACCCTTTAATACTTGTATGTGGGCGTATTTGCATGTGGGCAGACTGACCTGGAGATGGATAGAGGAGCGGTGTCTTGGTTCCTGAGACCGTCAGGAATATGTGTTTTCCAATGGTCTTAGGTGACCCCTGTGAAAGCGTCGTTCGGCTCCCAAAGGGGTCGCAACTCACAGGTTGAGAACCACTGATCTAGATGGATTCACACAGATCTATCAGTACTATTGTGAAAAAACAAAGTGAAGTCCATACCCTTTGATGACTGGGACGTAACACCATGTTCATTTTGAAGAGTAAACAGATGCTACTATTCAGATTTTCTACTCCTTCTATAATAATAGCTACTTACCAAAGGATAGGGATTGGACTAATGATTTCACTTGTAGAGAGAATACACAGTTATCTAATCCACTGAAAAAGTTGTGACTTACCCACATTCACACGGACCCTATGTCAAAGGTAGCTTTTGAATCCAGGGCTCCCTGGCTCCAGTGGAGTTCTCTATTCACTATGCCCAGCTACCTTTCATTTTATCTAACATCCTCCTGGTTGAGTTCCCCAATAAGACTATGCAGAAGGTATTAACCCAGTTTTATAGACTGGAATCTTGCCCATGGTCATACAGTTCTTCAACATAAGTGGCAGAATTTGAACGCATATTTCTTCTGACTCTAAACATAGTACTTGATCCTCTCTACTACAATTGCCTCTCTAGATAATTTTATTCCTTTTATAACATTATTCTGAGTATCCAAAGGGGTGTGGGGGGGAGGAGGAGTGTTAACTGTAATTAGAGTTGGCTCCAAATAGGTCAGATGATATAGAGCTTTGAGATAATTATCCAGGAGATTAAGTCCTACCAAACCCAAAAATGAAACAACAGAGACTGAGGAAGTAGGTTGATGAATCTAAATCATCTCAATAGGGAATCTACATTAATATATGTTCAAGAAGAGAACATTTCATTCTTAGGTATCCATTTTGGTTGTCTCCCTCCCACTCTCTCCCCACCCCCACCCCTCCTTACAGCCAAGCCTCTTCTATTTTGCAGGGCTTTTCTCTACCTCATTAATGTTAATATCTTATCTAACCTTTCTAGATGTCTTTGCAGTGATGGTGCCTTCTGTTCCACTGCCTAATCTCTATTACTGTTCATCTTTCCTAATGTCCATCCTAAACTTGTCCTTCCTTAGCTTCAGGCAATTTTTACTCACTCTTCCTCTTCTGAGACTTAATCATATTTTTCTTTGCCTGGTTTAGCTGAGGAGAGAAGTGGAAAGAATGTAGAAAAGGCTGTGGAAAAAAACGAGCTAGAAATCCTACGATAAGCACCCACTAGCATCCAGCCTGAATCCATTAACATGGAGAGGTTCAGATAGGAGTGTGCTGGAGTCAGATTGTTACATTTTCATTGTGATCACCTCAAAAATCAACAATCGCTACAAATCAGGGCTTGGTTTATGTTTTGTTGATCGTCTAGATTTTTAAAAGGGCTAATAATGTAGATTAAGCCTGACAGTATGTGTGCATCTGTTCTCCCTCCTCCCTTCCTATTCCCCATCCCCAACCTGGTTGTTAAATCAGAACAGCACTCCTGGTTCAGGCATCAATGATCACTTCTTGCAGGCTTTAGAAGCCCTTCTTGGTTGACCTTTTGTTATCGAGGAATGAAGAGCTAAACTGCCACCTACCCACATCAATAAACAAAAGTCCATCTGAGAGGAAGGAGGAAAGGAGAGAAGAGAAAGGAAGGAAGGAAGGAAGGAAGGAAGGAAGGAAGGAAGGAAGGAAGGAAGGAAGGAAGGAAGGAAGGAAGGAAGGAAGGAGGGAAGGAAGGAAGGAGGGAAGGAAGGAAGAAAGGAAGGAAGGAAGGAAGGAAGGAAGGAAGGAAGGAAGGAAGGAAGGAAGGAAGGAAGGAAGGAAGGAAGGAAGGAGGGAGGGAGGGAGGGAGAAAAGAAATAGTCATTTATTAAGCATCTTCCATGCACAAGACAGTTTAGCTAAGTACCATATAGGATCCTCACAACAACCTTCAATGATAGATGCTATCATTGTCCCCATTTTACACTTGAGAAAACTGAGATTAAATGACTTGCCCAGCATCACACAACTAGTAAATTTTTGAGATTGGACTTGAACTCAGGTCTTCCTAATTCTAGGTACAGCACTGTATCCACTATGCCACCTAACATGTTCCCATATATATATATATATATATTTTTTTTTTCTCTTGAGTACATATACCCCTTAGGAAAGGGAGGTGGTTTTTGATGTGGGTCACTCCATTAGTAAATCAATAAACAAGGGGAAATGAAGCATTGTTAAGGGGCTAGCATAATTCAAAAACTTTAAAGATTAAGTAGCTATCTGAAATTCTATCATTTCCAGTTAAAATGCTGAGATCTTATTTTCCCTAATTATACCAGTGTTTAGAGTTGTTTGTCCCTGATTTAAAAAAACTGTACCATCAAAATGGGACTAACATGTTTACATCAGCTCAGAGGAAACTATTTCTAATCAGGTTATAGCAACTTGAGAGTCTGACAATGGGACAGAGGCTGCACTAATATTTTATTTGAACATTTTAATCAGGAATAAATTTTAGGCTAGTTACAATGTGATCAACACAAAAGAGTCCCACTCAATTTTGCATCTCTCACTCTGAGTCTTGACTCCCTCCGCTTCCCTACCACACGAAATGCTTGTCAAGTAGGCTAAAGCTAGGGAAGGATATGGGAGAGAGAAAATAAACTCTTGAAGTGAGTGGGGTCACTGCAGGAGGGAAAAAAAAGAAAGAAAATCATATCTTGGATATAACTATGGGGGTAGGGAGAAAATGCAGAAATTGATTTTCAATCCCATTAGTGGGGGTTACTCCATTCACAAAGCAGAAGTCCTTAATCATCTTCAAAGAAAAAACTAGACTCGGGAATAAGGGAAAACTAAGAAAAAGAATGGATGTCAGCAGGGAGAGACTCAATGTAATAAGAACATTAATAATAATAATGATAAATTCCAATAGACTAGATCATCTTTTTTGTCCTAGAAAGGTATATGGAAGTAATCATAACTGCAATTGAGAAAAGTTGGTGCCATATGCCCAGATGATTTTATCTAATTGTTTTTTGCAAAAGGACACGGTATTACACCGTGAGCTCACTTCCAAGCAATACAAAATAAACACAGCAGTTCACGAACAACCAGTGCCTCCTGACATCTGATAGACAGACTAAATGGATTTTTGTCTTGTCTGCTATTCTCACTCTCTCTCTACTTCTCTCTATTCCCTAGGGCCACCATCCTCTGCTCTTCCTCAACTCCCTGAGTCCCACTTGGTTCATGCAAGGTTTTACAAGACAAACATGTTTTTATTAAAGTCATATACAAAATATCCCTGTGTCCCTAGACCCTCCGACATGTGTGTATGTTGGTTTGCCTTGCTCAGGAAAGAAAAAGAAAGCAAACGCTTTCTAAAGGTCTTTTTAAGATTATTGTTTAATTTCAAGACAATTTAATTTTTTTTCATCTCTCCTTGACATTTCCCCCAGCAAAATGCAATCTCCTTGAGGGGAGGGACGATTTTGTTTTTGCCTCTGAATCCCTAGTAGCCAACACAGACCTTGCAGGAATAAGCAAAAGCAAAATAATACTATAAACATTTATTAAACATCTACTATGTGCTAGGCACTATGCTTAACACACTGAGGATTTTGTTGCTATTCAGTTGTGTTGACTGTTCATGATCCCATTTGGGGTTTTCTTGGTAAAGATACTGGAGTGGTTCACCATTTCCTTCTCCAGTTCATTTTACAGATAAGGACTGCAGCAAACAGGGTTAAGTGTCTTGCCCAGGCTCACACAGCTAGCAAGGTCTGAGGTCAGACTGGAACACAAGAAGATGAGTCTTTCTGACTCCAGGCCCAGCACTCTATTCACATAGCTGCCCTACGCTGGAGACACAAATAAGAAAAAGAAAGACATTCCTTGACCTCAAGGGACCTACAATCTATGAGAGGAGACAATCCACAAAAGGAAGTTAAGAGAGGCAGAAAGAGCCACCAGAGAGTACCAGGTGGTAAGGAACGATGTTTAAATCAAGCAGAGCCTCTGATGGAAAATGAAGTTACCTAGAAAGTTCTGAATCTTCTTTGGGAAGGAAAGAAAGACTTCAGGAGAAATGTATAGCTTCACCCTCCAGTCTTCAGATTAGAGGGAAGAGGCCGCTGAGGGACTTGCAGTGTTGAGTATCAAAAGCTGCGTAAGATTTCAGACAATCAGCTTATCCTGGGGGAGGTATGATATTCAAACAGCACAAACAAAACAGAATAGCTAAAGGAAAATGAGACGGTTAATAAATATTTGCTATTATTGAATGGCCATTTAGCAATAAAACACTTATAGAACCCCATGCATCATCAGTACCTCAGCATCACTAATTTACCTTCTTCATGACTTACAGCTGATACAATGCCTTTCTCATAGGAAATCTTATTTCAGCTATGATCCAAGGCCCAAGGAAATCATGAAAAAAAAATTCACAAAAATAAAAGATCAAACAGATTAGGGTAGAAATAAAAGGGTGTGACTATAACTGTTGTTCAGTCACTTTTCAGTCTTGTCCAACTCTTAATGACCCCATTTGGGGTTTTCTTAGCAAAGATTCTGGAATGGTTTGCTGTTTCCTTCTCTAGCTTATTTTACAGGTTGAAGAACTGAGGCAGAGTTAAGTGACTTGCTCAGGGTAACAAAGCTAGTAAGAATCTGAGGCCAGATTTGAAGTCACAAAGTCACAAAGAGGAGTCGTCCAGGGCCAGCGCTCTATCCACTATGCCACCTAACAGTACCTCGTCTACATCAGTGCTTCTTAATCTGTGGGTTGCAACCCCACATGGGGTTACATAACTGAATGTGGGGATCTGGAAAAATCTGACAACAGTAAAAGGTTTCTGAACATGCAAGGACCAAAAATTAATTCAAAATCAAACATGTAGTGAATCCGAGGTGCTTCTGGCAGTGTAGCCTTGGTTCTGAACACACAACATGCACACTTTTTAACTATACATGCCATCTCTCCATGCAATTCCAATGAATGATGCCAGGAATACCTATTCAAGACTATTGTATGCTATGAATTGCAGCATTTTTACTGTACATACAAAATCATTAAATGAATTTTGGTTTAGGATTAGGACAGAATATCCAAAAATTTCTGAAATGGCCCTACACACACTTCTGCCGTTTTGTACTAGGTATTTATTACGTGAAGTAGCTTTCTCACATTGATGATTATAAAATCAAAGTATCGATCAACTCTGAAAACCATTGCAGGTGCGCTACGTCCTGCAGGATCAAATATTCTACCAAGATTTAATTCTTTATGTAAAAATAAATAGGTAGCACATTCATCTCATTAGTATGCAAATTTGCTTTCATCTTTAATAAATGGCAACATTTTACATATATATGCATGCCAAAAAATTAATTTAAAATAAATGTCTTTATGATTTATTATCAGTAAATGTTTTATTTCTATACCTGTTTTATATATCAATATGCCTGGGCATCATGTAAAAATTTCTCAGGTGAAAAGGTGTCACGAGTGGAAAAAGTTTAAGAAGCCCTGGTCTAGATTTGTCAAATAATCCAGTCTCAACATTATAAATATCAAAAATAATAGTTATTAAGGCAAATGGGCTCAGGAGTATTAATTATCTGAATTAGTGATCAACATCACTCCAAATCAAAGAAGACTCTCTCTGTACTGTGTATATTTTCACTGTACTAGACTCTGAGAATACAGAAAAATTAAGTGTCTCATGCTCTAAAGAAGTTTACATTCTATTAAGGGAAAATATATACACATAAATATGTATATAATTCTGTGTGTATACATAGGTCTACATGGGCAAACATATGTGTGTTTACATGTATACGTATGTATATACTAAGTATATGTGTGTAGATGTGTATATTGCATGTGTACATATAGTGCCTGCCTCAAATAGGGTTTCCATTGTGGGTCCATAGAGCACCAACAGTCATTGAATGATAGAAGACACTAGTGCAAGAGATTTTAAAAGGTCTAATTTTAACTCTGAGAAAGAGAAGAGAGGAAATAGTAAACCATTTACAGGAGCTAATGCCTTCCCCTCAACTGAGTCAGTAGTCCAATAGCCAAATTATTTGTAAGGGAACAGAAACTCCCCGTGACACCACCTGTTACTATAGGGACAAAGATGCAGATTAAATACACTCACCTGAATGACCTGGAAAAATGGAGTTAGTGTTGGAATCACCAAGGAGCAAAGCCAACACTGGGCACCTTCACCTTCGCCTTGTCCTACTTGCCCCCTTACAGTTCTTAGAAGAAACTAGGATAAAACTTCAAATTCATAATTACATCAGTAGACTGGATACTACTCTACTATGGAGGTTTTTCCATGAATTAAAATCCTTGCACAAATAACCTTGCCTCCTGCTTGCTGAGAGTAGCTGATGGGAATGGAAAGACTCAGCTTTCAGGTTTGGGGCCTGTCTGCAGCTAAGAAAATTGAGGGAGGAACTTAAGGGGTTAATGGAGGAACTTAGAAGTATTATATAGGTTGAAGAGCATGTTTTCTGGGTACATTTATTTATTTGCTTTTATTTATTTTTGCACACAAATGTTACCAGAATCTGGTGCATCTGCAAACACCATTAGCTTGCCTGGCTAATGTAGTTTCTCCAAGTGGAAAAAGCTAGGAAATCTGTTTCTGGTAGAATCGTGATAATGGGGAAGGGATGTACCTTGAAGGGATTTGGGGAAGGGGGGTGTATGTAGCCATTTTCTATTTGGTTCCAATCAGCTAACCAAACATGACTAAGATGAGAAGGGGACAGAAAAGGGTCCCCTTTCCCCTCTGAGGTCATGTATCCCTGAGAAACAGACCTCAGCCCTTGGCCCTTTTATTTTTACTTTTCTGTTTTAGGTAAAGGGAGAAGAGACTCCTTTATTTGGAGTTTCTAAAGGTTACATAGAGCCACAAGAAGGTAGGAGTTATATATCCATGCCAGGTTTTGCAGCAAGCACAGTATCAATGCCCCAGGGGTAGATGAGGCAAAGATTCATTAGGCCTTTGGACATAATGATGCTCTGCAGGAACTAAGCTCAATTTTAAGCCTACTCCCTCTGAAGCTGAGGTAGTGTATGGGGAAAATATGGTCCCAAGTGCTGGGAGGGAAATGCTTGCACTCCTTTCTTGCTGTATCTTTAAAATAAAACACCCTTTTGTAAAAGCTAATCAGTGTTAAGTGGTTAAATGGACCTGGGTAGCTAGTAACAGGCCCTTAACAATGAAACGGAACACAGCTGCTGGAAAGTCAAGCTGAAGGTTATGAGACCCCAACTCCTCACAGGAGATATAATAAGCAAGCTCTGGGAAAGAGGGTCAGAATATAGACATTACACAAGTGTGCCCATATGAGAACTTTAAAGAAAGCGTAGAGAGGAAGGGGGAGGAGGTTAGAAATAAAGAGGAGAAATTTACCCTAAATGGGATGGGAGGTTGGGGGAAGGTGACAATTCACAAAAACTCTAGACTAAGGAATGAAAAATATCAGCACCCACAAAGGGGTCGATCCAAAGGATAAGAGGCAGATGGTTCCCTGAGAGACAGACAGAAGCTAAAACTTAGTGGTTCTTCCTAAAATTGGTTTTGATCCCGGTTTTGAATGGTGGGCATGACAGGTGGGGCTTAGCTTTTGATTGACAGCACCTGCTTTCCATTTCGTTGGGATAGGGCAGCATGTCACAGGTCAGAGACTAGAAATTAGCTAATAATAGGCAACGATCAGCCAAATCATAGGCCATGCATGTTCTCATTCTGTAATAATTCTTGCTGGTAGTTTATTTAGTTATCTCTTACTGTGATCAATAGAGTCTGTTTGCATAGTATAACGATGCTTATTGAGTCTGATCAAGTTATGTATTGGACTAATGTTGACTCATTTGTTTCCAGAGCAATTTTGGAGGGAGAGAAAGTGGGAGGGAGCAATACTTTCTTAATATAACTCTTGCTGAGTAAAATATCTACAGTTGGGGAGGGGGGGCGGAGACCACAGAATTCAGATGAGAAATGTCAACACATGCAAAATCTATTTACTTGCCAATAATTAGATGTTAGCTGATGCTCAGATTTTAGTTATGACATTTAAATTTCATTGTCAAACATTCTGTATATTGTACATGTATAGCAAATATATGCTTTTTTCCACAAAAAGCTCATAGAAATGAGAAGCATTCTGCATAAGGTAATTCTTCATTTATCTAGCACAATCTAGGAAAGAGGTGCTGTCCATAAATTTTTGTTGGTTTATGTTTTACTGCACTAGACTGTCTGAGTATAAAGAGAGAGATGTCCTTGAGGACCTAACATTCTACTGGGGGAATCAACATGTACATTTAAAAGCAAATACAAAATAATACAAGGTTATTTTGAGATGAACCATACAGGTTTCACATAGACAAGTGTAAGACAAATAAAGATGGCACACAGGATACACTCTTGATCTGGTCAGAGGAAAGACACTAAAAAGGGGTTAATAATCTTACTTTAGTCTAGTCTAGTTTCTCAGAAGAGGATTGCTGATAACGGGAGCACAAACTCCTACAGCATTCCCTAATCACCTTTCTCAAAGGGGTCAGCGAGAAGAGGGGGCAACTACCCCTATATCTCCATGGGGTCAGCAGAGACAGGAATTACTTGTACATCCCCTAAATCCCTTCAAGCCTCAATGGGGGCTGGTTGAGGCAAACACAGATTCCCCCCAAGCCTTGTGTGGGCTAGTCAAGACATGCATAGCATTTGTGCATTCAATTCTAAGGTTCCCCATTCACTAATCACTGACCACCTGTTTTATAGGGGCAACAGACAAAAAAGGACTGTGAACTTGTTTGTTTTTTAATATTTTGATAACTATTTTTCTAAAATATTGGTTTCCTTTGTGATCCTATATATATATATATATCTTATTTTATATGTTTAAAAACATTACTCTGATAAGTGATCATGGGCTTCACCAACTTCACCAAACTGCCAAAGTGTTTCATGACAGAAGAAATGTTATGAACCTCTAATGTAGAAGGTGGTGACTTAAGTATTTTTTTAAAGTAATTCTAAGTAGAGGTAAGAAGAGAGTAGGGTTTTTTTCCTTTGTTTTTAAGAGGACCAATGACATCATGGGGTGACACCTTGACTTCTATGTGAATTGGATTTCAATGAGGCAAAGTTGCACAAAGTCATCAGCCTGACTCTCCCAAAGCCATCAAAGTTCAGTGGCAAGACAAAAGTCAGGATGACTGGAGATGGCCAGTGATACAGTGAATGACTTTGGCATCTTCAATGTCTGACCAAGTTCTACACACTCTACAATGCCTGCTTCAGCCACCTTAATGGCCATTGGAACAAATTGTTCCTATCTGTCCATTCTTCTGGGGGAAGACTTCACATGCTTGGAATAGACATTCCCCTAACTCACGAATGGGTTTAAAGCCTGTTGGTTTCCTTCAGCCTGGTTGAGCCTGTCTGTCAAGACTGAGGTATGACTACTGGGCATGCTTGGAGCCGCAGGTGTGAGTTGGGTGACAGGTGGATGGATACCAAAAGTGGATGACCAGCCCTGAAAAGAGCTCAGCAAGTTTTCATACCAGAAGTGCTAGTCCTTCTGAATATCCCATACATCCCAATAAGAAAGTACATTGCAGGCAAAAGGGGTAGCTAGTACAAAAGCATAGAAATGGATAATGAATTATAAGGTATGAAGAACAGTAATAAGAAGACCACTCTGGTTAGATTGTAGAGTGCAGGAAAGAGAGTTAATGTATAATAAGGTGAGAAAGGTAGGTTGGGGTCAAGTTGTGAATGACTTTAAATCCCAAACAGAGGAACTTATATTTGAATTTAGAGGTAATAGAGAACATTAAAGTTCATTGTTAATAAAGGAGTAATATGATGAGACCTCTGCTTTAGGAAAAAATTACTGACTGCTACATGGAGGTAGATGGGAGCAGAGAAAGACTAGTGGCAATGAGACCAATTGGAAGCATAAAATAAAATGAAATGACTAAAATTCAGACAACTGAATGGAAAAGGAAAAGATAGGTTCAAAAATAATTTTACCCTAGAAACCAAGAGATGATTAGAAGAAATAACCACTTTGAATATTATCACAATTGTTGTAGAAGTAAACTAGAATAAACCTCAAATTTCACCAGAGAACAAGAACATAGAGTAAAGCTGAAGGGGACAGCTGGAGGGAGCTGGGTGGCACAGTGGATAGAGCAGTGGGTTTGGAATCAAGAAGCCTCAGGAGTTCAAATCCAGACTCATACACTTGCTAACTGTGAGACTCTGGGCAAGTCAATTAACCCTATTTGCCTCAGTTTCCTCACCTGTAAAATTGAGCTGGAAAAAGAATAACAAATCTCTCCAGTATCTCTGCTAAGAACTCCCTCCTTAAAAAAAGGGATCATGACTGACTTTGACAGACTTAGCCCTTCTTAGCAATTCAAGGACCTAAAACAATTCCAAAGGACACATGATGGAAAATTCCATCCACATCCAGAGAAAGAACTGTGGAGTCTAAATGCAGAGTGAAGCAGAATATTTTCTTTTTTTGTTTTGTTTTTTCTTTCTCATGGTTCCTCCCATTCATTCTAATTCTTCTATACAACATAACTAACATGAAAATATGTTTAATACGAATGTATATGTAAAGCCTATATCAGATTGCATGCCATCTTAGGGAAGGGGGAGGAGAAGAAGTAGAAAATTTAAAACTTACGGAAGTGAATGTTGAAAACTGAAAATAAATAAATTAACTTAAAAGGAGGGGTCATGAAGAGTAAGACATGACTAAAACAGCTAAACAACAACAAGTTTTCCAAGAAATACCAGTAGTTCTTTCTTCCAAGCTACCAGTTCTAGGTGTCAAAGAACTAAAACCTTTTGTCTAGAAGTTTCAATAGCACTACAGTTGAGAATCCTTAACGTAATATTCTATAGATAATCCTATAAAATCCGGAGTCCTTGATATAACTTATTATATACTATTTTATAATATTCCACATATAGAGGCTTACTGTGAAGTTCTCACTCAGAATAATATTTAAGTCACTTGATTTTGCACATTTCTCAATGTATTTTAAAATGCTGTTCTTGAGAATTCTCCCTACAGACCACTTATGGATAAATAAAAATGTCGTGCTTCTAATTGATCTAATTTCAAACATAACCCGAAACTCTGTTTCTTGTCAATGATAGCATATTTCACATTTATATCATTCTCTAGCAGTTCTCAACCTGTGGAGTATGTTCAATTTGTGACAATGAAAATACATCCTGCAAATCAGACAGATTCATAACAGCAGCAAAATTACAGTTATGAAGTAGCAACAAAAATAATTTTATGGTTGGGGGGGTGGGGTCACCACAACATGAGGAACTGTATTAAAGGGTTGTGGCATTAGGAAGGCTGAGAACCAGTGCAAGCCGCTTTCCTCACAACAACCCTGTGAAAAAGCTAGGGAAAAATTATTAAGTCCATTTCATAAATCAGAAAACTGAGAGATTCATGCTGTAATGCCCCCAGGTCACAGAATTAAGGAAAATTCATTGGACATTTAATGATATGAATAAGCAATAACGTCTTAGAGATAGATGTTACAAATTTTAAAGAAAAACAGACTTTAAAGGGTTAGAAATGGGCAGAAATTAGCAAAAATGAAATTAGTTTTTGAATAATAATCTGGCAAACAACTGAAGGACAACAGAAACCTATAAAGCATTTTTTTTGCAACAGAATGTTGGGGGTCAAGGAAAAGGACAAAGAAAATAAATGAAAATTAAAATTCACGACTAAGGTGAAACTCACAAGAACAAAAATGCCATACCAAGTCAGAGCCTATCTATCCCAAAATTCTATATCTGACAGTGGCACCACAAGAATGTGTTTATGGGAGAGCCTGGCCATTGACCTCAAAAGATTAGTGCTATCCACCTAGCATCCTCAGGTTCCCCTTAGTAATCCATTTCAAATCTCTTACCCATCTATTTTTTTCTCAAAGCTATTTTTTCTTTGTTGGTTTACAGCCCATACCACTTTCTAGAAGTAAAGTTTCACATGATTTATCAATTTGTGGTTCTTTTTATTTGTCTTAAATCCTGATTTCAAAAAATGTGTCATTATGATTTGGGACTGTTTGATGGAGCTAGATGGGTTTGTCTGCTTTTTAGTGAGTTAGGATCAAGATAAAGTACTGTCCTCTTCAGAGTTTCAGAAGAGTTTTACTACGCAATTTAATAAGGCTCCACACTCAAACCAAACTTTCCTACTTCCTCTGTTCTGT
>CM053598.1:182960380-182998143 GCA_028646575.1 Pseudocheirus occidentalis
GTCAGAGTAGGGTGTCTGGATCTGTAGGATGGGGCTAAGAATAGCAGCTACCTTATGGGATAATATGATGATTATTATTGTGGAGGGCCTTAAATACCAGGCTACAGTGTCCCCTGGTGGCTTATTTTACAAAGCTCTTCTCATGGCAACCTTGCAAGATAGACAGTAAAATTATTATTTCCATTTAACAGATGAGGAAACTAAGGCATATAAAATTTAAGTGACTTTTCCAAGGCTAAACAATTGAAAAAAACAAAACCAAAAACAAGTCAGGACTTAAATTTGGATCTTGTTTTCCAAATTCAGTCTCTTCTTTTCACTCTGATTTTCTATAGACAGTCATTTCCCTCCTTAACTTACATGTGTGTTTGCAATTTGAAAATCAATGTGGGGACTTATGTTGAGGAGCTAGTATTTGGGGATCCAATTTGTCCAATTTTTCCTTTCCCTGGGCTTCAGGGAAGGCAGGCAGTGAAGCTGACCAATTGAATTAGGAGGAGCAGAGCTCTTCAGTTTCTGAGAGTTTTGGGTAAGAGGATTAGACTGCCAAGGTGATTGGATTGCATTTATAATGAGTAGAGCTGCCAGCATTTGTTTGATGTAATTAGGGACAGCTGCGATGCTTATTTAGAAGGAACACTCCTAGGTTCTTCTCTGCTTCTTCAGGTAACAGATTTGGATGGGGCCATCAGGTCACATCTTCCCTTCTCAGACACACACAGGGCAATGTTAGGGGGACTGTTGAGAGTGTTATCAATCCAGACAGTGCCCTAAGCTTTGACACTGCCTTATCGATTGGGATGCAAGAGCTGCTTGGTTTATGCAAGTTGTCTCTGAAATAGACAAGAAAGGGGGTTGGGGGGGGGAATCACTTAAATGACATAGACTGTTCAGAGCAGAAAAATCATTTTGGTGAGAAAAGTGCCAGGCAAACTACCAGGGGAGCAGAATTCCTTTATTAATTTAGTAAAGACCTACCCTCTATTCATGATGTTCCAGAGAGACCAGTGGTTCTCAGCATTCTCTGGGCCACTTTGAAGGGCAAATGGTCACTCCCTCACCTAACCCATTCTGTTCATTTTCCTGTTGTTTCTTTACAACATTTAACAATCTACCTGATCCTCATGCTCTTGGAGAGAAGATAAGAGTGAGATACACAGGGTTGGAAATGGACATGGGGCTCTGGATAGTGTAAAGAATGGTGGAAGAGGGATCAAGGTCAAAATTTTTCTGGTGATCTCAGTGATGAGGTGCAGGCACTGGGAGCTCCCTTGAGCTCTCCTTGAATCTTTGAGGTACAGGCTCTGGGAAACCCCTTGAAGTCTGATTAAATCTTCCCATTTGATGAGGTGTTTGCAGAGGCCATAAAATTTCATTGTGCCTTGGCCCAAACCTCTGTTACTAGCCCAGCCCTCCATTGTCCATCTATTTCCCACCCTCCAGCCTACCAAAGTAGCAATCCACCCTTGCATTGACCTCATTAACTCCTTCTGAAGACCCTCCCCAAACTCATTACTGGAGTCTGACCTCATTGACTCCTTCTGAAGACCTTCCCCAAACTCCTCCTCTAGTCCACCCCTACATTCCTCTGTACATAAGACCCCAATCTTCCCTCCATGTGGTGAGTGCCATAGAATGACCTAGCATAGACTTACTCTGTCCTGCTTGCCCAATACAAGCATCACAGATACCTTAGACTCCTTAAGAGTCTATCCAATATAGCGAACTTTTAATGAACTTCCAATAAACTTTACTTTTCTTTGACTGAGAGAAGACTTGAGTCGAATTCATTCGCCAAGACCCAGGGTGTTGGTATTTTGAGATCTCCAGCAACCCTAACCCTCTTTATGGGTAACCTCTTCATCAGCTAACTTTTCTAACTGAATTCTAATAAGGACCATACTACCATAGTAGTATCTCTCTTTGAGGATATGGGTAGAAAGTGTGGGAAGTAAGTTTTGAACCCTGGTCCTCTGACTCTAGAGTCACTGTTCTTTTCAATATGTTAGTTACTCAAATAATCAGCACTGCCTTTTTTTCTCCCCTCCATGAGCAGAATGGGAACTTTCATTTATACCAATATGGCCTGTCTTGTCCTTTGGATCCACTTAGAGAATGTTAGTTGACCACAGTGGAAGAATTCCTGTGTTATAGCACTAGGTGAGAAATAGCTTTGGGTCTGTTAAAAATCTGCCTCTCCTCTATGCACTCTCTGTGTCTTCTCCTGCCCCACCCAAACAATCTATCATTTCCTCTCTTTTTTTTTCTTGAACTGATCGGTGGAATATATTTTGGTAGCTTTTGCTAAGTATGTAAACTGGGTTATAGAGGTCTGGAGTCTGGAGGACTTGTCTTCCTGGGTTCAAATCCAGCCTCAGGCTCTTATTGGCTGTATGACCCTAGGCAAATCATTTAACCCTATTTGTCTCAGTTTCCTCATCTGCAAAATGAGTTAGAGAAGGAAATGGCAAACCACTCCAGTATCCTTGTCAAAAAAACTTCAAATTCAGTCACAAAGGGTCGGATACAATTGAAAAATGACTGAACAACCACAAATAACCAAGGGAATGGCAGAGCCATTTGGTGAGTACTACTTTGGCTTGGATTTCCTCCTGTGACAAAGAGAGAAGGTTTCTACTTCAATTACTGATACTGCTTTAGTTTGAAGTACTGGGATGTGGAATGTCATTGTTCAGCATTTTAATGATTTCTTTTTCCTCTAGGAAGTACTAATTCCATACCCCCCAGTAGTGAAAGAAGGTATAGAAGAAGAATGTTGGTGGTTTCTTAGTGTCCTTGAATTTCCTCATACTACAAAAAGATATCCTGTCATCGTCAAAAGAAGTCAATAAAAATGAGAAAAAATGGCAAAATGTTGCAAGGCAACCATCATGTATCAAAGGTAAGGGCAATTTTTTTTTTTTGCTTGTCCAGAAAAACTGTCCAGTGAACCTGTGAATGATTATGAAGGAGTCATAGACTCTAAGTGTTGAACAGGATCTTAAATATCATTTAGGTCAAATCCCAGCCAAGTAATCAATTCTGTCTCAAATATCCCTGACAAGTGGCTACTTAGGCCCCACTTGATGATCTCTCATCAGAAGGCTCACCACCTCCTTAGGCAACCTATTCCATCTTTACACTGTTCTAATCATTAAGGAGTTTTCCCCTTATGCTGAGCATGAATTTGGCTCCATGCAACTTTTCTACCCTTTGGACCCAGGTGGAACAATTCAGTCCTTTTTCTCACATGACTGTCCTTTTAGGGAGGGCAGCTATTGCATTTCTTACAAATCTTATTTCCTCCCCAGGCTAGATATTCCCAGAACTGATTCTTATAGGGGACCCCCCCCCCAATTCTACTGGTATTGATATGTTACAGAATGAATCAAGTGTAATAAATGAAGGATATTTAGAAATAAATTTATCTAATAAGAATAAATATAAATTCCTTTCAATTTAAAAACAATGTTTCAATTTTAAAACAATCTTCTCAAGTGAGGAATGTGAAAGATATGGCTAAAGAAAAATCCAAGTAAAAACACCTGGGATTTTAATTGTACTGCAAATTCAGTCACCTCAAAACTGATATACATTAGCCAAAAAAGGCAATTTTAGGTTGAGTTGATGGTAGTATAGTCTGAGGAGGAGGAGGAAGGTTATTACATTGTTTGGATTTTTCTTACCCTTCTAACTACCCTCCCTCCCAACATGCCCTCCCTTCTATCATCCCCCCTCTTATCCCTATCTACGGATCTATTTCACAGATGCAAGAAACCCTCATATAATAAACATCAAAATAAGTCTTGTATAATTTGTTCTTTATGACTTTAAATTCTCAACCCTGAGATGTATATTCAAAGCCACAGAGACACTGATGTAATGAGCAGAGAAAAACTTCCCCAGTTAATCTGTTTTTTTCTTTCAGTTATTAGTAAATCAGTCAATAAATGCTCAGGCACTGTACTAAGTACTCAGGATACAAAGAAAGGTAAAAGACAGTATATTCTCCAGGAGCTCACAGTCTAATGTGGGAGACAACATAAGAACAACTTTGTATAAACAAGTTACATACAGGGTAAGTTGAAGATGATAAAGGGAAGGCACTAGCTTTAAGTATGATCAGAAAAGGTTTTTTCTAAGAAGATGTGCCTTTAGCTGGGACTTGATGGAAGACAAGGAAGCCAGGAGGCAGAGATAAGAGGGAGAGCGATCAAGAAGAAAGATGGAAAGTAAGAAAATGGTCAGATTTGTGCTTTAGAAAGATTAATTTAACAGCTGAATGGAGGATGGACTGGAATGGGGAGAGATTTCCCTTACGCTTACATCTAAGTGTTGAAGAGGATCTTAAATGTCATTTAAGCCAAATCCCAGCTAAGTGATCAGTTCTTTCTCAAATATCACTGACAAGTGGCTACTTAGGTCACTTGATGCCTAAAAATCATTTCTACATGTATCTCGCATTTCCTAAAAAGTGATCTGAAACTCAATCAGTAAGAATTTATTAAATCCTTACTACATGCATGTAGATATACAGTGCCAGAAACTGTGCTAAGTGCTGTGGATAGAAGGATAAAAGTGGAAGTTTCTGTCCTCAGGGAGCTTATATTCTATTGAGGGAGACAACATATAATAATATACATATATGTGTGTATATATACATATATAATGTATACATGTACACACATGTATATAATTTAAGTATATAATTTTGCAGGGACACGTCCTGGCAGCTGGGGCAATCAAGAAAGGCTTCATGTGTGATATGCTGTTTGAGGAGGGTCTTGGAAAAAATCAGAGATTCCAAGAGACTGCGGTGAGAAGGGAGTGCATTCCATGAAGGGAAACACCTAGGGCAAAGATATGGTGGTAGGAGCTGGAACATTGTATGTGTAGAATGGATAGCATGCCAGTATGGCTGGATTGCAGAGGGCATAAAGAGTAAATAATGTGTAAGAAGCTTGGAAAGGTAGGAAGGGGCCAGGTTGTGAAACAATTTAAATGGCAAACAGAGGGATTTATATTTTATCCTAGAAGTAATAGGGAGCCATAGGTGTATTTTAATACAGAGGTGACATGATCTGTGAAAAAGCACAACATTGTAATTTCCCTTCCCTCCTTTCTTCCACACTCATTAAAAGACACAAGGGAAAATGTGAAGTATAAATTCCTCAGAATTGGAATTGGATATCCGGACTCTCTTCAGAGTTGACTAATATTTTTATCCAGGTCATAAGGGATGGGGACTGCTCCTCTCAGTCATTCATGGGAAGTTTCTTCACATGATAGTGCCGATCATGTGTGTATAGTGTATATGTACATATAAGTACGTGATATCTACATGCACATATATCTATGTGCAGTACTTTTATTGGTTTATAAAAATTAGGATAAAGCAAACATATATTTTCATAGTTTGTCCATGTATTGTTTAGTTTAATTGCTTTTTTGTTCTCTTTTTCTTTACAAATATTATTTGTTCATTTCTATGGCTTTCTGGGAATGGGGAGAGGAAAGGATAATGGGAAAAATTCAGGTGTGAAAAACAAAAGGGACTGATGAAACATAATTGCATCTATATATAGCACCTTCTTTTGAGTCAATCTCCGCAACTCACAGTTGCAGGGCAAGTTCTAAAGCAGATAATCCAAAATTCAAGGTACTCTGGGTGCCATACTCCAACACAAGTCCCCACCAATGTGCTGATAATCATTACAGAGACAGGACAGATTTAGGATCCAAATGTATATATATTTGTGTATATGTATATATACAAGTGAGGGAATTTTTTGCTGACTGCATAACTGTTAAAAGACTGTTGTTTTCCTTTTTTAATGGGATGGATGACAGATAGGAAGGAGAGAAAACAGATTTCTATTAATTTAAAATTTTATAAAGTATGTTATATTATAATATGTTATATATTATTATTATTTTTAAAATTATAATAATAAAAATAGAGAGATTGGGAAGTGCCACAGATGAGAAATATTTCATGCACTTTCAGATGAGGTCACTATATTATTAATTTTACTTAACTGTTTAACTTTGTTACAGGAAACCTCTTATGAAGTAGGAGTAATATGTAAATATATGTAATATAAAAACAAATCACATCAATAAACTTTTCTAAAAATGTCCCAATGGTTTCTTGTTCACCACTCAGAATGCCTAAGGTTGAGGTGGTCAAAGACCACCTCTGTTGTTTGGCAATTGCCATCAGCTTCTAAATAAAGTGCTGTCTAAAAAAATCCTCTTATTCATTCTGGGCTTATGGGGCTGATAAGAATCTCTTTTCACAGATTTTGGTCCCCATACTGCTGTAGAGTTAAATTTTAATTTTGGCCTCTGACTTCTACGAATTCATGTGGTATATATTTTGGAAGCAGGGAAAGTGAATAGGAATTGTGCGACTATTATGAGGAAACAAGACTCCTTTCTATGCAGAAAGACCTCATCTCCATCTTTGGGTTGCTATGGAATTTAAGGGCCTACCTCCCATATTGTAGAACCCACACTAGTAGGGTCAGCAATGGTCCTAAAACTAGAAACTCCCCTACAGGACTGGAAGAACATGCCTGGGACCAGAAGCACTTTGGGGACCCTTTGCATCCATCTTCCTTTCCGTGTGATACCAAGGACAACGATAAGCAGTGAAATTGCCCTTACACCAAACTCACTATTCAGTCACACGGTCTGTCCTCTCACTCTTGAGCATCTTTTAATGTACAGATGTAAAGATCTTCCATGACCCCTCAATTACTCTTCCCAAATTGGCCTCTCAGCCCCTTCTTGAACAGCATCTACTCCCATATTTGTTGTTCAGTCATTTTTCAGTCTTGTTGGGCTCTTTGTGACTCCATCTGTGGTCTTCTTGACAAGGACTGATTTGCCATTTCCTTCTCCAGGTCATTTTTAAATTTGAGGAACTGAGGCAAACAGGGTTAAGTGACTTGCCAAGGGTCACACAGTTTGTAAGTGTCTGAGGCCACATTTGAACTCAGGTCTTCTTGACCAGGCCCAGCACTCTGTCTACTTCATCACTTAGCTGCCTCTACTTCCATATACTCTTAAATAATCCCAGTGAATTAAAGGCATGGAACATAGCCATTTCTCCATTTTCCTTTCTGAGACTCCCAGCATTCTGAGCTCCTACCTAAGAATCTTGGTTTGATTCTTACTAGTTGTGTGACCCTAGGCAAGTCACTTAGCCTCTCTAAGTCTCAGTTTATTCTTCTATTAAATGAGAATAATAATATCTGTACTACCTACTTCAGAGGGTCATTGTGACACTACCTTGTAAACTAGAATTTCTCAACCTGTGTATGTGGGGGTTGAACGACCCTTTCACAGGGGTCACAGGGGTTGCCTAACACCAGGAAACACATATTTCTGATGGTCTTAGGATCTGAGACACTGCTCCTCTATCTGTTTCCAGGCGGGTGTGCCCACATGCAGAAACACCCACATAAGAGTATTAAAGGATCGTGGCATTAGGAAGGTTGAGAACCACTGTTGTAAACTCTCAGGTCCTATATGAGTTACTGTAATCAGTGTCAGTGTGTATATGGAAAAGAGTATTGGGCTTAAGAGTCAGGATGAATAAAATCCACTTATAGGCACTTATTAGCTATATTACTTTGGACAAGTCACTTGATATTTATCAGTCTCAGACATCTTCCAAAGACTTACCTAGGGTAGATTTTGATCTTGTTCTTGGTTGAAGGAATTATCATATTGGGAGTTCCCTGTGCTAAAGAAGTCAGAGATACTTTCTGTAATTACATATATGACTATTCACTTAATCAGTCTTATTGGTGAGGGGTAAGGAGAAGACTTGTATTGATGCAGTTATTCTATAAATAGCTGATTCTGGAGAATATGCCAGCTGGTTCCTTTCTTTCAAAAGAAAACCTGAAACATATGCTTTACATAATAAGTGATAGTCACTCTTGGTTTCCAAATGCCCTATGGATGGTTGTTGTTCTTTGCCCTTCATTTTGAAAGAAGACCAATGACATCACAAGGTGATACCTTGGTTCACCAGTGAACTGGATTTAAATGAGGTGGAGTCGCACAAAGTCATCAATCAGCCTCACTTTCTCTTCCAGAATCATTGAAGTCCAACAGCAAGACTACAGTCAAGACAATGGGATACGGCTCAGGATGCACAGAATGACCTTGGCATCTTCAATATCTGTTCAAGTTCAAAACACTCCCCAGGCTTCAGCTGCCTTCATGGCCATTGGAACAAATTGTTATCATCTGCCCATTCTGCTGGGGGAAGTTTTCAAAAGCTTGGGGTAGATATCCTCTTTGGGATATCCCCTCACTGGTGGGTTTGAGACCTGTTGGTTATCCTCAACCTGGTTTAGTCTGTCTGCCCAGGTGGTTTTACTGGGCTGTGGCCACTGTGCCTGCTATAGTTCCTTGGGGCCACAAGTGAGAGTTGGGTGAATATGGACACCAAAAATGGATGAGTAGCCCTGACAAGGGCTCAACAGCCTTCACACTAGGGGTGCTAGTCCTTGAACACCCATATGCCCTATGTCCATGCTAATAATAACATGTAATAGCCCATTGAAGGTCCTTTCTGGAGACAAAAAAGTTTGGTTGCCTAGCAGGATGAGTAATGAACAACTTCTTTTCATGGGGTGCTAGGTTTAGAACTGGAAGGTTCTTTAGAGGCCTTGTAGTCTGACTTCCTTCTTTTACAAATGAGAAAACTGAATTCCATTAAAGTTAAGTGACTTGACCTAGATTTCATACCTAGTAAGTGTCTGAGGTAGAATTTAAACCCAGGTCTTTTGACTCCAAATCAAGTGCTATTTCCACTGAATCATTCTGCTGCAGGAAGGCCTCAGAATCAGGGAAGGGAATTACTTTCTTGATCTTTGAGATTACGGCTTGATACTCCCCCAAAATTGAAGGACATGTTGGTCCTAACTATATCCACAACTAGAAAATGTTTCACTTGGGCAAAAGAAATTGGGAGAGTTGTGGTTGTAGGAAGTAAGCAGGGCAGTGATCCAGGGGATACTACAGCTGCAGGTGCACTCACACTGGAAGAGAGTGTGGTCTAGCCCTTTGCCTCTGAGGGTCCTGGAAGGGAAAATGCCCTGGCAAAGCTCAAGACTGCTTACAGGGATGTGCTAGAGCCAGCTTGAACAGTTAACTTTTCAGTTGGAACATTTACATCTCAGAGACTGGCAAATGCTACAAATTAGGACTTGATTTATAGTTTTGTTGATTGTCTAGATTTAAGAAAGTGTTGGAGAAAATGTTAATAATTGCAGATTAAACTTAAAAGTGTGTGTGCATACATTTTTTTTCTCTCCCAGAGATCTGGTTAACATTTCCCAGCATACATCAGTTTACTGGATGTGGAGATAGATGAGACTGTAGGCTATCAGAGGACTGTTAGAGAGACACAAGGGTAGTGGTTGGCTCATGTTGGAGCCCAAGGGCATAACACATTTACCTTGGGCTCTTCTAGACTCCTGGCACCTGTGCTAACATTGTACATGTTTCCTCTTTTCCATTTCCTTGCTTGCTATTTCCTGTGCTTTCCCCTCCCAAAGAGGGAGTTGTTTAAAGGATGATTTCTTGCTCTATTAGACCTGAGGCCTTGGCTACTTTGGTTTCACCAGACTCCCAAGATAGACTATTGTCTATTTATAGGAAACAAGCATTTTGCTGGCAGCTCAACACCTTGGCAGCTCTACTGCCCCTTTTTACAATAGCACAGGGAACTTTTAGCTCAGAGATTGAAGTCCAGAATCCTAGGAACCAAGGAATAATAGCCTGTTAGCTGTGTGGATGAGTTGTTGATAGGAAACAAATTGTCCCTTTCCTGCCTCAAAGAAAGTAGTTGTTTACAGCCTAAGACCTTTGAAGCCAGCAACAATGAACCCTCAAGGCTGAATATTTGGGATCTCTGCACTATATTATCACCTATACACCCCTCTAAGAATGTTTCTTTCTTTTTCATTTGTGTTTTTTTTGTCATCCGTTTTTTATGTCTTCCTATATTTTCAACTCATGAACCCCTGAAGCAAGGGATTCTGTCTAATGCCCTTGATATAGTATCTAACATGTTGGAAATAATGCAGTAATGATGAAAATTAAACCTGTATTTTCTTAGACTTCTAGATTAACATTAAATACAAAATAGAGGAATTTCTGATTTATATTTTTGTTGATTTGTAAGCCTAGTCACTCAATGATACAAGGGTAGCAGAAAATTATTTTTCATATTCTTACTAGTTGTGTGACCCTAGGCAAGTCACTTAGACTCTCTAAGTCTCAGTTTATTCTTCTATTAAATGGGAATAATTTTCATAAAATTGGTTGTATCATGGCTATACTAATTTGGCCTTCAGGATTGATCTAGTTCAATCTTAACCTGACCATTGATCTGTTCTTTGAAACTTCTCTGGGTTACTTTAGGTGCTTTCTTGACTAGAGAAGGAGAGTGGGGTATATGTGAAACTATTTTAGAAAGATTTCAATTTAAAAATGATGCTTTCAGGGAAAATCTTCAGCTATTTGGATAATTCCCTTACATGGAATGGATTATTTCTTGATTCTGAATAAGAGAGAATCTATTCTAGTTTGATGCATTAGAGCAGAGGTGTCAAACACATGACTGGAACAGGTTAAAATGTAATTGGAAAATATTTAACAAAATAAATAAAAACACAATAAAATAGATATCATTACCTTTGAAAATTATTCAATAGGCAAGGATCATTACGTATGGATTAGTAGCCCCCATTTCCATTTGAATTTGACACCACTGCAATAGAGAACAGTTTATCAGCCTCAGCCAGATCCCTAGTTGGATCCCAGATCCTAGAAGGATCCATAGATCGTTCATATTATGCAACTTTTGTGAAAAAATTTACCCTCAACTACAGGAGAAGAGTCTAAAGAGTGGGACAGCATAACTAGAGGGTGCTATTCTATAGGTAAAATGATGGTTAAAGACAGGACGTTGTCCTTATCTTCCTACTGGACTCAGACTCCCACTCCTGGGACCCTGTAGTCTGACGGATGGACTTTAACCTTATCTAGCCTAATATGAGGCCTCCATATCACTTCAGGGTAAACTCAGATTATGCTGCCACTGAATGCCTTTCCCTCTACCCTTTTTTCTAACTTTAGTGCTCCCTATGGAGTGTATGAGGGTGTTCAAGGAAGACTTGCCAAGTCCTTTTCACTGTTGCTTATCCATCTTTGGTATCAGTCTGGCACTCAACACCTACTGGTGGCCTCCAAGAAGCATGCACGACAGACATAACTTGGTAAATGATCTGGGCAAATGGCTAAACCAGGTTGAAGGTAACTGACAGGCCTCAAACCCATAAGAAGGTTAGAAAGGTGTCTACCCCAAGTATATGAAGACTTTTCCCAGATGAACTGGAGAATGAGAACAATTTGTTCCAATGATCCAGTGTTCCAATGATTACAGAAACAAGCACTATGTAACACTTAGAGCTTGGCCAGACACTGAAAATACCAAGGTCATCCACTACATCCTGGGCCATTTCCCATTGTCTTGACTTTTGTCTTGCCACTGGACTTAGATGACTCTGGAAGAGAAAAGGAGGCTGATGACTGCGCTATTCTGACCCACTTAATCTAATTCACTGACAAGTTAAGAAACGCCTCTGTGATATAATTGGTCTTCTTTGAAAATGAAGGACAAACAGCAATAGCTCCTCATATGTACTATCCTTCCATATTAAAACTAAGGAAGAGGGCAGGAGCTGTCTTGGTTGTTTGTATTTTTACCCCTACCACTTAGCACAATTCTTGGCACATAATGAGTGCTTAATAAATTTTTTTTTCATGCATTTTTCTGTTCCAAATGTATGGAGCACAAGTTACAAGAGGGCTCTGTCCCCTTTTAATATCTCTTAATGTTAGTTTGTTAAAAACAAAACAAAACAAAAAGTCCCAATCAGGTTTAATAATTAATTACTCCAATGAGGTCTCACCTTTGCTACTGAGTAATGACACAGATAATTTAGAATTGATGTCTCTGGGCAACATTGATTCCTAAAAGGAAGCCTTATGCTAAGATCACTTCTGTTCAAATAAGTATCACTTGCCTGAGGTGAGAGACACAGAGGAAATGGACCCAAACTATAAATAATAATAACACTTGTATAGAAGGGCAGCTTTTTGGCAAATAATGAACAGCTGGAGGAGTGGAGGATCTCCAATCTTATGTAGTCATTAGCTACCAGAAATACTACAAACCAAGAAAATGCAAAAAGAAACATAAAAAAGTGATGTACAGTTTTATGTACACATATGTGCACAAAATAAACCCCCATTAAAAATGTACTTCTTAATGCTCAACAGCATTTTTGTTGTGGATACTAAATTTGACTTTAAGTTTTTCCTCATTAGGAAAGATCAGACCTGTCATCTATTAGAAAAGAGCAGTCTTTTCTTTTTCTTTTTTTTTTTTAAGGGGGAAAAGGCAAGGCAATTGGGGTTAAGTGACTTGCCCAAGGTCACACAGCTAGTTAAGTGTCAAGTGTCTGAGGCTGGATTTGAATTTAGGTCCTCATGACTATAGAGCCATTCGCTGCAACTAGTTTGCTGCCCAAAATGGAAGTGCACCACTTACAAATTGAGAATGGGAATTTTGCTGATACAGTGCACTATACCAGTGGCACACAACAGTCTTTTCTTATGTAACCCCTGTCCCATTGGCACAGGACTCTCTCTTCATTAGCGGAGATGAATGCCTTCCCTTGCATGAGGAGCAGGGCAGAGTTGGAGTGGGAGAGCTCCAGTCTTTTTGAGTCCTCTTTGGGACTCTTCAAGCTTCAAGTTGTTTCTGACTTTCAACTTTGAGAGGGAAAATGAAAGACGCCAACCCCACTGCAGATTGCTGAAGGAAAAATTTCTGGGAAGACACGAGAGGAGCTGGCAGTCTCCATCATGTCCCTATATCCAGCTTGCTACTTTAGAGACTGCTGGGGATTTTACCTCAGGTGAGAACAAGTATTCTTTTTTGGTTGGGCTATCTGGCTCGCAATGGCACAAAATAAATCTTTCACTCTGTATTCTCTAGTTTTTGTTTTGCTAAGATTTGGATAAATGGGTTTCTTTGTAATTCATTATGTGTGTTCCTTGTAGAATTGGTATTTGGTTGGAAAAGGATCAAGCCTTGGATGTAGAGCTTGAGTCTTCCTTTCCCCAATGACAAAACAAACCAAAGTTAGTTTGAACCTGATCATATGCCCTAAACAAAAAATATTTAAGGGAACAGACAGATACACGTTTAGCCTAGTACTTCCTCTTCCTGAGGAGAGCAGAAGGGTGGCCTCCAGCCCCAACCTCCTGCTTACCTTGCTGGCAGGAATGAATATCTCCTTCGGAGAAGGGTGGGAGGAGAAGAGGTTAGAAATGTCTATTCTGCCTCCTTTTGAGCCATACAATGACAGCCCTCACCTTATTTTCTACTTTTGGAGTCTTTCCTAAACTTAAAATTCAAGTAGTCTTGTAATTACATGTCCCCATACTATAGTCCATAGAGCCCCAGGTATTGAAGACCCTGCTGTATCTGGAATACAAAGAATAGGTTTCAAATATACCAAATTGGGAAAATAAACAAAAATGACTGAAAAATTAGCTGTGAGATCAACATAGATTTTCATGAATTGCCTAAATTACCAGTTCTTTCTGATTCCAAATTCTTTATCTACTTTAAGGCAGAACACACTTACAATATATGAAGCCATAACTAGGATGGAGAAGTCAGGACTTTGCTCTAAGGCACTGAAATTTAGAGTGCTGACAATATTTATGCTCTTTCAGCCATGTAGAAACAATTGAACTTACTACCTCATTAGCAAGAATAATTGGGGAAACAATTAAGCATGCTTATGCCTAATGAGCATGTTCTTGCAGCTCAGATGAACTTTTCCCTTGCCTAGACTACTTTATACTCCTCTTGGACAGTGGTCTCCCTATTAGTGACCTGATGATGTTATGAATTGCTGTTCATGGTGGCCATGGTCCTGAGATATCTGCAATCTCTTCTTTCTAAACCGGATTTTTTCTTAAAGAGCTGATTTGAGATGTTGTTTGTCTCAGGCACATTTCATGAAACTTGTCCCAGGTGCCTCTGCTGATAAGATCACTAACAAAACACAAGACAAATAATTATATCTGTGACAAAACTCAGCACGATAATATTATATTACATTACTATGAAATAATCTGTTCAGTTCTTCTCCAGTTGTTGGGCACTGGGTGGGGTATTTCTCTGCAACATTATCAAATAAGTCGTCCTGATGATAGGATGAAGGAGAATACAATGATTCTAATAACTTATTATTTATTATTATTAATTCTTTTGTTATATTGTTTATATATTTCTTTCTTTCTTTCTTTCTTTCGTGTTCTAGCACAAATACCTAACCTTATCTTTCCCTTACCTGTCAAAAGATGAATTAATATAGTCAGTCAACAAGCATTTATTAAGTTCTTATCCCATAGTAGGCACTATGTTAAGTCATCCTGCTTTTTTTTGACTCAGAAGAATTATAAGACAGATCTAGAGAGGGAAGGGAACCCAGACACTCTAGAACAACAACAAGTAGCATTTATATAATATTTTAAGGTTTGCAAAATGCTTTTTACATGTTCTCTCATTTGATCCGTATAACAACTTGCCAAGTATTATTAATGTCCCAGAGGTAAGTAGTATTAATATTTCCCATATTACAGATGAGCAAACAGAGGTTTAGAGAAGTTAGGATCACACAGCTAGTATGTGTCTAAAGCTGGATTTGAACTCAGGTCTTTCTGACTCAAAAGTCACCATTCTATCCACTATGCCAGCTAGCTGCCTTATCTAGTCCAAGACCACTAATTTTACAGATGAGAAAACTGAGTTGCAGGTCAGTATAGATTATATAGGTTTTTATTGGTGCCAACTCACTGTAACTGAATTCTGGGATGTAGAAAGACCACCAGTAATTATCTCAGATTGTGATTAAAATGTGGAAATGATCACTAAGCAAGGAAGATATAAGGTTCTCATTTACTTATCCCTAAATGAGTTGTAATTTAAATTCTGGTCAGTAGGACTAGGATGGCGCCCCCCTCCCCCAGCCTTTTCTTGTATCCCACCGATTTAAAGAAAATTCACTGCTGTTTCCCAATTGCATTCTTTAGTACTGTAATTATAGCACTATAAATTGCAATATTTGGGGCCCTACCCACAAAACTCATTAGTGATTTGAGATTTGGTTTGGTTTCTGAGGAATTCTCTCCAGTGCACACACAGTATGTTGGATTCTGGTTAAAATTCGATTGATTGAGAAAATCTGTGTATCACTTCAGTCTAGTCTAAGCTTCCTCATTGTTATTCCTCGCAAATTTCTCACATGTGATCAGGAACCACATTGTCTGAGTAGGAGAATGAAGAAAGGTGACCCGGTAGACTTATGGCTTTTTATAATTTTGTGCAAAAGCACAAAGGGGGAATGTAAATCTGACTGATATCAGAAGTCAAGATCACTTCAGCAAGCCCAAGTGCTGTATTGTTAGGGTCCCCATACTTCTGACTGTTGGGATCCCCCAATCTAGATCCTAACTCATCCTAGGGACTCAGAAGGAATGTAGCTATTGTTGACCTGATAACAGATTCATCATAATAAAATTCCTTTGGTATATCTCCGTGACAAAGAATTTGGGCAACTTGGAAACATGGCTTACCATACAGAACTTCTCCAGGGGAACACAAATGGAGAACCTACAGACTGATGCAGGAATAGCTAAAACCTGTTCCTTTTCTCTTTCCTCCAACACTATACAGTTATCCCTTCTACACAGAGATTTTCTCCATTGAAGTTTCAATATATTCCTGGTAGACATAAGAAATTAAACGGGAATTTTTTGGGCATTTTGCAGAAGCCATAGATGACATACACAGGCCAACAGATGACAAAGAAAATATTAGAACGTCAGAAATGCATAAAATATAGATAAAATATTGTGTAATATCAACATACTTCATCTTTTAATACAAAATAATTCAGACTTCTCTAGTATGAAGGGAGGGCCAAAACTTTTATGCAGATTTTCCCTGAAAGATGGGAGGGGGGTGCCACACCCCTAACTCCCATAATATGAATGGGATAACTGCATAGCTGTATACTTTTACTCAAATAGAATTAAGAAGGCTAATTTCAAGTATCAGCAGCAGTAGTCCAATTTCTCTTTCCTTTTACGGATTGTCCACCGGAAGCCTCAAATTGTGGAAGAAAATAGATTTTCTCCTTTGAGCTATTGATTGCAACTGTTGGCCTTTTACTCCCTTCTCCCTTGCCCAGCTCAGGTGTTCTGCCCTCCTTGTTCTCACACGTAAAAATGAAGACTGATATTATTACATAAGATGAGTTATAGTTACTGCAGTTACCTTACAACGGTGAACAAAGGTCATACAGTTGACCTTGAAGATTTTCCCTGTTATTTTCCTTAAGTGATGATATTCATATTATTGTTATTTATTATATTTATTATTTTACATTAAAGTCTTAGGTAAATAGGATGGCTTCAACATGGATCTAGTCAAGTTTTCCAAGAAAAGCAACGCTTCAATGCCTTATCTTTTGAATGTCTTGTTTTTTCCAAACTTTGCGTGAGAAAAGATTGAAAATAGATTTGATTGGAACCTGCCGGTGGGGATTTCCCTAGGATGGGTACAGTGTTCAGCTAAAGCAGTTAGCTACCCTGGTGAGAGTATTGGACTTGGGGATCAGGAAGATGTCTATTCAAATATCTCAAACAATTACTAGTAGCGTGACCCAGGGTAAGTTAATTGATCTCTTTCAGCCTCAGTTTTTCATCTTTAAAGTGGGTTTAATAGTAATAATATACTTTTCAGAGTTGATGTGAGAATTAATATATTATAAATATATAATAATAATAAAGCTAATCTATAGTCGCATCTGCATCTGTATTTATCAAATTTATCTCCTTTACCACAGATTTTAAGGCAATTTATGAACCTTAGAGAACTATTTAAATGTTAATTATTATTATCACAGTGTCTGTCCCCTTCCCTCTTCCATCTCTCTACAATCCTCAGTAACATTTTATACAGGTGAACATTTGTCCATAATGAATATCTGCCTTCATTAGTGGCATGAGAGCAGAAATATTAGGAACATCAGTAGGTGAATGTGCTGCTGAGAAAAAGCAGGAATCAAAGGGAAAGAGATGTCACAAAAAGGCAATAGGAAGTTGGAGAATGTGTGTGAGGGGAGGCAGGGTGTTGTTAGGAAGCTGATCTCTTTTAGCATTAGCTGCTGGCATTTCCATCTTTCAAACATTGCCATCTTGAGTCACTTACATCTTTAGAAGTTTGGTCCCTATGACAATTCAGGACCTTTCCCTATCCCCAGCACCATCCCATCCCAAAGATCAGGGCCAGGACTGGTTCCCCCAATTTTCTAGATCCTAATAATGGCTCTGCCTGCCCTATTTCTTTGGTTTTCACAAGAAATGTCACTTAACCTTGCATAATCTGACTCCAAACTACCTTTCCAGCCTTATTATTCACCAACCCCCTTTACACACTCTATGGTTCAGCTAAATTGACCTTCTTCCTGGTCCTTACACAAGATAATTCATCTTCCATCTTCAAACTCTTGCACAGGCTTTCCCCCATGCCTGGAAGGCATTTTTTCTTCACTTTCACCTTTTAGAATTCCTACTGTCTGAGGTAGCTCTAAACTCTCTTAGTTAAGGTTTGAGGTCCTCATGAAAGAGGTCCTTGAAACAGTTAACAAAAGGAGATGTTGGCTGTTGTTTTGTGCCTGATGTTTTATGACCCCAAGTTTAATTGGCAAATATACTAGGCTGGTTTAATCATGATCTTTTCTAGCCCATTTTTACAGATGAGGAAGTGAGGCAAACACGGTTAAGTAACTTACCCGGGGTCACACAGCTAGTAAAGTGTCTGAGACCAGATTTGAACTTAGAAAGAAAAATCTTCCTTGACTTCAGGTCAAGCACTGTATCCGCTGAATGAATAACACCCAGATGTTACTTTGCCCTAACACAGCAGGGATATGCAACAAAGATACACTAGCATTTAACTTTACTGTAATGTAGCCATTCTCACTTTCTTTTGGAAAGAGGGTGGTCTTCAGAAATCTACCAAGTTCCTTATGACTTGGCTTTTCTTAAGCCTGTGGCTGGGGATTCTTATCCCTTTAGGTAACCAGGAGCCTGTATAGGGGAAGCCAGAGCCAATCAGATGCAGGAGATTGCTTTGTCTCCTTTTAGGAAAGCTATTCCCTTAAGGATTAGGGAAAGAGGTGGGGTCTGATCTTCCCCTTTTTTGTGAAGGGAGAGGAGGGAACGAAGCTGGTAAATATAAGTACATAGTTCTCAGGGGTGGGAAATCTGCAGCATTAAGGCCATGTGGTCCTCTAGGTCCTTAAGTGTGGTCCTTTGGTTGAATCCAGGATTCACAGAACAAATTCCCTTAATAAAAAGTTCTGTAAAACTTGAACTCAGTCAAAAGGCTTCACCCAAGGACCAAGAAGGCCACATGTGGCCTGGAGGCCCCAGGTTCCCCACCCCTGGTTCAGGTGCTACTTTCTACAGAAAGTCTTTTCTGTTCCTCTCAACTGAGACATTTCCTCCTCAGTTCACCTTGCCTCCTACCCCCACTGTCTTGTGTTTATTTTGCATATGTGTCATTAATTATTTATTTATATTAATGTACATGTTTTATCTCCAGTAGAATGTAAGCCCTTTGAGGGCAGGAATTGTTTCATTATTATCTTTGTATCTCCAGCAATGAACACAATACTTGGCACATATAAGGTACTTACATGCTTATTGATTGACAGATGATGAAAGTTAGCTAGTATAAAAGTTTCAACATCCCTTTTCTACCTGCAAGACTGGCAATCCAAGGAAACAGCTAAATGTGTGCCTAGAGGCCCTGTTATTTCCACTCTCCTTCAAGATTAGAGGCTCTTCTGTGTTTAGGGCCGCTGATGTGGTTTAAGATAAAGTTGGTTCATCCCAGGATACTCACATGCTTTTGACCTTTGAGGGCAAGAGTGATTCACTACCATGTAGTGAAACATAATCAAAGAAATCTCATTCTCCCGAAATGCTGAAAGAAAGGTTTCGAGTCTGACTTTCCTCCCACTCTCCCTCCTCCCTCCTCTGCCCTAGAGCTGATGCCCTCTATCACTGGACTGACTTAAGGAGTGTGAAAGGGTTTTCTGCAGTGTCCTTAATCCTCCTACTTCCATTGACCTTCTTATTCTCCTTTCTCACTGTCTCTAGGAATCTTTACTGCACTAACCTGGATACCTAAAATATATGTTCTCACAGAGTGACTTTTGTAATTGGGAAATTCTCTGAGTAGTATCTCTTTGGAGAAAAAGTTCTTTTTAGGAATTTAATCAATAAAAGGACTTATTCTTTCCTTGTTGTTCCTGTGCCCTTTCCTGAACAGAATAAAACCCTTCCACTTTCCTGTACTCCTCTCTGTTATATGGTGCTTCATTGTGTCATCTCCAAAATACTGTTTAGCTCTAAAGAATGTGATATCTAAAGGGGACTTTGGGGACTGTCGAATTTATCATTATATAGATAAGGAAACAGAAGCTCAGATTTGTTTTTATTTTTTCATCTGTAAAATGAGGCTAGACTAGATCTCCAGTTTAGTGCCTCCACGTGGATACTTGCAGCCCAGAAAAGTTAAAAAGTCACAGAAACTACAGAGGCAGCATTTGAATCCAGGTCCTCTGATGGGTGGCACAGTCAATAGAACTCCAGGTCAAGAATCAGGAAGTTGTGTGGTTAGGTGTTTTTCAGTCCTGTCCATCTCTTTGTGACCTTATTTGAAGTTTTTGTGGCGAAGATACTGATTGCAGTGTTTGCCATTTCCTTCTCCAGTTCATTTTATAGATGAAGAGACTGAGGCAAACAGGTTTAAGTGACTTGCCCAGTGTTACACAACTATGAAAGTATTTGAGGTCAGATTTGAATTTAGGAAGATGTTTTCCTGACTCTAGATTGGGTCCTCTATCTGCTGTGCCACATAGCTGCCTGGAGTCAGGAGATCTGAGTCAAATCCAGCCTCAGACACTTACCAGCTGTGTGACCCTAGGCAAGTCACTTAACCCTATTTGCCTCAGTTTCCTCATTTGTAAAAATGAGAAGTAGTAAGTGGCAAACCACTCTAATATCTTTGCCCAAACAAACAAACAAACCCAAATGGAGTCACAAAGAATTGTACATGACTGAAACAACTGAAAACAACCTCTGACTCCAAAACCAGTGCTCTTACTGCTATCCCACACCATTCATTTCAGGTATGATATTCTGTTGTTCTAGGATGCTAAATAATTTGTGGAAAATCATTTAGAGGCAGCTAGTTTCCACATCACATTGAACAACATGTTAAAAAGATACTCTTAATCATCCTAATCCTCACTCTTGATATCTCTCCCCCTACCAGCCTGCATCTCCAAAACACAATGGAATAGATGAGACCTTCCCATGGAGTTGTTACCAGGGTACATTTCTTGGCTATATCCCCTGCTATGATGTTTTTGAGGACTTCTCTCTCTTTTGCTTCTCCCTTCTCAGGATAAGACTTGGTGGGTAAATAAGGATCAATAATAATACCAGGGAATATTGGAATAGGTATAAGTTGGAAGAACAATTTTTTTTGTATATCACTTTAAAGTTTAAAAAGCCCAATTCTCACATTTGCCCTGTGATGTAGGTTGTACAACTATATATTTTTAAAAATTGGTTTGTTTATTTACTTTTAGTTTACAAGATTCAGTCCCACAATCCCTTGAGTTTCACATTTTCTCCACCCCCATCCCCTGCTCATGGCAGCATGCAATCAAGAATAGGATCTGCAAATACTTTCACACTGGACATTAGTCTGGTGCTTGTACAACTATATTATTATCACTATATTGCAATGGTGTTGGTTGGTGCTTGTCCTTTGTTGTCTAAAAGGACCATGACAATGGGAAGGGGGAGGTTCAGAGAGGCGACCCAATCGGTCCAGGCTCATCCTGTTCATCCCTGTCAGAGCTTTGTTTTGAACTCAGGTCTTCTGATAGCATTTCTAGTGTTCTAACTAACCAGCTCTAGCTTTAGAAATAATCCTAATCTGTATAGGTGAGGATTAGCTCTTCAGCTATGATTCAATGATACTTTTCATTTCAAAAAATGAAGTGTAATTCAATAGTGCCTCTTTTCCCCTTACCACTGGCTGGAGCTAATATTTCAGTTTTTTCCTATTCTTATAGCTAGTATGGGCACAACAGTAGGCAGACCAGCAAAAATGGCTGCCAGGAATTCCTTGTGCTCAAGGACTCATTACTGAAAAAGAGGGGGAAAACCTTATTTGCAGGTGGGAAAGACTTTTTCTGCCCCATCCCTTAGTAAACTATGCAGGCTAATTCTTCTGTGGTATGTTTTCCACAAAGAAAGGTAAGTAGTTAATAGTTAATAGCCAATAGAATTTTATGTATGAGGTAAAAAAAAAAAGGTACACCTTTTTGCCAATTGAGTTCATAGTTCCTAATACTTCCTCCACATGTGCAACAAAGGAAGATAAAACAGGGTGTCCCAAATGTCTTAATGCAGTTGTAAACTACTGAAATCCATTTTAGACACCCTGCATAGAACTGGAGAGAGAGAGAGAAGGAGAGAGAGACAGAGAGAGAGAGAGAGAGACAGAGACAGAGACAGAGACAGAAAGACAGACAGACAGAGAGAGAGAGGGAGAGAAAGAGAGAGAGAGAAAATAGGCTTCATTTTTATAGTTTTGTGAAATCCTTCCATGTTTAAGCTGTTTCAACACCCTTAGACTCATAGCATGAAAACCTAGGGAAATCACATCTGTTGCAACTAGGTCTCCACATAAGGAAATCAAAATTGGTTTCATTTTATTTCATTAAACAGATTTTTTTTTAAAGAAGAAAGTCCCGGATTGGTTGTGATTTAGAATCAATTTTACAACCAAATCATCTCAGATTTACAATTCAGATTCTAACTGGTTACAGCAGGTCAGATGTCCATTCTTTATTTTTGTGTAGTCTCTAGATAAATTTTAAGACACAATATTAAACATATTATGTATGTTTATAGATATGTATATAGAAATATATTTATTCATGGATATATATACTTACATACATACTAAACCCTCTCCCCACCTGTCCCATATGTAAAAATGAGGTCAAAACTATTAAAACCACTTGATTTGGCCTCTGTATCTTGGCAAGGTGGAAACATTTTTTGATTGAATGGAACAATTACAACTTGGTGTGAATAGGGTCTATACACATTTGTGATTGAATCAAAGTCTCTCAAAGGTTGCTTGAGACAGGGGCGCCATAAGCAAATTGTATAAAAGGGATTGGTTGTTGTCCTTTGTTCTAGAAGATGACCAAAATGACATAACTATGTCTGGGGTCAAGGTATAGTGTGTCTGACTGTGCCTAATCTGACCAATATGAGCTTGGAATGCTCTACCAAAGCTCAGGCACGAATAATCCATATGGACATTTGGAGTGGAGATGTCTCTAAATTTGTGCATCTCACTTTTTTAAAAAAAGAAAAAAAGGGATAAGCTATCTCAGAACTGAAAAAAAAGGGATGAGCTATCTCAGAACTGAAAAAAAAGGGATGAGCTATCTCAGAACTGAAAAAAAAAGGGATGAGCTATCTCAGAACTGAAAAAAAAAGGGATGAGCTATCTCAGAACTAGGGAAAAGGAATTCTAAGATTCTGAATTCTTAGAGGTAAGAGTAAGAATGGAGTAAAAGGGGCACTGAGCTGTAGAGATGAGAAATATTGAGGAGAGTCATTGGCTGTATAGACATTTTCAAGTAGAGGGAAGTCCTAGGAAAAATTAAGTTTTTACCCCCAACTTCCCTTCCTGAAGCCTGTTTAGTCACATATGTTATTATTTAATATGCTACTGGGTTATCCAAATGTTCCCAGTAAACTGAATTTTGATTAAAGTACAGAGACCAGGAGTTAGTTATCAGTGTAAGATTAATGGGAGAGCCCATTACATGTGTGCACAGTAGGAATTTTCCCATCTAGGGGCTCAGAGAAATTGTGACTGAACTCAGAACTTTTCATTTAAAATAAATTCCCTAAAGCTGAAGATAAGGGAATAAAGTGAACTTCAAGTGTTATTTTATTGCCCCTCTGTGCTTAAAACAAGCTAATTATTATAACAGGAAGTTGCAAATATGAAAATATTAAATGCCAAAAAAGGAAGGCGAAATCTTGGCCTGTATATTTGATCATTTATAAGTAGGCATTTATTTCTTAACACCTGAATGGATGAGTAGAATAGTCTATCTGGTCTATTCTCTCTAATGATAATCAAGGAGATTGGATCAATGTCAGCATAGCTATGAGAAGCACCAGTTTGGTCTTATGAGTGCATTCTACCAAAGGGACAGACATTTCATTCAAATAACTTCCAACCAGTTGTTTTCCCCTTAAGTCAATAGATTCTTGATAATTATTTGGGACCAAAATAAGGCACAGAGAGCAATGATTCATTATCTTAAATCCCCCATGGTTACCTATGGCTTTGAATACGTTAGTGAATTCTGGAATATAAAAATCTGTAGATTTCTTTCCATTTTCTCCAGATTTGTTAAGAGTTTACATGATGAAACTCATGGTACAAAATCCCATAGTTTGTCTTAGCTTTCATCAGCCTTTTGCTACCTTCTAATTCCCAAATGGTTCATTTTTAGTTATGAAGATTTTGCACGCTGTCAAGCTTTTAGTGTGTAGTATTGAGATAATTTCTTTTATCACAGCCCCCCCCCAATTTCTATTCTAAAAATATCCTCCTGTTTTCTCACCTTTTGTAGATGAGCCTTAAAGAAAGAATTTTTCTTCCAAGTCAAAGGAGGTAAAGAAGGAGAGGGAGATGATGATTGAGATGCGGTAGGGAAGAAGAAGATGGGATACATTTAAAAGGAAAGAGATTAAATAACTGGATTTGACTTGTCTTGTCCATATGGTACCCATTTCTTCAAATCTTTCTTTGGTTTGGTTCTATGTGATAAATAATCTTGAATATTCTTTCATTTCTACCTGCCTTTGCAACTCATAGGGACAAGGGGCTGGGAAAAGCTGTTTAGAAATGCCTATGTCCTTTATTTGTTCAGCCATTTTCACTCACACCTGACCCTTCATGACCCCATTTGGGGTTTTCTTGGCAGAGTTACTGGGGCGGTTTGCCATTTCCTTCTGCAGCTCATTTTACAGATGAGGAAACTGAGGCATATAGCGTTAACTGACTTGTCCAGAGTCATGGAACGAGTAAGTATTTGAGGCCATATTTGAACTCAGAAAGACGAGTCTTCCTGACTCCAGGTCCAACAACACTCTATCCACTTCACCACCTCGCTGTCCCATGACCTCTCTTATTACTTCTTAACCTGTGGTTCACTCTCTGTATGAGGTTTACTGCTGCAAAACTATATCATGTAACTTCCCTAATTTCTTTTTTTCCTTTTTCCTTTCAGAACTTTTCTCTGTTAAAGATGGCTAGGTGGCACAGTGGAGGTGGGAAGATTTGAGTTCAAATGTGATCTCAGACACTTACTACCTATGTGACTCTGGGCAAGTCCCTTAACTGCTGCCTCAGTTTTCTCAACTGTAAAATGGAGTTAATGATAGTACCCATCTCCCAGGGTTGTTGTAAGTATCAAATGAGATAATCTTTGCAAAGTGTTTACTGTCTGCTTATTTCATTCATTCTTTCCTTCCTTCAAAGAAAGCGTCTCGCCTGAGTCTTGGGGCCTAGAGCCAAGCTGATTAATGCTAAGCTTCCTGTTGCTAGAATTGCTAAGAATCAATTAACTTTTAAGTTTCAAGAATCCCCTGGTAATAGAATCCTAGCTCCAGAAAGGACCTTATAAGTCAGTCATTTCAACCCTCTTATTATCTTGATGCAGTATCCTGAACTCCTGTAATGGTAACAGGAATTTGAAGATCTTCTTTGCCCTTTAATAAGCCTAAGGAATTTGAAGACCTTCTCTGCTTTGAAGATATACCCTGCTCCCTAATAGGCTGAATGAAATCACAAGGAGCCTGTGGTGGGGGGAGTTTGCTGAAGGGTAGAGCAGAGCCCACAGGAAGCTGGGAGTCAGAGTAGCTAGACATGGTGGGAGGAAAGGATGCATCTGAAGGAGACAGTTAGGTTTATGAGTCAAGGTTGGTTTTTGCCACCTATTGTGACAGCTAGGCTTATGTTGATTTGTGGGAAGGCTAAAGGATGGTGTGTGGCTCTCTGCTACACTGTGGTGCATTAATGTCTGTGTTGCAATGATGGATTCATGTTCCTGGTTTTGGGATTTTTAGTTTTCTGGTGTCAGAATAAATGTTTTGCTTCTGTTTTCTATATGGAGAGTCTGTTATATTTTGTAATTGAGCACTATGCAGGCATATTTATAGAGACCATTGGTGCTGTGAATATTGCTTTGGTGCTACAGCTCCCTTAAGTCATGAATCCTTTGAAAACTTCTGCCAGATTGATGACATTCTAAGGTAGGCATCTATGCAAAATCAATAGCTCCAAACTCCCATCAATGTAATCCTTTCAAAATCAGTATTTATAGCATGATCATATGATTGTGACAGTGAGCATAATTTGTATAAAATAATAATAATAGCTAACAATTATATAGAGCTTACTATATGTCAGGTACTGTGCTAAGTACTTTATAAACACTGTGGTATCAGGAGGCAGCAAATGATAATAATAATAATAATAATAATAATAATAATGATTATAATAGTAATAAATAGCTGGCATTTATATAATACTTTAAGGATTACACAATGCTTCACAAATCTTATCTTATGTTTTCCCTCACAACAACCCAGAGAGGTAGGTGCTATTATTAGCTCTATTTCACAGATGAGGAAACTGAGACAGATAGAAATTAAAGTGACCTTCTCAGGGTCCCATAGGTAGGTATAAAATGCATAGAATCAGATTATTCCCAAAGACACTGATTATCGTGTTTCTGACTTTCAGCCCCTCAAGTGACTAAGGCTAGGGATTCCTAAATTTCTGGTCAAATGGCTAATAAAACCTGGACTCCCCACTCTGGGATCCTGGGTTCTGATTGATGAAGAGCTTTCACTTTATCTTTTTTAATCCAAGCCTATCAAATGACTTCCCAGCCATTTCTAGTCATGCTACTCATTATATTCTTGTTGCCCATACCCTCTTTTCCAGCTCAAGCTCTTCTATATGTGTTGTCTTTCTTGTTACAATGTAAACTCCATGAGTGTGGGCACTACCTAGCTTGCTTGCTATGTATCCCCTGTGCTTAGTACAGTGCTTGGCATACAATAAATACTTAATAAATACTTTTTAAAATCACTCATTCAGCTATGAAGAAATATGTTGTCAAAAGAGATAGAAACAGTCCAGTCCTTGATTCATAAGTTTTTAGGTTCAAAACATCTCTTCCTCCTTCCAGATTTATAAGTATGACTTTGGAGGTGAAAATCTGCTTTGAAACAAAATTGGTGCTATGGTTTGTCCCTGTAACAATAACACTGAATTTAAATACCATGATTCTCCAAATAGCTCACACTGTCTTCAAGATCTTATTGATTCATCCTCACAACTTTACTGTGAAGTAGGTGGTAATAGCTGAGCTGAGACAGAGAGGAGTGGGATGATTTGATGCGGGTGGGTTGGGACAGAGAAGGCAAGATGATGGTATAGAAATAATTAGCATTTCTGCCTTCATTTTGTTTCTATATGGAGGAAAAGGAGCCTTCAAATTTGAGAAAAATTTTCCAGTTATTCAAATAGTCACTGGGAAAGCTAGTACTGGAATTCAGATTTATTTATTCCTGATCCTATGTTTTTATCACTGTTATCACATGCCTTATTACTGGTTAAGTATTACATTTGCAGTGAGGGCAATGAATGAATTTTGTTCAATGACCTCTTGACTCACTCATCCTCTAAAAAGAAGCTTCCTTATAATAATCATTAAAAAAACCCAACCCCCAAATCCCCAAGCCCAAATCTTATGAGGCATAGGAAACAAGGTTGCAGGCATTCCTGGATTATGACAAAGATACTTAATTGAACAAATACGGCTTTACAGTTGAATATAAGCAGGACTGATCCTATTTCAAGTCGAGAAGTCCTTGAAGTCACTTTTCTTTATCTCTGACTTTGCTGTACTTGTTACCCCTTTGGAATAAAACTTCCTGTTATTTCAGGAACCCCACAGAGTCTAGCTGTCTTCACTCTCTCCTCTCAAATCAAGAGAGAAGCTGGAACCAGTCACTTATAATTATCTGATTACACTTCAGTATGAACGACTATTCCTTCGCTGCCCTCTTAGGCTCATAGATCTAAAAGCTGGAAGAGACCCAGGAGGTCATGTAGTCCACCTTCCTCATTTTATACGTACTGATTTCCACTGAGGTTAAGTAATTTGCCCAAGGTCATACTGGTGGTGTCAGAAGTGGGTTTTGAACCTAACCTTGCTAACTCAATAGGCAGTGCTCATTCCATTGGGCCAACCTTAGCCAGTGTTTTTCAATGTATTATCTTATGAAATGGAAGATTTCATGCCCATATCAAAGGAATTTCTGGCATCATCGAGTAGCTAAGGATATGTGGGGATGGGAGAACAAGGGAACCTTAAAATCATACATCCTTATCATGTTCCAACCCCAGCCCCATAGTCCTGTCTCTATTTGGTCAGATAATGACTGCTGATTTTTTTTTCTGAGAGTTAGTGGGAGTGAAAGGGCCTGTGCTCCTTAACATATTTTGGCTTAAATGCTTTATCTTCTAGGCATCAGGTTATTACCCTTCCATCTATAGACATACATGGCACATCCTTCTCCTTAAATTCTTCCCCAGGCCATTCCCATTCAAAAAAAAGTCTATATGCCTGAACAGGAGGTAAACATCTTGGCTTCTCTTCAACTCTTTCCAACTTTAACACAATTTTTCGGTCTTCTGTGACAACTCAACAATACACGTCATACTTTCCATCACATTTATTAAATTACAATTTAATGACATTAAAAAGCCTCCATAATCCCCTTCATTTGACATTCTGACCACATCCTTCTATCCTATATTGATTTTCTACTCTGGTAATAAATTATTATGCTTGGTAGTAGTCACTTCTTTCTTAAGAGAAGTATTGGGGTAGTTGTAATCTCAGACATACCTTAGGAAAGAACGGTGAAAAGAAAAAGTCAAGATAGGATTTAAGAATCTGAGGTTAGTAAGAATGTTTCAGTGATTAAGTTAAGGTTATAGGGGCATACATTTGTCAAATGACAAGTTTTAGTCCTTTGACTTTGTTAAGTGAATGTTACAATTTAATTAAGTAGCCTGGGAATACTCTCATGCCAGGGGTTCACTAGGGTAGTCAAGAGAGAAACTAGGCCTGAGTGTGTTGAATGAGGTTTTTAGCATGCATAGCTTGTTTGAGAGGAAAAGAGAGCAGTAACAGTAAAGGAAGGAGAGAGGAGAGACTGAAGGAGAGATATGTGAAAGGAGAGGGAAAAAGAAATCACAGGAGACAGAGACAAAGAAAATGATATACGGGCGGAGCCAAGATGGCAGAGTAGAAACACAAACTTAGCTTGAGCTCCCACTCCAATCACTTCCAATACATGTAAAAAAATGACTAAACAAATTTTAGAGCTACAGAACCCACAAAGTGACAGGGAGAAACAAATCTCCTGCTGAAGGTAGCCCAGCAGGCCAACAGAAAAGGTCCATCACATTGAGTTGGGAGCTGAGTGTAGTCCCCCATGAGCTGTGGTTCTGGTCTCAAGGTGGCTGCAACCAGCAGGGTCCTCAGCAGACTTCAGGAGAGTGAATCACCAGCAGCTGTTGCAGTTTCCAGACTTCTCACACCATAAATGCCAAAGACAAAGTAAAAGGTCAGTGTAGAACTCTGCTGGAATGGCAAGGGGAAGGAGGAACAGCATGGTCTGGCTCCTGCCCCTGGGGTGAGAAGCAGCAGAGTTGAGGTTGCTATGCAGCAACTGCCATGTAGCTTCCTCAGGAGCTCCTGGCCTGGACATTGTAGGAGGACCAAGTGACCATTCATAGGGTAATTGCTCTTGTTTTTTAACCTGCTTGGATATGGATCACAGTCTTGGGTAGTGTGGTCCTGGGGTGTGTGGCCAGTGAGCCTGAGCTTGTGGGGGCTGTAGAGAAGGCTCTCTCCTAATAGCTCCAGCAGCTGTGAAAACCCCAGCAATTTGGGACAAAGCTCTCTCCATTCTTGAGGCAGAGTTCTACTATGGCAACGAGCTCAAATGTCAAGTAATTGACTGGCAATATGAGCGAGCTGAGGAAGCACAAACAGATCATAAAATCCTTTTTTGGGGACAAAAAGGATCAAGGCATGGAGCAGGAGGAAGACATCAAAGTCAGAACTCCTGCATCAAAAGCCTCCAAGAAAAATATGAATTGGTTACAGGAAGGAGCTCAAGAAGGATTTTGAAAATCAAGGAAGAGAAGTAGAGGAAAAATTGGGAAGAGAAATGAGAATGATGCAAGAAAATCAGAAAAAAACTAGTCAATAGCCTGCTAAAGGAGATCCAAAAATACTCTGAAGAAAATAACACCTTAAAAATAGACTAATTCAAATGGCAAAAGAGGCCCAAAAAGCCAATGAGGAGCAGTATGCCTTAAAAAGCTGAATTTGCTGGATGGAAAAGGAATTTTAAAAGCCACCTGAAAAATAGATCCTTCAAAATTAGATTGGAGCAATTGGAAGCTTATGACTTTATGAGAAATCAAGATACCATAGAAGAGATTCAAAAAAATGAAAAATTAGAAGGCAATGTGAAATATCTCATTGAAAAAGCCACTGACATGGAAAGTAAATCCAGGAGAGATGAATTAAAAATTATTAGGCTACCTGAAAGCCATGATCAAAAATAGAGCCTAGACACCATCTTTTAAGAAATTATCAAGCAGAATTGCCCTGATATTCTAGAACCAGAGGGCAAAAGAGAAATGTAAAGAATTCACTGATCACCTTTTGAAAAAGAGATCCCAAAAAGAAAACTTAGAGCAATATCATAGCCAAATTCCAGAGTTCCAAGGCCAAGGAGAAAATACTGCAAGCAATCAGGAAGAAACAACTTGAGTATTGTGGAAACCAATCAGGATAACACAAGACCTAGCAGCTTCTACATTAAAGGATCAAAGGGCTTAGAATATCATATTCCAGAGGTCAAAGGAGCTAGGATTAAAACCAAGAATCGCCTACCCAGCAAAACTGAGTATAATGCTACAGGGGAAAATGTGGTCATTCAATGAAATAGAGGATTTTCAAACATTCTTGATGAAAAAACCAGAGCTGAGCAGAAAATTTGACTTAAAAATACAAGAAAAGAAGCATGAGAAGGTAAACAGGAAAAAGAAATAATAAGGAACTTACCAAGGTTGAACTATTTACATTCTGACATGGAAAAATGATAATTGTAACTCATAAGACTTTTCTTAGTATGAGGAGAGTTGAAGGGATGTATATATGTATATATATATGTATTTATACATATATTTGTATGTATAGGAGGGTGTATGTATATGTAAATATATGTGAGTGTGGGCATATGTATGTTCATGTATACATAGAGGGCACAGGATGACTTGAATATGAAGGGACGTAATCTAAAGAGTAAAATTAAGTGGTGAGAGAGGTAGTTACTGGGAGAAGGAGAAAGGAAGAGATAGATTAGGGTAAATTATCTCATATAAAGGAGGTAAGAGAAAACTGTTACAAGGGGGGGAAAGAGCAGGAAGGTGAAAGGGAATGAGACAACCTGATTCTCATTGAATTTGGCTTAAGGAGGGAATAACATACACATTGAATTGGGTATCTTACTGTACAGGAAAATAGGGGTTAGGGGATAAGATGGAGGATGATAGAAGGGAGGACAGGTTGGGGGAGAGGGTAGTTAGAAGCAAACATTTTTGAAAAGGGATAGGTTCAAAGGAGAAAATAGAATAAGTGGGGGGCAGGATAGGATTGGAGGGAAATACAGTCTTTCACAATGTAACTACTATGGAAATGATATGGGTGACTATACATGTACAACTTACATTGAATTGCTTATCTTCCCAGTGGGGTAGGTGAGGAGGGAAGAACGAAAAAATCTGGAACTCAGAGTTTTACAAACAAATGTTTACAAATTTTTTGCTTTTTTACATGCAGCTAGGAAATAAGATATACAGGTACTGGGGTGTAGAAATCCATCTTGCTCTACTAGAAAGTTAGGGGGGTGTTGGAGGAGGATATAAGAGAGAACAGATTGGGAGAAGGGGTATTCATAGGCTTGCTGTTTTGGGGTGGGAGGTAGGGGAAAGATGGGGAGAAAAAATTGTATTTCAGAATCTTGTAGAAATGGATGTTGAAAATTAAATATACATAAATTTTAAGAGAAAGAAAAGTATTTAGAAAAGTCTTGGAGTTCTGCAAGTTGTGTGAGAAAAGGTGTACATATACAAAGGGCAGCAGCTGTGTTCTGAATTTTGGTTCAGCTCCCTAATGTAGTGGTACCATTTTTGGAGATTGTGTGGTTTGTCCCTCCTTTTCAAAGAGAACCATGACGTCAGGAAGATGATGCCATGACTTGCAAGTGAACTGGATTTAAGTTAGGGAGAGCTGTGTAGAGTCACCAGCCTCAATTTCCCCTCTGGAACCATTTGAGTCCAGTGGCCAGATATAGATCAGGACAACAACTTGGGGGACTGGAACAAGAAAGCTGAATTAAAAACTGTATCTGTATGGTAAATTGCAGTCTCTCTGTTTGAAAAGAGTGTAGCTGGGGGTGGGGTGGAATGGGACAAGAGAGCCTAGAGCTCAAGTGTGATAGTAGTGTGAGGCATGGCTGAGACTTTGAGTCTGAGGATGCTATTAATTCATAAAGAGGCTACTATTACCCTGCATCACAATTCATTACCAGAGGTAGAAAATCAATATATGGTATATGGAAGTGGCCAGCATGTCAGACAAAGGGGATTATGGTTTTTCTTTTTTTTTTTTTAAAGAATCATTAAATAGTAATTTTAAAAATGTGGTGGAAAAGAAAAAAAATATATCTTTGAGTTGAGGCAGAAGGAGAGAAAAAGAAAAAAAGATCATTAAGATTAGAGGAGGTGGATGTAGGGAAAGAGGTCCATGAAGCTGGGTGAGATTGTGAAAGCAAAGTAAATCCGTTAACTCATTCAGCTCATTCAGTTGGCATGTATTGTTCATGAGCCCTCTTAGGAAGGAGAGAATTCTTCTTATATTTACCTGAAAGGAGCAAACCTTAAACAATTCCCCTCATTATTCCTTTCAGATAGTTATTCTGTCTCTTTGTTTTAAAATGCTTTGTTTTTAAATAGAGAAGGCTTTATTGTCAAAAGGTCCTGGATTGACAACTCCAGTGACTAAGACTTCTATTTTTCCCCAGAGCTGGGATAATATGTAGATTGAGGGATTGATTAATTTTTTTCCTCCTTCATTATATGAATGTTCATGCCCCAGTCATGTAGGAATAAGCCTTTAGAGAGATACCACAGCAGGATGGAGATATGTTTTCTTTAGAAAGGATTTCCTTTTCACATCAAAGTTGCCCCCTTCTCTTTGTCACTATTTCTTTAGTGCCAAGAGAATCAGACATGGAAACAAGAATGTGACTCCAGCTCGCTTGAATGATCCTGTCGGCTCCTTTGGCAATCACTGCTCTTCTGCCTGGGAGCCTCTTGACCCAATATACTGCAAAACCAGCCCAGTATAAACCCTGAGTCCTCTCCCAATCCAGTAGCAGGAAGTTTTCCCTGCTAGTCCTGGGGCTTTTTAGAACAGAGGTCATCATGAATGTTAGAAGTTGTTGATGTGCAGGAAAGAGAATAGAGCTGAAACTTGTCAAGTTTAATTTTATTCTAGATTTTAGGCAGAATTCTGGTTCTGAGCTCCAGAAGTTAAAAGGCTAGTTTTAGTCTGTGTGAAAAGAACACAAATAATACCCACATACAATTGACCTAAAGTGCAATCAGCCTAGTTCAATACAAAATAGAAAAAGGTACAGGATATGGTAAATCAATTCTACTTTGTGAATGAACAATGCCTTGCATCCTATAAAAAACGTGTTGAGTAGTATAGTGGAAGGAGAGTTAAGGGATCTGAGTTCTGACTCTACCTCTGTGCCCTCTTTCCTCATATCTCTCTGTCTCTTTTTATTTGTCTCTGTCTCTCTGTGTCTCTTTCTGTCTCTGTTTCTCTGTGTGTTTCTCTCTTTCTGTCTCTGTCTCTCTCTCCCTCTTTCTCTCCTAGGTGATTTCTAAAGTTCTGGTTTGATTACTCAGTCTGTAACTCTGCAATTGCCTAGCACTTGGCAAAAATCTTTCTTTTCTCTTAAGCTCAAAGGATTGAATATCTGCTGTGTGCGTTCTGTTGGGTTAGCAGGCCTGATATTTTTAAAGAGGAAAGGACAATTGAGAAGTTATTGTTAAGGCTGAAAGGGGTAGTGAAATCACATTGCCCTAATAACAATAATAATTTTAGTATTAGCTCACATTGATAAAGTGATTTAAGGTATTAAAAAAGTCTGAAAAAAGCAAAACCCTTTCCCACAGCAACCCTGTGATGCAAATGGGGAGAGACAGCAAGCAGCATGAACCTCACAAGTCAAACAACTCTGATCACCTCAGACTCTGATGGAGACAGCCTAGGGCCCTAATCCCAAGAGCCTCAGATGGCAGTGCTCCCAAACCACCAGAGCTACTTCCAGCTCAGCTCCCGCAGCTCTTATTGAGAGGAGATGTCACCAACAGGCACATAAGCAAAGAGCCTTGGGAGTGGCTGTACCACCCTAACCCCCAAATCACTGATCCTGATTCCAGAATGGCTCTCACAGCCCAGGAAGTAGCTCTTTTGGAGAAGGGGTCAGTCAGATCTCCACCAACTGCCAGCCAACTTCCATGCACAGTTCAGGCTAGCCAGGCTAGCTGAGGTAGCATGACATTCTTGACAGAGAGACAGGAGAAAGCATATGCCAGGCAGGTCACACTGCTTCCCCCCACCCTTATCCACCTTGACCATTGTCCCCCCTTGGATCATTATAGAGACAGCTTAGGACCTATAACCCAGGAACCATGAAAACAACAATCCTTCCAGTCCAGAATCTATGGTCATTGTCCTGGGCAGCAACCTATGAATAAGTAGTCTGTCAACTATTCATGCAAGTGCTATGGTCACAGTTACTGAATACCCAGAAAGGAAAATTCTTGCCACCAAATTTCTTGGCATTATCAAATGATGCAACATCAGAAACGGATAGGATTTTATCAGTGGAAAAATACTTATAGTAGCCCTTTCTGTGGTGGCTAAGAATTGGAAATTGAGAGGATGCTCATCAGTTGGAGAATGGCTAACCAAGCTGTGGTATATGATTGTGATGGAATATTATGCTATAAGAAATGATAAGCAGAATGATGTCAGAAAAGCTTGGAGTTACATGAAACGATGCAGAGTGAAGTGAGTAGAACTAGAATATTGTGCAAAGTAACAGCAATGCTGTACAATGGCTTAGCTATTCTCAGTAATACAATAATCTAAGACAATTCTGAAGGATTTAAGATGAAAAATGTCATTTATTGGAACCAGGACTGCTTGAACTCAAAAGGTTGGCTTCAAGCCTAGACTTACTCAATAACCGTCTTCAGGACAGGAAACTCAAAGTGGAAAACACAGCCCAGGTACAAATTCTCCTAATTGAGCACAGGCTTCTTTGAGCATTGCTCATCCTCTCATCCCCTTATGGGCAATTTAGAGACAGAGAATATTATTAGCCACACAGGAGTTAAAATGAATTAAATGTGTTAATGAATTAAAATGTGATCGAGAAGCTGTCTCTCTTTTTAACTAGTGTTGTACCCTGCCCCACTGTTGCTGTCATAGTGAAGAAAGGTAACAAAGGGTTCCTCCCAAGATTTGCCATGTCATAATAAAATTCCAAATCTTTTTTAGCACCAAGTCACTGCGTGGCCAGAATTAGCCAGGAAGTTCACTAAGGTGCCCAAGTACGAAGTTATACATGTCCCTGGAGTCTCTAGCAATTTCTAAGGGAGTTCTAGGAGAATGTTCCTTGGGACAAGCCCCATAACTATTCAGTCTCTGTTAAATCTATACATCTCTCTTCCCTTCCCATGATTTAAAACTCTGACCTGTAACTAAGAAAAACAGTTAAGTAAAACCTATTGACAGAGCAATTCTATCTAGCAATATATATAATAATCAGTCCAAGTTGTGTTCTACCTTTCTCCCAAGGAGATGAAAGTGGATTTTGTTTTCTGCTCTTTGAGACTTGTACTGATTTTCATTCACAGTTACTCAGAGTTTTGCTTTCTCTTGGGGTTCTTTTCATTTATGTTACTCTAGATATTGTGTACATTGTTATTCTGGTTCTACTTATTTCATACTGTGATTCCCATTCTATGAATTCCTCATATTCTTCATTTCCAAATGATATTACTCTATTGTATTACAGCGTGTGGGCAACTAGGTGGCACAGTGGATAGAGCACCTGGCTTGGAGTCAGGAAGACTCATCTTTCTGAGTTCAAATCTGATCTCAAACACTTACTAGCTGTGTGACCCTAGGCAAGTCACTTAACTCTGATTGCCTCAGTTTTCTCATCTGTAAAATGAACTGGAGAAGGAAATGGCAAACCATTCCAATATCTTTGCCAAGAAAATTCCCAGTGGGGTCACAAAGAGTCAGAAAGAACTGAAAATGACTAAACAACCACCACCACCACCATAGTGCCTTCAATAATTAAGCCCAATCAATGGATACCCACTTAGTCTCTAATTTTTTGCTACGACAAAATGTTTCTATGACTATATACATATATGCATATGCATATCTGTATACATATGCATATGTATATGTATGCATATCTGTATCTCTGTCATCTATCTACCATCTACTTATCCATCTATTTACGCCTAATCTGACCTTTCTCTCTTTTTAACATATAAGTCTGATAACAGAATTGCTAGGTCAAAGGGCACGATCAATTTATTCAATTTTCTTGCCCAAATTGTTTTCCATAATCGTTGGAGCAATGCATAACAACATGCATTAGTACTTTGTCTCCTTATGGTCCCTATAACATTCCATTTTTTCCCTCATCCTTGCCAATTTGCCAGTTGTAATCTCATGATTGTTTTGATTTGTGTCTCTTTTTGTCACCAAGAATTTGGAGAATGTTTTCATATGGTCATTGATGGTTTGCAGTTCTTCTTTGGAACATTATTTGTTCATATCTTTTGACCACATATCTGTTGGCTCATGGCCATGTATATTTCTATCAATTCTCCATATGCTTTGAATTTCAAATTTTTATCATTGATATCTATGGCAAAAAAGAAAAATACTCAACAGTTTCTCCTATTTTTATATACATTGATTTTGTTCACGTAAAAGTCTTTGTGATTTTATACGTTTGAAACTGACTTTGTTGTCCTTTATGACCACCTCTTCTGTATTTAGTTAAGAATTCTCCCTTGAACCACAGAGTCCTCAGTTTCCTCATCTATAAAATGACAGACTTGGAATAGATGATTTTTAATCATCTAGTCCCAGCTCAAAATCTTATAACTTTATGATTTGCCCATAGTTACACAAGTAGAACATAAGTGGCAGAGCTTAGGTCTTCTGTTTACCTTTTATAATAGGCTCTCCCCTATGCTTGCTCATAAATGCTACAGCAAAATTTAGGGAGTACTGACAGCACTTTTAGGGCAGTTAGGTGGTAAAATAGTAAGAGCACTGGGAACCTGAGTTCACATTGGGCCTCAGACTCTTGCTAGCTGTGTGACCCTGGCCAAGTCATTTAACTGTCTCAATTTCCGAATCTATAAAATGAACTGGAGAAGGAGATGGCAAAGTGCTCCAGTATCTTTGCCAAGAAAACCTCGAATGGGGTTATGAAGAGTTGGACATAATTGAACAACCACAACAGTATTCCTTCCATCTATCTCCTCCCATTTTACTACACCCCTTTTTAGGGAAATGATTTTTTTCCCTTGCATCACATTTGTGGGAAGATAACTATACTGAAGCTATCTGTTTTTATAAAGTTGTGGTAAGAAAAGTCGTCTAAAAATGCTATGTTAATATGAATTGGGGTGGTAGTAGGTAGGAATTAGGGACCACACTTAATGATTTCTCTGGTATGGATAGCTCCTAGATGAGGAATCTCTCTTTAAGGGTGGGGAACCTGTGGCCTTGAGGGTTTCCCACCCTTGAATAGAGTTTCCTCATCTATGCTGAGGCTGTAGATTCCCTACCTCTGCTACCAATAAAGGCCAGAACCCTCTCTTCACCTTATAGTCAAAAAGAATCTCCTCTAGAACACTGAGATGTTAGGTGATTTCCTCACACAGCTGGCCCATGTCTGAGGTGGGAACTGAACCCAGGAATTCCTGGTTCCAAGGCCAGTTCTTCATTTACTGTGCTTCATTGTCTCCCTTGATAGCTCTGCTATTTATATGTGAGATATTATTATCATTGCCAGATAAATAAACTCTGGATAAGAAAAAATGTTTATCTTGTTAAGAAAAATTCTAGGTACCATCTAAGCCAGGAATTCTTTATTTGGAGTGTTGGTTTTAAAAAACC
>CM053598.1:182998643-183018593 GCA_028646575.1 Pseudocheirus occidentalis
GCCCCCCCGGCATTGCTTTTATTCCTTTTCTACATTCTCTTCACTGTGTTCCAGAATTTTCAAGAGAGTGCTCACAAACAGGCCCTGAAGAAACCCTTGTGGAATATAAATGGGATTTATATTGGACTCTCATCATGGCAGATATCTCTTTGATGTCATTGAGGAATGTCTGCATTTGCTCTTTCAAAATTATTTTTCTTGTCAGTTCTTGTTTTTTTAATTCAGTTTCTCTGTTTGCCCAGAAAGACAGCAGAGTCAAAGCATCATAAGTATTTTTCTTTATAGTCATGTTTTCCTGTATAGTGACATTTTTCTTCTCATTAATGTTTTCCATGGCACATATCTCTTTGATTTTATTGAGGATTGTCTGACTTTTCTCTTCTAAAACTGTTTGAAATTCCAGTCTTTGTTTCTCAAGTAAAGTTTCTCTGGTTCTCCAGAGAGATAATAGAATCAAATAATCATCAAAACTGTCTCCTTCCTCAGTTATGTTTTCCACTTCACTGTTTTCCATGGTCTATATCTCTTTAACTTCATTGTAAAATTCCTGTGCTCTTTCTTGACAGACTGTCCTTATGACCAGATCCTGTTTTTTAAATTCAATTGCTCTGATTTTCTAGGCAGATGCCAGAGTTGATACATCATAACTACCATATACTTTCTCTGTAATGGTTTCCATTTCAATGATATTGTCCTCTGTAGCAGCTTCGTTGTTTTCCTTGTTCAATGCATTGACTGATTTCATTAATTGTTTTCATTTTCTTCTCTTTTACTGTCTAAAAATATTTCTTCTAAAGTGTGTGGTGGTCTCTGAGAGAAAGGAGGGACACTTAAGAGAAACTGTGGAGATATTAAAATAAAAAAGTTATTAATAAAATTTTTTGCTCTAAAAAAATGTTATTTCAGTAGTTCAGGTAAGAGGTGAAAGCACCCGGAACCAGAATAAGTAGTGTTCCTGTGAGCAGAGAGAAGGAATAAATGCTAGAAATATTATAGAGGTAGCACTGTCAAGATTTGAAAACCTATGTGATGATACATAGATTTAAGTGAGGAATGGTGAAGAGTCAGAGATCATTCTGAGTGCAGAAACCAAGAAGGTAGTGTTTCCAATAGAATTAAGCAAAGTTTGGTGAGAATTCTCTCATACGGAAGATAGAATACTAATTTCCCAAACTGTTCTTTGACTGGCTAGTTGGTACTTTCTTAAACGTATGGATGGGTTATACAAAAGTGAGGTGGAGGCTGGAAAACAGTAGTTCTAGGAGTCTTGCAAAATGGTCGAGAATAAATCATCAAAGTTCTACTGATGAGTAGAAGGGTGCCGATAATCAAAATTCATCTTAGATAATTTATGTATCCGTTGAGCTAAAACTCTAAACAGGAGCCCAGGCTATTATATCCCAATAATAATTATAATCACTTCAAAGTAAAATAGGATTAAGGTCACAGAAAGAGCCTATAAAAGCAGTAAACAATTTGGGCGGAGAAAGGAACTATTTATATAGAATCCTAAGTTTTGGGACCAGACAAATGGCCTCCAACTCAGAAGACAGGAAGCATCCTGGTGGGGGTAACTACCAAAATATGAGATAACTCCGATAGGTCGTTTTCTATTACATCTTGGAGGTCAGGACAATCCAGCCCCCCTCATTTTACACATGAGGGAACTGAGGCTTCTGTACTTGCTTTTGCATGTTGGAGTGAGGCATAGCAGTGTGATGGAAAGAACTTTCCATGTGGAGTCAGAAGAACTACTTTCAAATCCAAGCCCTAACACTTACTTACCAGTATGACCTTGGGGAAATCGGTCAACTCCTTCCAGGCCTCAATGTCCTCATCTGTAAAGTTAGGAGGTTGGATTGCGGTGCTGCACCCTCCACGGTCCATCCCAGCTTTAAATGTACGATCCTTTAAGTAAGTAGAAAACTCTCCCCTCAGATTCTTCCCTGGCAATTGTCATTTTCTTCCTTTAAGTTCACACCGGTCTATCATTTAAAAATAAAATAGGAATGAAAAAATAAAAGCTTTTAAACTGTCCCTAAAAAAGCAGTCTTTTCTGGTGCAGAGTTTTCATGTTGATACATGTCGTAAACCTAGATTATGAGTGATCGTTGTCATCCTGCTGCCGCAGGGTCAGCTCAGGTAGGTAAAGTAAAAAGTACGTGTGCGTATGCCTGTGAGCTTAACATACTTCAGGTATTTGTCACCCTACTGTCCTAAATAAGAAGAGGCATGCTGGTTCGGGGTGTGTTTGTTTTTTATTCTCCACCTCCCCAACCTTATTCAACCCCAATACATTTTGGGGTTAGGTAGAGTTACTCTCCATTGTAAGGTGCCCAGCCTAATTGTCAAGGATGACCACATCCTTCCCAGCAACATTGAAACTAGCACCTTGCCCAACACCTTTAAACCGTGGTTCATCCTGTACTACATCTCCCAAAAGGCCTGCGAAAGGAGGTCCACGAAAAGGCATTATGGGTATTGTAGTGTGAGCCCGTATCTGCGCTTCTGCCTTTTTTCTTTTTCTCCGGGTGCCTCGCCCTAGCTTTGTTGAGACCCGTAGCTGCCAATTAGCTGGGGCCATGTCGGCGCGTCCGTGACCCAACTAAGGAGGCCGGTGTGCAGGACGGAGCGTCTCGATTGGTGGGTGGCTGACCCTGTGGGGCGGGACGATAGGGCGGGCGGGGCGGCTGCGGCGATTGGCCCCGGCACTCGACGGGACGAGAAGCAGATTGGCTGCGCTTTAGGGTTGAGGGGCGGGCCGGGAGGGAGGGTGCTCCGAGTGGCCGGAGCAGGAAGCCGGGCGACAGCGGCTGATCTTGAGGCTGGAGAGGCTGCAGCAGCGACAACGAAGACACCGCTGTTGACGGGAGGGTGGCATCGGCACCTCGGCCCCGGCGGCGGAGGCGGCGGCGGCGGTGGCAGGATGCGCGTCCGGGTCAGGCTGGCCCTGCTGCTCTATGGGGCGCTGATGGGCTGCGGCTTGGTGTGGGCGGCTTCGGGTCAGTACCCGCCCCTCTGCTCTGGTCCGGGCTGAGGGAGTCTGGGGCCGCCGCCGCCACTGCCGCCTCCCTCCTTCTCAGAGGCCCGGCCTGGGCTGGGTGGGGGAACCAAAAAGAAGGCCGGGTTGGTGGCGGGATAAGGACCCTCTCTCTATAGGTCCTGGCCCACCCCCCACCCCCCGAGGTTTCCGTCCCCACGCGCTCCCCCAACCCTGTCACTTCTTCCCTGGCATCGGTTGACCCGGGTTGTGAGCGCTTGGGACATGTAGGGGCGTAGAGGGGCTGGTGGTTATAGGGACTGTCGGGACCGGGGAGGAAGGGGGGTCCTGGAAGAGGCTAGAAATGGAGGCCTGCCCGACGCACCCCACACTCACACGCACACACAACCCACATAAACACCTCACCCATCCTGCTTCAACAGCTGGCAAGGGTACACATCTAGGAGTAGCAGGACCCCTGTAGCCCCCACCCCACTGGCTTTGCTGCTCTGGGACTGCGGAGGAGCAGGAGAGAAGCTTTCTTGCTTGCCCCTTCCACGGACCCTGCCTTAAGCATTGAGGATACTCCAGATGTCAGGGCACCCCACAATTTGGGTTTCCAGATGCTGTGTAGCTTGCGCTCTGAGATGTCACTTTGGAGAAAGGGGACACCTAGTTCTAGTAGTTAACAGTATATTGGTGGAGTTACCATATGTGCTGGTTCTTTTGTACCCTTTTTACGTCTTGAGGTTGTTACCTTTGTTGGTTTTTTTATTGTTGACTGAAAATGAGGATGGAGAATTGAATTAGGAATTGTGTATCTGAATGGCTTCAGATTTGCGTTAAGGTTTAAGGAAGAAATTAGTTCAGAATGGGTGGCAAATTGCTTTTGATGTTTGGGTGTGCGGCACTAAAAAAGGTATTCGGAAAGGAATGTCTTGTGATCTGTTTTGGTGTCGGCACTTAGAGTTGTTATTTTCTGTGTTTTCACTGTGTATCTATTTTGGGTCCTTAATTGGGATTTGATATGCCTTTCTAGACCCTTCCTCAGTTGCCATCTCTATACGACCTTCTTAGCATTTGAAAGTGTTTCTTGCCCAAACCAGTACAATGTAAAGCTAGAATTTTCATCAGTTTCCATAAATAGATAGTAATGATAATAACACAACTCTATAGTGCTTCATATATTTTATCTCATTTTTAAATACAAAAAGGTTTTTCTCTTGTCTGCTGCAAGAAAACTCACAAGTGATTATTTGGATCCCAAATATCTGGCCTAAATCTAAATCGTTGCATTCCCTTAATTATTCTGCTTTTAGAATGAAAGTTCCTATTTTTAAATCCTATTACTGGTATCTTATGTAGTCAGATATCTCTTGTTTTAAAAAACTTATTACACTTTAGACCTTCTTATATAAATAAGACTACATTGACCTATGGCCTTTATTAGGACACAGGCTTTGTATTGTTTTTCAAATGATTTGTTAGGTTTGCATTAATGTCCTTGTCTTGCCTTTGAAATCTTTGTCAAATGGAATGTTGTAGGCCATCTGTATGCATTTATCTAGCCCTTGGTTGACTCTAAGCTTGAAGGAAATAAAGGGGGGAAAAAAAGGCTCTACCCTCAGAGAGCTTACCTTGTTATGGAAGAGAACTTGCAAATAACCATGTAAGTAACTGATAACCTGTAGAAATCTGACTGTATTGTTGAACTCTGGTTCAACTGATACTGACCCTGAAATGCTATAGTCTTTAACTTTGTATCCTTCTGAACCAGATCATTTTCAGTAAATGTTTTGTCCCATCTACTAGCATAAGCTGTCAGTCAACACTTAAATTACATCACGTTTGGATCATAGGAAAGGAGAGATCCCTAGAGTCTAGTCGTGCCGACTCATTTTACAGATAGGGAAGTTGAGGCCCTCAGGAGTTAAATGATTTATCCAAGATCATACAAGCAGTAAATTCCAGAGCTAGGATTCAAATTAAGGTTCTTTGAGTCTAAACCCCTTCTTCCTACTACACTGTAGGAATGTAACTTGACAGTTACATAATTTGCTTAAAGGGTATATGACAGACATTAAAACAATATAGATACTGTATGTTGGAAGTTAACTCACAAAAGATTCAGTTGTGTGCAAGGTAGGTAAATGTATTTGGATTAAGATTAAGATCTTCATAGGAGAAATTTAGGTGACTTTTACCTTTGTTTTGTTTAAACTGTGTTTATATGACATTTCACCCCTTTTTAAAAGTTTAAATGCTCAGATGTTGAAAAAAAATTGCATACCTCTCTATAGTCTAATTGCAAGTGTTCTGTATTGACTAATTTTATATTTCTAATTTCTGTACTGGAGAATTAAAGTGCTACTATTATCTCGTACTAGACACATTTTTGGCAAGTTAGAACATGGTCAGCATTAAAAGGATCATTTGTCATTTACAGATACTGGCTAGAATGTATTCAGAGACAGAAGCATTTTTAGCCTAATTAGTTTTTTAAAGTAATAATATTAAATAATTTTAGAGCAGAAGGTTTGGATTTTTTACTTTGAACTGCTACAGACACTGATAATTTATGGAGATAAGAGATTCTTCATCTTAAAAATGAGAGTTACTTGTGAGTTATTTTTTGTTGTTACTGTTACACGTTTTGAGGTTTCTTTAGTTTGATTTAAAGGCCAGCTAGCAAATAAGTCAAAATAATGGTTACTCAATTTCTCCAGTTTTAGATATTTAGGAGGCAGCATAGTACAGTACAGCAAAAAGAGTCTAGAAACAGAGGAGCTGGGTCTTACGCTACCAGTCAGTATGACCTTAGATAAGTCCTTTAACCTGTTTCAGAACATCAGTGAGCAATTACTAAGCTCCTACTACATTCCAGGAACTATATTAAGCCTTGTGATAGGGAAACCTGTTTGCTCATATAGAAAATGTAGGAGTTGGACTCAATGTCCTATGATGGTTCTTTCAGCTCTAGAGCTGTGGCCTAATGAAATAGGATATCTCTTGTCTATCCACAGAGTTTGGATCTGCTAGCTTTTTTAAAAAATGTGTTATTTTAATTCGTTAGTTTCTGAAATTTGTATTTCAACATAGTTGGTTTCCTTTGGAACATTATAATAAAAAGTGGACTTCAGGTTTGTTTGGGTTTTTTTGTTTTTGTTTTTGTTTTTTCAGAAATGCCCCGCATAAGGTATGTGCCTAAATAGCTGGCAATTACTTATCTACTGTCTTTCTTATTGTTGTTCAGTTGTGTCCTATTATTTGTGATTCCATGGACCATAGCTGTCAATGGAGTTTTCTTGGCAAAGATGCTGGAGTGGGGATGGCTAAGTGGTGCAGTGAATAGAGCACAGGCCCTGGACTCAAGAGGACCTGAGTTAAAATCCAACCATAGATACTTAACACTTACTAGCCATATGACCTTGGGCAAGTCACTTAACCCCAATTGCCTGCCTTCCCCCCTCCAAAAAAAAAACAAAAAACAAACAAACAAGCAAAGATACCGGAGTGGTTTGCCATCTTCTTCCCTAGTGGATCCTTTTGTCAGGCAGTCAGAGTGATTTGTCTACCAAGTGTCTGAGTCTGTATTTGAACTCGGATCTTTCTGACTGCAGATCCAATGCTGTATCCACTGAGCTACTGGCTGTCTCTAATGTCTTTCTTAGATCTGTGCTTTGTTATTTTATCTAGCCATATTTAAAGTAATTCATAAAATGATTTGATGTGTCCTTCCAGTGATACTATTTTTTAATATTCCACTGAAATGATTGAGCCCCAAATCTCAAAGGGGCATCAGAAACTCTAAAATCTGCATAAACTGAGAGAGTTCACAACTAGGTCCTGGAAAATGTTACTACGTGTTAGCTATGGAGAATGCAGCAAAGGCTCAGAGGAATCAGATTGATAAGATAACTTAGGACCTTTGTTCCATCTCCCTCATCTTACAGAAGAAAAGAAGTTCAGACCCAGAAAGGGAAAGTGACTTGCTGCTAACAGACAATTATTAACAATAAGTGGCAAAGCTGGGATTTGAATCAATTCCAATTGAATTTGGTATTTTTCATTTTAGATTTATATACTGACTTTCCCCTCCCCCAAAGTGGTATTATTGACCCTTACAGTATCCCTGTGAGGAAGGTATGGTGGTATCCTTTTTTTACATTGTGGGGAGCTAAAGCATAGAGAACCTTATTGCTTACTTAACCAAGGTTAACAAAGGATGGAGAGATCTCTTTTTTTTCTACCAGATTGTTTAGTTTATCACTTCTTTCTTTTTAAAGTCTGTATGTATCAATTTAATTTATGTGACAGATTAAATTTTGGTCACTTTTCTCTGAAACCATATCTATAGCACTATGCTGCTTTACTAAATGATGTAAAAAAAATGTACATTTACCACTTTCCCAAAGGAAAATTTACATTTAGAAAAAGAATCTAAACTTTTTCCTATGATGAGGTATGCTATCATGGATATGATGATGTTGAGTGGAAAATCAGCAAGTGTTCATTGAGCATCTACTAATCTCTTCTGGGCCCTAACCTCTCTTTCTTTTAGTTTGATCTTTCTACATTCTGATTAATTAATGCTAAAAAAAAAACCCTAATAATATGCAGTCTATTTAACTATTCATCAGAAGTATTGTCTTTTTTTTAAATGTTCCCTCCTGTAAGAGGAACTCCAATAACTTCATTCCCCCTTTGAACATAGAATGTCAAAAGTTATCAAGTGAGTGACTCATTCATCATCATAGCAGAATGTCTGCTTGTTTTAAAGAGAAAATTGCTTGTACTTCGTGAACAGTCTTAAGATTACCATCTGGAGTACATTTCTGTCCAGGTTTTAGTAAATGGGTTAAGATGTGTCAATATTTTCTTTACCTGAAACCTGTTACTGCTCAGTTGTTTCTAAAAAGAGGCCCTGTGCACATGATGCAATAGAGACGAAATCTGGTAACAGAAACTACCATGTATTCTTGTATTCATAAACAAATTTTCTCTTTGTGACTCATTGTATTTAGCTCTTACTAATTTGTTTTCCTTTCTATAGGTAAGTATAGTTATTTATCTTAAAGCATATTTACTATCATGAAATATACATCCTAATTTTTAGTGAATAAGTAGAGATGCATATTCATAAAGGATGATCCAAAAAGTTGATTTAAAAGTTTGAAAAATATAGGTAATTCTGTTTCTATGCATATTACCACTTTTATGTTCATTGACTAACCAAGCAAGAAACATATTTAAAAATATTAGTAAACTATAGATTATTATGAATTAACTGCAACAAGTTAGAGTGATTAATTTTTTGTCTTTGGACATAAACATAACTGTGTAACTTGCTGTGATAGTATATAACAATAAAATTAGCACTATAATTATTGATCAGATGCTACACTTAAAAATAAAATTTAGACATTTAAGAGTACATACCTGAAACTTTTCATTTTCTTTTCCTTGATGGGTGAAAAGGTGACTATTCATGAAGATGCCAAAAAACTTTGGCCAAAAAGAAATGTATTTTGAGTAAAGAGTCTTTCTTTAAATATCCAAAGAGAAGGAATGGAAAAACATTTGGGTTTCCCCACACTCTCACTTTTATTTAGCCTGTTCTTTTTATTTGAACCTTATTGTTAAATTGAACCTTTGGAATAACTTGAGAAGAGGCCAGATTGTAGTTGGGTGGAAGAGAGCATTTGATTTTGGCAAATCAATGACAGCATTATCTGTGTGTTATAATTACATAATCAGAAGGATAAAAACATGGCTTAATGATTGTCACAAAATGAGAACAGGATATTGCATCACTTAATAATCTTAGTTTCATAGTTCTGTTTTATATGCCATAAACCTCAATTATTCCAACTTAATAGCTGGAGTATTTAAGGGTAATATTAACACCATGTAGTGGAGTGGCACATCTCTATAGCACATAATGGATAGGTATCATCAGATGGACTAAAATTATGACAAGAATTTCCTCCAGTAAACTCTCTGCATTTGATAACTCAAACCCAAAGTCTGTTGCTTTGTAGTAATTTAAAGCAATGTTTCTTGAACTAATTTGGCCATGGAAGATTTGGGAGCTCATTGATAGAAGCTATAACTTTGGTTCCTTGAGAGATATTAGGAGTTTAGTAGGATCTAGGAATAAAAAGAGCTATGAGGAAGTTTTCATATTGAAAATTTTCTGTACAAAAGTATTTTTGATAAATAATTTAATAGTTAACATTTTGATTGGAAAAAAATATTAATAGAACTTTTTTGTGGGCTTTCATCAGCACATGGCACAGAATGCCAGGTTTGATGGAACATAGTTTGAGGAATGCTGAAATTTGGGATTGCATTGCAGTGAGGCCAAATGACAGTTTTGCTAACAAATGTTAAAATTTTAGTGGGGGAGGCTCCTGGAAATCCCATTTGTTCATCTAATACCAAGATTTTTAAAAATAATCAAAATATGTTTTCTCAACTAGTCAAGACTAGTTTAAGACTATTTGGGGAAAAACCACAAATATAGAAAACTCCTGTTTGTTTTGACAATTTTACTGGGCAAGGAAAACAGACATTTTGGTTTAGACAGTGAGCCTTTGCTTGTTGGTTACATAAGAACAGAGGGGAGACATAATGACTGAAAGAAACAAGAAGTAACAGGAAGACTTAGGAAGAATAGGAGAGAGAGAGGAAATAGGATCAGAAAAACCAAAGCAGTCAGTATGAATCAAAGAGCAAATGCTATTTCTCCCTGACTGGAATGATTACTTTGTTTAGAACAGAGTGCTGATTTCTTAATAAGGAGCCCAACAACAAGTGTGTATAGGCTGGTAAGTATATTACTGTTTATTACCAACTTTTGGTTTTGCTCCTGCAGTGGAGTTAAAAGAATTAGTAAAAATGCAGTTTTCTTTGTTGTTTAGTGAGTTCCATCTCTATGCAAACAGAAAAGTGAAACTATGCATATAAATGGAATTATCTGTATTTTAAAACATTTTTGCATCAACTTTTTTATTCTCTTATGTGACTACGTAGTCTTTCTATTTAGTCACAGAATATTTGTTATGCATGACTCCCAAATATATAGATATTTCTCTGTGGTCTTAATTTCTCCTTTAAACTCTAGTCCTGTGTTGCCCACTACCAGCTGGATATCTCTTCCTGCATGTCTCAAAAAAGCATCAATTCATGTTGTCCAAAATGGCTCATTATCTTCTCTAGTAAGCACATTTCTAATCAAAATTTTCTTAATTCTATTAAGATACCACCATTCTTTGAGTCACTCAGTTGTGCTACATCTGAATCATTCTTGATTTTTTCCTCCTGGTTCCTTGAGCCCTCTTTGCAATTAAGTTCCCAGATCTTGTCAGTTCTACCTCCACAAATCTCTGGCATTCATCCCCTTACCCCCACTCATGGCCACTAACCTGATTGAGGCTTCATTACCTCTTCTTTCTACTTTTACAATACAGCTTCTCAATTGCTCTCCCTGCTTCTGGTCTCTCCCCTCTTCAGTTCACAGTCAAATCTGACAGTGTCATTCCTGTATTCCCAAAACTTCAATGGCTGTTGCTTCATAAAATACAAACCCATTAGCTTAACAGTTAAATTTTTTTCTCTTGCCTGGTTTCCACCTTCCTTACTCAATTTATTTCATATTGTTTCCCTTCATTCTACTTCCAGCCAAACCAGCCTATTTTTTTCTCCCCAAACTCAGCGTTTTATTTCTTGACCCAGTGTAGTCCCAGTATAGTACCCCATGTCCGGAATGAATATGTTACCTTTCTTCAAAGCCCAGTTCAGGTACTGTTTCCCACCCAAAGCTTTCCCTGTCTTATCCACTCCACCCTAATGCACCCCAGTTTGCTCATCCTTTCTCCCTCTGGAAATGATTATTTATTTATTTATTTAGCTTTGTGCATGTTGTATTCCTTGGTAAAATGTAATCTCTTTTATATCTTGGACCATTTTAATTTTGTCATGTCTTTATATCCTTAAAACCTAGCACAGTGCTTAAACGTAGGAGGTGTTTAACAACTATTTGTTTAGTTGTCGAAGGGACTACTATATGAAATGTACTTTGTTAGCTTGTAGCAGAAGAAAAAAACATACATGATTCTTCTTGAGGAACAGTTGCTGATAAATTTAATGAGTTGTAAAATGCTGATAAGCAATAAGGAAAACTAATTTTACCCCAGTTAGAATGGGTCAGGGAAAAGAGGAACAGTCAAGGAAGTTCATTCTGTAAGCACCTTAATTTTTGTAATCTTATGTATTTGTATTTCAGTTTATATTGGATTAATCTTGTGCATATCGCCCTTAAAGGTAGATTGTAAGTGTTTTGAAGACTGGCACCATATCTTACTTGTAAGACAGTATCTGCCCCCAAGATCTAGTACTTGCACTGCACTTGGTTGGCACTTGACAGATATTAGAATGAATGAATAATTGACAATTTGTCAGCCAGGGTATGTAGGAAATAATGGAATTAAGCCAGAAGAATTGATATGACTTTTGTCTTACCACCTATGTGGTGATGAAGCACCTCTTCTGGGACAGTAAACATTTGCTGAATAAATTAACCTTTGGTATACTAGGTATTGAATGAATTAATAATAAAGCATTTACTAAGTACTTAACTATGTGCCTGGCACTGTGTCCAGCTAGGGATGAAAATACATTCTAGACAGCTGCTGCCTTCAAGGAGTTTACATTGTAATGGGGAAAAATAACCATGAGGAGCTAAAATTGGGGAGGAAAAGGGGTATTGGAGGTATAAGGAACAATAAGACCTGGATTCTGCCATAAAGGAATTTATTGTCTGGTAAGGGAGCTAAGTTTGTCTGCCTCCCCCTCAAAATCATAAAGCAAAATAGAATACAAGAGATAAAGAAGATATACAGTATGATCTTGACACCTGTTGAACAGTAGGACCCAAAAAGATTTTAGCAAGCTAGAACCAAGGTGTGAGTATAGGAAGTTCAAATCTAATGGGGGGTAAAGTAAAAACCAACATTAAAAACCTGCTGTGTAGAAGGCATGAGGTTCACCCTGATATTAGAGAGCCACCCTTGGAGCGAGGACCATCTGAGTCCAGTTCCTACCTCAGACACATGAATGAATGGATGAATGAACTTTTAAACCATTTATTAGGTGCTTGCTACATGCGAAGTGCTGTGCTAAGCACTGGAGATACAAATAATAATTAGAGTTAACATTTATATGGCGCTTTAAGGTTTACAAGTATTATCTCATTTTGTCCTTACAACAGCCCTAGGAGGTAGGTGCTATTATTATCCCCATTTTACAAATGAGGAAACTGAGGCAGACATCAGTTAATGAATTACCCACGGTCACACAGTAAGTGCCTGAGGTAAGATCTGAACTCAGGTCAGGTCCAGATCTCTAACTAGTACATGACTTAGCTGTCTAGAAAATAAAGAGACTACCTACTGTTAAGGTGCTTGCATTCTAATATTCCACATGTATGGAAAGTTTCATCTCTTAAGTCAGACAGAAAGATCCTGTGATCCTTAGAGTACCCTTGAAAAGCAGATGGTAATCTCTCCTATAATGTCATTTCTACTAATAAAATCATATCAGTTTCTGATGTTAAACCATTTGACGGTGCCAAGGACTATAGTGGCAAGAACTTTGTTTTCTGAGACTTTAATAACTGGCTATAGCACTTGAAGGAGTAGTTGCTAGGCCACATCTCCACAGGGGTTCCTTTGCTAGGTGATGGCTGAAAGCACTGGACTGGAAGCATTGTTATTCCCAAGGCTCTGGGGTTCAGGGTTCTGGGCTATCACCTTCAGGTCTGAAAGGAGCTAGTGGTCAAGGTGGTGGTGGTGGTGGTGGTGTGAATTGTATGGCCCATGCTGCTTCTCATCTCTCCGTCAGGGTGCCTTGCTGTTTCAGCTGCAGTGGATTGCCTGCACATTAACTGTGTAACCTTGGGCAAATTAACTGGTAATGCCGTGGTCAGCACATTAAAATATAAAGTGCAAAACAATTGCTTATCTGAATCAATAAAGGGAGTTTCCTTCCTGGGAGTTCCGTAAGCCAATGAAATTGTGCCATGTGTTCTGACCTCTCATCTACCTCAGCACACCCTTAAAAAAGTAGAGTATATATAAAGTAGACTTGGTTCAAGGAATCAAGTACACCAGTGTAGGGTTGTATAGGCACAAGTCAAAGAAGATTAACCAAACAAAGAGTTTGAGTAGACTATAAGTTCAATATCACATGACAGTAAAAAAAAAAATTAACAAAATGCATTAATAGATGTTCAGTGTCTGGAGTCAGTAGTGTGATTATTTGTATGTACTATGCCCAGGCACAGCACATATACAGTATTGTATTCAGTTCTGGGTACCACATTTTAAGGAAAATGACATTGGTGGGCTTCAGCTTGTGGAAATCATATTATGTAAGAACTGGTAAAGAAATTACATTATTATTATTATTATGTGTAATAGCTGAGAATGTATATTGCTTTAAGGCTTGCAAGTTGCTTTACATATTTGAACCTCACATGAAGTGGATATTACAAGTATTCCCATTTTCAAGATAAGAAAACTGAGGTCCAGAAAGGTTACCTAAGATGGTCACCTAGCTAAGTAACTATTCTAGTGTCCTATCCACAGATACTTAGCTTGCTGAAGAGAAGGCTCTGGTATTGGGGAAGAGAAGATAAGGAAAGTTAAGAGAATATAGTATCTAACTTCAAATATTTGAAGGATCATGTCATGTGGAAGAGAGATTAGAACCCAGATCTAGAACTGTAGTAGAAGCAATGGGTGGAATTTCCATGGTGGCACACTTGGGTTCACTGTGGAAAAAAATTTTTTTAACAAATAGCTGTCCCTAGGATTTGACTGTCTTGAATCTGCTTCCCTGGAGGCTTTCAGGTAAAAACTGGAATGTCCCTTCTCGGGACTGTTGTAAAGGAGATTCTTGCCCAGGTACAGGTTGAATGAGCTGACCCCAGAGTTTCTTTCCCACTTTAAGCTTCAATTCGAGGAGAGTTCTCACTGTCAGGATTCTCAGTGAAGGTTTCATAGAGGTAGTGACATTTTCAGCTTGAAGGGTGAGTAAAACTTCAACAAAGAAAGTTTGGTGAGAATGGTATTCCAAGCATAGGGAACATTGTGTGTAGAGGTACAGAGATGGAAAAGTGCCATAGTTACTCAAAGATTGATGAGCGGTTAAATTTAGCTAGTGTGTAGCATGTGTAGTATGACGAAAGAGTGGAAGCAGATTTTTGGAGTATCTTTAATTCCAGGATAAGGAATTCATTTTATTTGGTCCCATAGGAAGCCATTGATAGTTTTTAATCAGTTCAATAATGCCACCAGACATGCGCATATGGAAGTGGCATGTATGGTGGATTAGCATGGGCAAGAAAGTAGGCACAGAGAGACACACTGGTTAAAAGGCTTTTGCAGTAGGCAGGTGGGAAGTAATGAGAACCTGAACTACAGTTGAAATGGAAATGAAGATGTCAGTATAGGAGGTATTGTTGAAATAGATTGACAATACTTATGTGCTGAATGGGGGTAGGGAGGATGGCAGAATTGTGGTACCATTGACAGAATTAGAGCAATCAGAAAAAGGAACACATTCTAAAGAAAGAAGGTGGAGTTCTGTTTCAGACATTTAGCTAGAGTTGTAGACAGGACAGTCAAGTGGGCAGCTTCCATAAGTAGTTGAAAATATGATTCTGGAAAAAGTCTGAAAAAAGGCTTTTAAATCTTCATAGAGGTGAGAGTTGAAGGGGTGATTGAGATCATCAAGGGAAAAGGTCTAGAGGGAAGAATGGGGCACAAATGCTTAGAAAATACTTTTTAAGGGAATAGGAAAAGGAAAAATACATAAGAAAGAGACTGAGAAGAAGCATTTAAAGAGATAAAGCCAAGAGGAGGAAGACACATTATTAAGGAAGCCAAGAGAGGAGAGAGTGTTTGATGAGGAGAGAGGGACAGGAGATAGTGCTTAATGTAGTTTGCTGAAGAAAGGTCAAGAAGGGAGATTTCCTGGGAAAGGCCATTGGCTTTGACAATTAAGAGGGCAGTTTCATTAGAATGATGGGTACAATAACCAGCTTAGAAGGAGTTTAAGAGCAAGCGGGTAGTGAAGAAATAGAAGCAATTAGTATAGATGACTCCTTTATTAAATTGGACAATAAAAGGGAGAGGACAGGTGGAATAGCAGCATAACGGGGCTGCAAAATTAAGGAAACCGTTTTTAAAAAAAAATTTAGTTCATTCCAGACTACCACTGAAAATTCTTGATTATTTCAGGAACTGATTATCCAGTTTGTGAATACTATTTTGGTGTACTTTGCTAAATGTTTGACATTAGTAATAAATCTCCTTAATTTTCCAACAGTAAAGCTAGTGATTGACTTATTTAAACTTTCCTTACAGATGACGAAGGAGGTCAGGATGAATCCTTAGATTCAAAGGTATGAACTAAAAATCTTCGTTATATTTGCTATTGTTTAGCTAAGTTTATCAAGCTCAAATTAACAAGCATTTCTTAAGTGACTGCTATGTGTGAAGTGTTAGAAATACAAAGAAAAGTGAAAAACAGCCCTTACTCTCAAGGAGCTCACACTCTAATGAAGGAGACAGCTTGCAAACAACTATGTACAAACAAAATATGTGCAGGATAAAATGGAGAGCATCTGTTTTCAGAGTTTGAACAGCATAACTAAAAAATAATCTGCATTTATATGATAAACAGAATTAGAATTTTCTTATTTAAGTGCTAAAGGTAGCACTGCCCTTTTGCCAAAAAATTAACTTCTGTGATAGGTTTATAGGTGACACCAATGTATGATACATGCCATAGGTGGAGCCAGCAGAATACTAAAGGTGTTATTTTTCTCTTCTGAAAATAAACAGCAAACTTTGCTCTTTTCACAAGTATTGTTTGTGTTAGTTCTACTTGAATTTTTTTTAAGCATCTACTATGTGGAGGTCATGAGATTCAGTAGATAGAGAGCCAGCTTTGGAGTCAGGACCACATGGATATGGATCCAATTCCTGCATCTGACTTGTTTGATATTTTAAAAAGCATCTTTTTTTCCTCTATTAGGTTTTGGAGTATCCAAAGTCAAGTAACTACCATTTTAGCAGGAGCCACTTTCAGTTTTGTTTTTCTTTATTTTTATCCTTTACATATATTAATGCTTTCTAAAGAAAATAACCTGTTGTTTTACATTTCAAGTAATGAGGTTTTATTTTTAATTAATCTGTCCCTCCTGTTTACCCTTGTCATTCATTTTTAAAGGAATAGGAAAAAAAAAACTTGGCTCTCAGTACATAGCCACATAGTCTAGCAAAACAGATTTCCATTTTAGCCTTGTCTGAGAAATGTATATTTCTTTTAGCATTTTAATTTAATCACTTTTCTATTATGAGGCAAGTGTTGTCTTCCATCTTTATTCCGAGATTTGTGGCTTATCATATTTGTCTAACTCTAAATAACTAGTTATTTTTCTCTGTAATGTTATCATGGCATAAAGTATTCAATTTTTGCTCACTTAATTCTGAATCAGTTCATAAAGGTCTTCCCAGTTTCCTCAGATATTGCTTGTCATTTTCTTACAGCACAACAATATTCTATTACATTCATATACCATAAGATATTTAGCTGTTTACCAATGGAGAAGGGGGACACTTTCCGTCTATTTGTCCCTTTTCCAATTTTTGACAACTAAGAAAAGCAATATTAATGCTTTCTTGATAATGTTTTTCAGGGAGACTAGGTAGTGCGGTGAATAGAGCGCCAGCCCTAGAGTCAGGAGGACCTGAGTTCAAATGCAGCCTCAGACACTTAACATTTACTAGCCATGTGACCTTGGGCAAGTCACTTAATCCCAATTACCCTGCCCTCCCCCCTGCAAAAAAAAAAAGAATGTTTTTCATATATCATTTTTCTAATATTAGCCCTATGCTTTATAAAAATTCATTCCAAAGTAGATGTGTGAAATTACTGTAGTTGACAATTCATTAAAAGCAATTTTGAAATGATGGAGAAGAGTTTATTTTACTATTGTTTGAGGAAATAACTAGTTTTGGAGGAAAGTTATATTAAAATAGTAGAAAATAAAATAATTTTACTAACAACAGTTAAAGATGCCAGTAGGTATAAATAAGGATTTAAGAGAAAGTTAGCCAAAAAGACAGCTCAGAGGATAATAATCACTTCTAAATCTAAATGAACAGAATCTATCATATTAGTCTAACTATAACATGTACCAAATATAGGTCACACTCCTGAAAGATACCTTTCAAGGGAAAATATATCTATTTGCTACAAAATATTTTCATGAAATTAATGTGCTAAAATTATATTTATTGTAAAGCATTTTTTTTTAATATTTCTCAGACTTCCTTGCCATCAGAGGAATCAGTAAAGGACCATGCCACAGCAGGCCGAGTAGTAGCTGGCCAGATCTTCCTTGAATCAGAAGAACCAGAATTGGAATCCCCTGCGAAAGAGAACAGTTTCAAGAACCAAGACAGAGATGTTGAAAGTATCATAGAAGACTCTAGCTCTCGAGAGATGCCAAATCTAGAAAACAAGGACTTGGAAGAAAGTGAAGAAGTATTGAAATCAGGTACTGTGCTGTACCAGGTTTTCCTGATTTGAAAAGCAGAATTGATTTGCTTATACTTTATAAGGAAAGGTAGAAGAATGTTTACTGGTTTTGCTAACTGTGTAGTAGAAAGAACACAGAGCTTGGGCCCAAGAAACCTATGTTCAGGTCCCAGTTTTGAACTTACAGGTCTTTTGGAAAGAAAACTTCCATTTAACCATATACTCTTAGTGAATTAATTTATTCATTGTTTCCCAAACATAGTCAGCTTTCCCACCTCCACACATTTGCTCATACTACTCTCTAGGTTGAGAACCTCTTCCATGAGGTTCTCCTTGTAATATTAGTCCTGTCTTAAAAAACAACAACAACTGTCCATCCCAAAGTAGAAATGAAAGTATATGGTTGACAGATCAACACAAGCAGTGTTGAAATCAGATAGAAGAAACTGAACTAATGACCTCTCCTTCTTCCAAAGCTTCATGTCACTTCTAGTCTTTCTTAATCATTTTACGCAACATATAAACAGCATCATTATTTATGTGTACGTTTTATCTCTGCCTACCTCAATACAAAGCAGGCACTCAGCAAAAATTGAGTTGATAAATTTAGGTAACATATATAAAGTATTTTGAAAACCTGAAGGCATATTATAAATATGGACTGCCACCATCATTATTATTTTCAATATCACTGTCATTAGACTAAAATGTAATTATAGCCTGTGACCTTTTTTTCTTTTTCTTTGGATTATCCCTTGTGGATACTTGTGACTTCTCTAAGAAATATGCATTGCATTTTTGATTGGTCACAGTTGTGCCTGAACCAAGCTTCAAGTGGAAAGAAAGGTCATGTTTGTCAAAATACTGTTGTTGATGAAAGTTTTTTAAACACCTCTTTTGTGCAGGGTACTGTCCTAGGTACTAAGGCAGATAGAAAAATGAAGAGATGGACTCTGTCAAGGAATGTATAATCTAGTGGGTGGTGGGGAACAACCACATCCTCATCCATTATCACCATAATAGGCCTCTTTATATAATATTTCTTGCAAAACACCTACAACCATTATTTCATTTGACCCTCAAAATAACCTTTCAAAGTAGGTAGAACAGGTATTGTCTCTGTTTTACAAGCTATGATAAAAATCAGCACATACCTATGGTTGTGTGACCACACACCTATATACACATACATACATGCACATATACATGCATACATACATGCATACATGCGAAAAACCTAAGGGGTTTGCAGAGTGCTGTATAAATGTTAGGTATTTTTGTTAGTATTTGGCGGATGAGGAAACAGGTTTAGAAAGATTAAGTGTGTTGCCCATGGTTATAGAGTAAGTGTCATAGACAAAATGATATCTTCTGATTCAAGTCCTATGCTCTTTCCACTACACCACTCACATATAAAAATAAATTATAGAATTTAAGGCGTTAATGAAAAAAGAAGTACAAAGAGTTATGTAAGGTCTAAGGAAAAAAAGATAATTTCTGATTGGGTGGGAGAGAAGGAGGGGCAGTTCAGAGATAGTTTCACTGAGGAAATATCATTTGTGCTAGATCTTAAAGAATAGGCAGAATCTCTTTTTTTGCTTCATTTTATTTTTAAAATTTATTTATTTTTAAAGGACAGAGGTTTTATTTGTCCTTTTTTAGTCCTAAGTTCTCTTCTTTCCCTCCCTCTTCCCCCTCTTCAACTAATGAAAAGTAAGAAAAACAAAACCTAAGGAATAGGTAGACTCTCAATAGGCATAAACCTAAGGAATTCCTTGCATAAAGGAGTGTGGCAGCAGAAAAAAGTGTGGGACATACTTCAGAGACTGTGAATACTTGTGGCTGCTTTGGTTCTCTTAGCGTTAGTAGTATTCTTAAAGTGATTGTTGTTCTACCAGTCAACACCTTCTTTGTGACATATAGTCTTTAGAGTAAACAGTTAAGAGTCATGCCCAGGATCACATAGCTAGTTTGTTTCAGAGATAGAACTTGAACCCAGGTCTTTCCCACCCCAAGACCAAATCTATCCACTACACTATGATCTCTCAGTTTTGTTCTTAAGGAAAACAACGTAAATATTTAACCACCTAATAAACATTTGTCCAAACTACATGTTATAGTCTAAAGATTATATTTGGGATTGGAAGGAGGCTTGGCAAGAAACATTTGTTAAGCACAAGAAGGATATTACAGAATAAATACAAAAGAATAGTCACAAATACAAGGGAGTTAAGTTCAAGGTAATTAGGGAGGGTACTTACAGTTGTTTGGAATGAAAAATAACCCTCATCCTTTATTTAGTGAAAAAATAAACATAGAGATCTCTTAGGATAAGAACAAGAGTTTATTCTCTTCCC
>CM053598.1:183018693-183056406 GCA_028646575.1 Pseudocheirus occidentalis
GGGGAGGGGTGAAAAAGAGAGAGGAAGCAGACAAAGGAAGATGAAAGTGATTGACAGCAGCATGGAGGAGGAAAAGGGAAAGAAAGTCACAAACTGCTTGAGAAGTTTTCACTCATTCCATACACAGTTAAGGAATTAGGAAAGAAATAGACAGGAATGGACTGGTTGCAGTTGTTGCATTGTTGGAGGTAATATCCACACAAATGAGATCACAGAATCAGGGGAGCGTTGGAGTATAGGCACTGTATACAGTGCTAGAGACTGCAGACCTCAGGGGTCAAAGATTATAATTCAGAAGTCCTTTCAATTTCTTTTAGACACTTAAATTTTGTCATAAAGCTGCAAAAAAGACTTGGTCATGGCATTGTTCTGGTTAGATGGTTTCAATACAATAGTTGTTAGACTGCTTTGACTGATTTTCTGGTCTACTTTCAGTGACAGAGTTTAAACCTCTTCTGATACAGTGCCTAAAATTCCTGTTCTGAGGTAAATGGGTTGATTTGAACCAAAGAGTGACTCTTCCACTAAAGTGCTGGTTAAAAAGACAATTAAAATTTCCCTGGAAACAAAATTAGCCTGAAAGTAGGAGACAAAAAGAACACAAACATCTGCCAACAACATTATCATTGTGCAAAAAGTTAAAGGGAAAATAAGAAGAATATATAATGACTGTCTAGGAGACCATTTCTTTTAGACTAGCACTTACCAAAAATTCAAGGTTTTTGTTTTATTTTTTAACATGGATTTTTAAAACACAAAGAGCAAATGCTTTACCACTACCTATCAAAAAAACCAAAAAGTTCCTTTGAATACCCTATGGTCTTCTTCAGGAAGATCTTTTGTATTAAATTTCTCCATGATCTGCTCTTTTATTCTCACTAAATTTGTCTAGTTTCTTTTTTTCCATGAGCATATAGGCCAATGTTTTCTTTTTTTGTGACTGTAATAAAATAGGTGAGAGACAGGATGCCTTAATAGATAAAGACCTGGACTGAGAATGAAGAAGACCTTAGTTTAAGCCCTGGCTTTGACACACAGAGGATTTATGACCCTGGGCAAATCCCCTAACCTTTCAGGGCTCCAGGCAATTATCTTAAGACTATATAAGTTGCTGAACTGCATTAGTAGAGTTAGTTTCCTCCTTGAGGAGCTCTCTGTACCAGTGAAATCATATATTCTGATTAAATAAAAAGTAAAATTAATTGTTTTTCAAATACAGTAAGTTAGAACTGAGTTCCCTTCAGGGGAATCCTGGTCTTCTGGGTGGTTTTTTTTTTTTTAATCCTTCCTTGAAAAAAATACGTTTGAGTCAAGCCAATACTTTATTTTAGTTCAGTTCTTAAATTTTTGTATAACAGAACCTGAAACCCTCTTGACCAATTCTCAGCTAGACTTTTGCAGAAAAACAATTTGACATCCCAGCATTTTCCACTACACCTGTATCTTTTCCCAAGAGATTTCTGTCATATGTTTTCACACCTGTAATGTTAAGCCTCTCTTTATTTGTTCTTAGCTGTTTTATTTATTTTAGGCATGTTTTCTTTATTTGTTCCAAGTGTAATTTGTTTTTAGAATTTTGTTAAGCTTACTAAGTACTATAAGATTTCTTCATTAAATTGATGACTTTTCTTATTTTATACTGAATAGTAATGTTACATATCTGAGTGAGGTGTTATTCTCTATGTGCGTGTGGAAATACAGTGAGGTTTTCATTAACCAGCTTACTTGGGAAATGGATATTGTAGTTTTAATTAATGGGGGAGAGGGGAAGGGTAACTGAGGTTTATTTTTTTTTCCTCAGTTAAAAATGAAGAAAGGACAATTTTGTGAAAGTATGAGCTTGCAAAACCAAGCTATATAGCCTACTACATTTCACATGTAATTTTAAAATCTGAAGAGTTTTATTTTTAAATTAATCAGTGAATGCCAAGATCAACAAATTCTGTCCTCACAGGGCTTTTAAATAAACGTCAAAGTTGTATTGATCTAGTAAAATGTTATAGTTCTAGCAAAGTGTGAGGTGTTACAGATCACTTTTGCTATGACTTCTGAAACTTTTTTTTTTTTTTGGTCATTAGATTTCAAATAGTAGAGAGCTTTTCAAAACTTTAGGTTTCTTCTGGAGTCCCCACTGCCTGCAACATGTACCTAGTAAAAAAAATTCTTATTATTGCATGACTCTAGTTATTTGTGATGCAAGCAAATAAGATTTTACTATGCATTAGCTCCTTCAATTTTGGAATTTAGAAATTAACTACCCCAGTACACTTACTGGTTTGATAGAATAACATTAATTCAACTTCCAAAGGTTCTACTGTATTTCCAAGGAGTCTCTGATTGTTCAGAAATATCTAGTCTTCTGATGAATATTTAAGAATATTTAAAGGTCTTTACTTCCAATAAGAGAAAAGATCCTTGTTATTTTCATTATTAAAGAATTCTACCTACTGTAGCAGGAGCCTCTCCAGGCTCTGCATCGATTTTTTTTCTTCTATTTTAAAGATCTGGATAAATTGTTTTACACTTAAAAAAAAAATTTGTATTTATATCTTTTTTAATATCACTTACTACATATCCCAATGTATCCTCCTGCTTTACTCACCCAGAGAGCTGTCCTTTATAACAAAGAATAAAAAGGAGGGCAATTAAAACAATTTAACAGTACTGTACATCGTATTGAAATTATTTGACATTATAAATCATGCCCCATACTGCCCCATTTCTACCTCTGCAAAAAAAAAGAGACAGGAGCAAGTGTCTTTTCTATTTCTTCTTTGTGTCCAAACTTGTTCATTATAATTTCACATAATCTAGTTTCAGTTACTCTGTTCTTCCCATTTACATTGCTGTAGTCATCATGAATATTATATTCCTGGTTGTTTACTTCACTTTGCATCAGGTTCATATAAGTTTTCGTGTGCTACTCTATATTCTTCATATTCGTAATTCCCTAGGCACAGTAATATTCGATTATATTTATGTGCCCCTGCTGGCTTAGCCTTTCCCCTATTGTTGAGCATCCACTTTGTTTCCATTTCTTTGCTGCTACAAAATGTGCTTTTTTGGTGCATATCGAGCCTTTCTTTTTGTCATTGATCTCAACAAGAAATAGGCCTACCAGTAGAGTACCTAAGTCAAAGGGTATGGACAATTGAGTCACATCTTCAAAATAATTCCAAATTGCTTTCCAAAAAGTTGGACTATTTCACAACTCCTCCAAAGTAGTATACCCATTTTTTCACAATTTGTTCCCCTTAGCAACGCATCCATGACTTAGGTAATTCCTTCAGAGACCTAGGAAGTATGTATTTTCTTAAGTGAATGGCATATATTTTAAAATCAACTTTTTTTTTCTCTTGTAGCTTAGAACATCTAATAAAAGGGGGAAACTATGGATCCTAGTTATTTTTTAAGTCATGCAAAGTAGTTTGTACCTGTACTTGCTATTTTTAGGAAGTTTTCAGACGTATCAGACAATTCTAGTTTCATATGATGTAACACTCTGGTCATTTGTGGTTTTAAATGAGACAGTTTTACAGTAGATAGATTATAAAGTATCAAAAGGTTTTAAACCTAATGTAATATTAAGAGTAAGGAAGCTAAAACTTCAGGCTATACCTGGTCATATTGTTTAAGACTGAAACTCCCCAAAAGAACTTTTTTTGGTAGCTCTTTTCTGAATAACTAGGTAGGTTACTAGAATGGAAATATTTGTTTTCAGTCAGTTGTTTTCTCTAGATGTACTGAAGTAAATCCAGAGGAGAATGGCCAGTAAGAAAGAAGAAATGCAAAACTATCCTAAAATTAATGACTGAAGGAAAATTTAACATTAAAAGAGATGATAATTGCCTTCAAATATATTAAGGGTTGTTAAGGGAAAGAGAGCCTCTGAGGACAGAATGAGGATCAATGAATAATTCAAAAATGGAATGAACTCCTTTGAGAGAAAGTGAATTTCATATCCCTGAAGCTCTTCAAGTGGAATTTAAATGACTACTTTTTGGAGATGTAGAGAGATTCCATTTTTTAGGTGAAGGTTGAACTAGATCACTTCTGACTAATTTATTTAGTTCTAATGGTCTATAATTCCATATAAATCCTCAAAAGGAAAATGACTATCTTCTTAAGACTGAAAAATTCTGTAATAGCTTCTAGCATAGCAATTTCCATCCCTGGATTATAACACTCCATCTGTTGTTAATTGCCCCAAGAGAATATTATCACAAGAGTCAATTTTAATTTCAGATCTGTACCTTGTAATACTTATCTTCAAACCATGTGATTCACATTTAAAAACAACAAAATTAAAAACACTATCATAGCTCTAAAAATTATTGCATTAGGATAACAATGATGACTTACTGGACAACGTAGTAAAGTAGAATTAATTGTGACTGAACGTTACAATATTAGTTTTTTCAATTTACTTTCATTCCAAATTTCTATGTTGTTTCTGGTGTTCAGTAGGATTGCAGTTGCTCTGCTAAACCAAATTTGGAGTAAGTACCAGTGTACAGATGACTTTTTTCACATCCTAAGATGTTAGAGTTATAAGGGATCTTTGAACTTACCCCAACTCCTAGCTGAATCATGAATCCCATCTAAAACATTTCCAAAAACCTGCCATTCAGTCTCTGTCTCCAGAGGCAGTCCATTCTACTTCTATGTGACTTTAGTTATTAGGAAGTTGTTCCTCTAATTCTGATTCCTCCTTCTAATAGTGTTGCCGAGGACTTTACAAGTCATTCCTTCATGGCAACCACATACTTTATCTATGATCTCCTTGCTTTTAGAGCCTTGGCCCATTCTGAGCGTTAGCCCTTCTGAAAATATTTCTACGAAACTACCATGTTTTTGTGTTCATCCTGTTGCATTACTTTCGTCTTTTGTACTTGATAGCTGCATGTTTAAGATTTATAGTGGGTGAGCTCTCTGTGCATATTGATCTTTTCGAACAACCGTTTTTTTCCTTCTCATCTGAATTGTTTACCTTTGTGTCTTCAGAGTTTTGTTCTTGAGAGTTTCCCATCCCTCCTGGACTAATTTCCCCAATAAAATTTTAGTGCATAGAATCTTATCCTTCTGAACTCTTTGAAATCAGTTTTCCCAAAATGTAGGATATATATGTTGTAACAAACTTATATGTGTGTGTGTGTGTGTGTATACATATATGTTGTGACAGACTTTTAAAAATCCTCCCAAGGATTCCATTTTTTTCACCCTAAGCTTTCTCCACCTCATTTTACAGATGAGGAAACTGAATCAGATAGAGTTAAGTGACTTTCCCAGGGTCACACAGCTAGTAAGTGTTTGAGGCATAATTTGAATTCAGAAGATGAGTCTTCCTGACTCCAGTCCCAGGGCTCTGTCTACCATGCCACCTATCTGACCCTTCTCTTAATATAGTTCTTAGTGGGTATTAAATGGTTCTGACTGGGTATTGAAGATTTATTTGTAATTGAAGGGTAGAAAGGGGTTGCTTTTTCAGTTAATGCATTTTTTTTAGTGAGAATGATAATAGTTTTTATGTGTTTTGTTACTTTTTCTTTGCAGTTTTGACTGCCATTGAAGGTACAGCAGATGGAGAGCCCTGCCACTTTCCCTTCCTCTTCCTTGAGAAAGAATATGCTGAATGTACATCAGATGGGAGGGAAGATGGTAGGCTGTGGTGTGCCACAACCTATGACTACAAAGCTGATGAAAAGTGGGGCTTTTGTGAAAGTAAGTATGTATCCAGAGACATGTCTAAGAAATTTCTTGTCTTAGACAAGCTCTAAGAACTTTACCTTCTTCCACCCTTTTCTTCTCCCTTTGTCTAAGTTTGGTTATTTTTTTTTTAATTTACGTTGTTTCCATTTCTCTCCCTTCCTCTGTTCCTCTTACTCCATCTCCCCTTCCCTTCCTTTGCTTCCCCTCTACCTCTCCCTCTCCCATCTCTTCCCCAAACCCTGAATCCAAAAAGAAAATAAATAAATAAAAAGAGGAAACCCAACCACCTATAACAGATATGTATGAATCACACAAAACAAATTCTCGCATCATTAAATGTCTCATCCTGCATTTTGAATCTGTCACTTCTCTGCCAGGAGGTGGATAGCTTGGTTCATTTTCTGTCCTCTGGAATCATGGTTGATCATTGTATTGATACAAGTTCTTAAGTCTTTTCAGAGTTAATTTGTCTTTACAGAGTTGTTGTATTAATTATTCTCCTGGTTCTGCTTACTTCATTCTTCATAAATTTATACACATCTTCCCAAGTTTCTCTGAAATGCCCCTTTCAACATTTCTCATGGCACACTGAAATGTATTAACATTCATATGCCATAATTTGTTCAGCCACTTCCCAATTTATCCTCTTAGTTATATTATTATAACATGCATTATATATATGGGTCCTTTCTTTCTTTGAGGGGGAGGGGAATTAAACCTACTAGTAGTATCACTGGTTCAAAAGGTATGCAGTTTAGTGACTTGGGAGGCATACTTTCAAATAGTGTTCTGGAGTAGTTAGGCCAGTTCATAGTTCTACCAGTAGTCTACCAGTATGTTTTCCTACAACCCCTCACCTGTCATTTTCCTTTTTTTTGGCATCATCACCAGTCTGATAGGTGTGAGGTAGTACCTCAAAAGTGTATTAATTTGCATTTCTCTGATTATTAGTGATTTGGAACACTTTGTCATAGTTATTAATAATTTGGATTTCTTCCTTTGGGAGCTTACTCTTCCTATCTTTTGACTATCTGTTGGAGAAATTCATTGTTGACTTCGTTTGCAGCAGCCAAGAAATGGCCTTACAATCAGAACATGTTAATAATTGCCTATTTTCAGGCTATGCCTAACACCTAGTACAATGCCTTCCCAAATAGTAGGTGTTTACTTAGATGTTCGTTAAATTGAATTTAAATGTACAGACCAACTGTTCCACTTAGCCAACTTCTCCATCTTCCAGTATGCTATTAGTATGAAGCCTTTTAATTTACCATAATTTGGGGAATTTGAAATTTATATTTTCTAACTTTTAAAGATACTGGATTATTCAAATTAAAATTATGTTCACATTTTGTATACTGTATTTCATTTGTGCCCACCCATCCAAATATATTCCAAAGTTAAGCCAGTTATTACTAAAGATCTTTTGGGTGTAGTAAAAAAAGATGTCTTGGTATCTCTAGCTACAAAAGATATTAAATATTATTTCAGATTAACCTTTAGGTTAAAACTGAAATCACTTTTAAACTATGTGGCTTACTCTCTTAATTTTTAGCTGAAGAACAGGCTCATAAGAGACGACAGATGCAAGAAGCAGAAGCTGTTTACCAGGCTGGGATGAAAATTCTCAATGAAAGCAGTAAAAAGACCCAAAAGAAGGAGTAAGTGGCTTTGCCCTCAACCTCCTGATCTCATACATTATTAACAATAAAAAGGCCATTCTTGAGACAAATGGTCATATATTTATTTAACCCAAGAAACCTTAGGCTACCAAAGAACAATTTTTTTTTCCTATCACAAAAGAAGCCTAATATGTTAGATAAACTTAAATGATACCGGGACCCCTTGATTTTAAAGGCTGCTTAATATTATCTGAAAGTATTTTCAGAAGTGGGGAGGGGATGTTTGCACTGCCTACTCTAAGTCCTAGATACTGGCTCTGAATATTGAAATGTAAACTAAATCTCCAGTTAATTTTCTTACTGAGATAAGCTGGCCTCACTGTGAAACACAAAGTCCTTTTTAGTGTTAAGAAAACTGGTTTCATAACATTTGGATAGCTTCTGTTGATTTTAATGAACTAGAAATAATGTGTATTTACAGTTAAAAGAAAACAAAATAGGTTATCTGTAGTAAGGGCTCTCTGCCAGACATCCCTAGGAAGGTGAAACAGCTCTATTCAGGCCTATTTTTCATGTTTATTTTCTATGTAAAGTCAACTTAAGACCTCTCTAGAAAGAGTAGTCAGCTTTATCGATCAGGCTCTCAAACACAAAGATTTTCATTCAATTCTTTCACTCCTTCAGTCCATATGTAATGTTTACCCTTGGTCTTTATATTCAGAGTTGACTTTACTACAATGTTTCTATCTGTATGAGTGATGATGACAAGTAGTGCAATCCTTTCCATAGTGAGTTTTCTGGTTAAGGATAATAACTAATAATATAGGTTTATAGGACTTGGTGATATTTCCAATACTCACTCTCGTTTTAGGAGCCATACCATGTGCCTTTATTTAAAATCAACTGTCTTGCTGTATCATGTATCATGTAATCATGTGTCCTGATTGCTACAAATATACCTCCTTGTATCTGTTGCTTCTGCTCCCAGCTAGTACAGAAAGATCAGTTTTCCTACCAAGTAAGGAATAAGAACTTAAAAGTTTTTATAAGGACTAGAACTAGAACCTCTGATTTCTACTTTGAAACAGTCAAACATTTGTTGACAATGTATCTTGTGCTATTAATTTCATTTAACTCTGGCACAGCTGATGAATGGCTTTAAGTAGAAGAATTAAAACTTCATTAAGATCTTCACCACATGCCACTGCACTGAGATTCTGTCGTAAAAGTCTGGTGTTTAACAATGAATTTTGAAACAGCATTTCTGAACTACATCCAAATTCAATCAAATATCTAGTGAACAGGAAAAATTCAGGTCTTGGGGAGAGGCAGGGCTACAGAATATTTTATTCATACTCAGTTTTCTGAACAATATAACCTTAATGAAATTAAGAGCAGTGGTATTCTGCAGTGTCAGGGAATCCGCACTGTGTATCTTAATTTTTATTTTCTGTTTATAAAAGATGCTAATTTTTATTATTGATCTTTTAAGGGCATATCGGTATCTTCAAAAAGCAGCAGATATGAACCATACAAAGGCCATGGAAAAAGTGTCCTATGCTTTTTTGTTTGGAGATTATCTAAAGCAGGATGTCCTTGCAGCAAAGGAACTGTTTGAGAAACTAACTGAAGAGGGTTCTCCAAAGGGACAAACAGTAAGGATGCTCTTAGGGGACCCTCTGGGTACATACAGATTCCCCAGTTATCTAGTAGTGTATTTGCTCACCCTTTCTCTCTGTTTCTGCATGTTCTAAAAAAGATCAAAAGGTAAAATAGTTTTTATGAGTGTTCCCATCATATAAGTTTGATTGTTCAGTTTTCCTGCTTGTCGACAGCAGCGTTATAGTCGGTTAAAACAGTTTTATGCCATATCTCACTGCATTGATGCTGCTGAGGCTTACTTATTTAAGTCTGCCCAGAGGAAGGAAACAAAGGTACCTTTAACATGGTAGTCAGTCACCACATCTTCAATTTCAAAGCACCTGGAATTATCACTCTACCTTAAAATCTTTGTTGTTATTAAGCTATTAAATTTATTTAAAGGTAAATACTAATCATCATTCAGTTAGTCTTTTTAAGAAGATAAAAACAACATTAGTACTCTTGAGAACTTAACTTTTACTCTTTCCTATCCTGTGTATTCTGGGTTTTGATGTGTAGTCATTTTAAATATTAACAGCTCTTTTTTGCATAATCCATAAGGTGTAGGCTTGGGGAATATATATTTTACCCAGTTTCAGTGGTAGAATGTGATTTATTTTGATCCTTTCTTTTTATCATGTGATCTCATAAATCAAGAGTGAGGTGCAATTCATATATCAGTGTATTCATCTTTAGGTTGAGGCACTGGGGAATGGAACTTTTCCTTTTTTTTTCTTTTTTCTTTTTTTTCTTTTTTTCCTTTTTTTGACCAATTTATATCTCAGGCTGAAAACTAGAGAAGTCTTTTTATATAATTCTAAAATGAATAAAGAAAACTTTTTCATTATTATTTACAACCCCTAGAGTGATTTCCAGGGCTCTGCAATTCCACAGTAGTCCTGGTAGTTTATTTCTGGGATTAGCATCCTCTTTATACTGTAAAAACTTAAGTCTAATTTTGAACATCTTTTACAAAGAAATGAATCTTATTTGTATCATGTATTTGATTTCAGGCTCTTGGCTTTCTCTATGCCTCTGGACTTAGTGTCAACTCCAGTCAGGCCAAGGTAATACCCAGAGAGTTTCATTTTGCTTTCATTTGCACTTGATAAATTTGTGTCAGTGTTTATTTAAACCTTTTCTGCTCTCTTGTAGGCTCTGGTTTATTATACTTTTGGAGCTCTTGGGGGTAATCTAATCGCCCACATGATTTTGGTAGGTAACACCTAATTTGGAGGAAAACATTCATGTCACTAAAGTGGAACTTACTAAGATTGGATAGCAATGAAGGAAGGTTGTTATATTCGTAAGAGTTACGGTATTTTTTTCACTGTAACTTTCAGTATTATATTGGCTTGCATTAAAAAAATTCCCTTAGGCAGCTGATGACTGACGTAGTTCTAAAGTCTTAATAACTGTAATAGTAAGAACTAACATTTGTGTAGTGCTTTGTATGTGATCTCATTGGATTCTAAAAACTCTCCTAGCAGATAGGCACTGTCATTATCCTTATTTTACAAGTGAGAAAAATGAAACAGACAGAGAGGTTAAATGACTTGCCTAGGGTCATATAGCAGGATTCAAACTCCAATCTCCTTGACTCCCAGGGTCAACATTCTGTCTGCTATGCCATATGACTCTTTCAAAAATGAAGCAATAGGGGCAACTAGGTGCCTCAGTGAATAAAGCACCGGCCCTGGATTCAGGAGGACCTGAGTTCAAATCCAGCCCTAGACACTTAACACTTACTAGCTGTGTGACCTTGGGCAAGTCACTTAACCCCAATTGCCCCTCCCCCCCAAAAAGCAAAAAAAAAAAATTTTTTTATGAAGAAATAGACATACAAGAACCAAGAGAAATATAAGGCACAGTACAAAAACTGATTATAAGGGATCCATAAGGACAGACCCCATGCCTAAAATATATTCTTTCCTGATGTCTTTCTCTTAGAATTCCTAGTTTCCTTTAAAACATAGATAATTTATTTGGGGGAGAGAGGGAAAGACAGTATAGGACTATCCTCATTAACTCTACCACCACCACCAGTTGCTTATGCCCTCCTTCTAAAAATTGTTGTATTATCTGTTTAACATTCAATTTTATATATATATATATATATATATATATATATATATATATATATATATATATATACATTATCCCCCCCAATAAAAACATAAACTCATGGAGGGCAAGTGCTTGTGTTTTTTATGTCTGTATCTCCAGTGTTTAGCACAGTGCCTGGCACATAGTAGGCAACGTAATAAATGCTTACTGAGTTGAACTGAAACAATTCTGATTTTTTTCATTTCAAAGTGAATAATTCTACAAATAAGTTATTTCTTCTGAATCTATTTAATCTACAGTAATACCTCATTTTTTCTGAAATATTTCACAGAATGAGGCATTATAAATGTTTTCCAGATATTTAGAGTTTACTCTTTTAAACAACTATTTTTAAACCACTTTTATTCAGTTTTTTTAAATGTGTACATACTCATTCAAACAGAGGATGTGAAACATAATTCAACTTTGTGTTGATGTTTCAAAGTCATTACAGCTATTCAGCAATTAATTCACTGTGTTACATAATACAGCATAATATTAGTAACTGTTCAGAACTGTAAGGCAATTTGACCCTAGACTCAGTATCCTCAGGTTACTTTACTTTTGAGTTATGACCTTTTAATAATTTTTCCTGATGATTTTTTGCAGTCGGTTGTCATTTAATACTTTTGTCAGTGTGTTTGCCTCTAGCAGATGTCATAGTCTCTCTCATATACACCTGACTCCAGCCTTCTTATTTACTATCTTAAATCTACTGTGGTTTGGGAAGCCAATTAATCAATTTTTTTTGGAAATGGATGTACAATTATATGTATATTTGCATGCATATCTATTTATATATCATGTATTCGTATATGTGCTGTGTGGAACAAGGCTTCACTCTAGGTGAAGTATGGTATAGTTCTCAGAGCTGGATGAAACCAAACTTACATTGTATCCTTTTATATCATGAAAACATAAAGAAATAAAAGTGAGTCTGAAGTTATGGTCTTAAAAAAATGTATGTAAAATAAGCTCCAAGTGTGGTATTCTTCTGTGAACAAAATGTATGATTGTTAATGCATGGCCTTTCACGTCTAAGGATATTGCTGGTGTTAGTTGTCACATTTTCAGTGTGAACATATATACCTCAGAAATCAGAAAACACTGTATATTGGGACTTGATTTATTGTTCTGTTGGCTATCTAGGCTTAAGAGATGGAGAGTATGTTAATAAGGCAGATTAAACTTAAAAAGTTATCCTGCTCATGTTCTTTTTTTCTCCAGAAAGTTGGTTGTTAAAACATTTACCAGCACATTCTATTCTAGCATTTGTGAGCTTTTTTTTTTTTACTTCCTTCTTGGCTCCCCACTGTGTTTGAAATAATTGAAATTGTTTGATAAATTGCTTTACAGTTAGCGAGGTATCATCACACTTGAGTGAAATAACAGCAGAAAAGAAATGTGTTTTCATGATGATCTAATTACTAGTTCAGTAAATAGTGCAACTGAAAGATACCCTCCTTGTTTTATATGGTAAATTGACTTATCAGTGCTTTCCGATTTCTTTTTCAGGGTTATCGGTACTGGGCTGGGATTGGAGTTCTACAGAGCTGTGAATCTGCACTCACTCACTATCGTCTTGTAGCCAATCATGGTAACTTGCTTTTCTCCTTTCCTTTATTAATTTCAGAATTTATCAATAAAATTTGTATCTGCATAGTTAATTAATAAGAATAGCAAACATATATATTAAGCTTTAAGGTCTCCAAAGCACTTTCACCTCTATATTTTGAAACCTTTACATATACTTGTATTGTAGCCTCACTAGAATAATCTCAGTCATAAAATCTCAGAATTGAAATAGCCCTCGATGACCATCTAATCCAATTCTTATCTGAATAAGAATCCTTTCTACAAAATCCTTAACAAGTGATCATCTGATCTCTTCAAAATTCTAGTGAACAAGGAGTAGCTAATTGCAAAAGCTGCCCATTCCACTTGAAAACACTAATCATTGTGAGGAAGTCACAATGCAACTTCCAGTCAGTGTTCCTGGTGCCTCCCTCTGAAGGAACAGACATTTAATCCAGACATTACCTCCTCCAGATGTTCTCTAGTTTACCAGTGTCCTTTCTAAAACACGGTATCAGGATTGGACACAATACTACAGCCTAGTCTGATGGGGACATACCACAGTTGGATGGACTGTCATCCCCCTAGGCCTAGTTACTGTGTCTCTCTCCATGTATGTAGCTTAAGAGCTCAGTAGCCTTTTTTTGTTACTGCTGTATCTCCATGTTTATTCACTGAGTTTACAATCCACTAAAACGTGATATGGCAAAGGGTCTATCTAATTAAACTTCTCCTATCTTATGCTACCCCATCCTGGGAATACAGTGGATGGAAGCCTTAATTGACTCTATTTTTCCAATTTAGGCCCGTTTACTCCACAGGTAGTTTGTGGCCTTCCAAGATTCAAGGGCACTCACCATATTGATGTCAGAATTAGTAGGCCTTTAGCCCTACTGTAGCTCAGACCTCTCAAACTCATTGGATCCACCCAGTTTAGCCATCCCTACAGGCATGCACCACCATGCCTTGCCCATTGCTTCCCCTTCTTACTGCTTACTACCACTTTGTGTACTCCGGAATTTTGTCAGGAATCAAAGTCAAGTCCGCTGGCCTATAGCTTTCAGATGCCACTCCCCTCTCCACTTCATTTTTTTTTTAATTGAGACATCTGCTTTTCTCAAGTCCTGTAGCACCTCTCCCATTTTTCATCCTTTTTCAAAAGTCCCTATTCAGAAATTTCATTTATCAAGTCAGTAAATAGTTTGTATGTACCAACCAATTTAAGTTCATCAATGACATCTAATTCTACTTATACTGTCTCTTCTCATGGGAGATTAGTTTATTATGGGTTGATTATATTTTTGCTCTTTTGGCTTCTACTTCCTAAGTTCTTTAGTGTGGAAGGGAGAAAGGAGCAGAAGTCTTTGATCTTTTAATATAACTCATGGTTTCTCTATTAACCATGATATTGAAAAATGTCTTTAATTACAAAGAAATTCATACACATATTTGGCAATTCACATTGCCAGTATTTCTACATGGGACATTGTGTTTCCATCTGGTGTGTATTAATGGTATTCTCTCTTGTTTTCAGTTGCTAGTGATATCTCACTGACCGGAGGCACAGTAGTACAAAGAATTCGTCTGCCTGATGAAGTAGAGAATCCAGGCATGGCCAGTGGAATGCTAGAGGAAGATTTGATTCAGTATTACCAGTTCCTAGCTGAAAAGGGTGATGTACAGGCACAGGTACATTTACCTCATTTGGGTGGGGTGAGGTGAGGAGATAATATATTTCAACCAATTTGATTAGAGTTGTCATGAATACAAAATGTAGTCTCTGGAAAAAGCATTTATCTGTCATTGGGCATCTTCTGAAAAGGGAGATCACAAAAAGGATAGATGATAGAATGCTTCAAAGACCAACCAGGGTTTAGTGATGGCAGAGAATAGCATCCAGTATTGACTAGAACAATATGTCACTTGGAATTGCATAAGTTTTTATGAGTAGATGACATTCTATAAGCATTACTGGTTTTAGATTTTAAACTCCTGAACTGATAAGCTTTTATCTTTCATTTTAATTGCATAGGATACAAACCAGTGCTATTTAGATTCTTATTTTAATGTATTCATAACAGAATTAAACAAAAAAGGAAACTTCCATACCAGACATAATATTTCCTGGCTAATCTTTATGATTTGTAAACGTCAAATGACTTATGTATATAAATTAGAAGAAATTTATGTAATTTTTCAACTGACAAAAGTTAGCTTTACCCATAAAATGTCAAGAATTATCAATTTAATATCTAGCGACAGAACACAAAAATACTATAATCATTTTATGTATGAATTATTCCATCATATTTTAGGTTAACACAAGATAATAACACTTCTTTAAAGACTTACTAAAGTCTAAGTTTTCGTTTACTTGACTACAGTAGAACCTTTTTGACTGATTTCTTCATCGGTCTAATTTTGTGTTCCAATAACACCATAGCAATAATATATGATGTTTTTATAACATCAGATTTAGGGTTTCCCTGGGAAACATTGCACTCAGTAATAGCATTATTGTAATGATGATCAGCTGTGAAAGACTTAGCTATTCTGATCAATGATCTAAGACAGTTCCAAAGAACTCATGTTGAAAAATACTCTCCATCTCCGGAAAGAGAACTAATGAACAATGAGTTCATATTGCTTGCTTCCTCAATAGGTGGGGGAAGGACCAGAGGGAGTAGAATTTGGAGCTCAAAAGTTTTAAATTTTAAATTAAAAAAATTTTTTTAAATATATGATTTACAAAATTATTTAATCCTCATAACAACTTTGAGTTGTACAAGCTATGAGTGTTATACCCATTTTAAAGATGAGGAAACTGAATTTTAGAGAGCCTAAAAGGTCACAAAACCAGTAAGTATCAGAAGATAGATTTGAGCCTCGGTCTCTCCTGACTCCAGATCTAGTGCCCATAGCTTCTCCAATTAACTGTTAGGTTTACTTATGATTTTTCTTAAATTTCAGGTTGGTCTAGGACAGCTACATTTGCATGGAGGGCGAGGAGTAGAGCAAAACCACCAGGTAACTTGCCTTTTTTTTGTGCTTTATGTTTTAGCCAGATCTTGGAAAGGATAAAGTAAGAAAACTGCAAAAATAATAGAGTCCAAAGAATTATTTAGGTGAATATTGTGAAATATTACATGTGTATAAGTATCATATTTCTTGCCTTTTCAATAGATGGAGAAAGGGTGAAGCGAGGGAGAGAATGTGGAACTGAAAATAAAAATAAAATGTTTGAAAGAAAGATTTAGCTCCATCTATAATATCACAAAAGCTAAGAATTGTTGTTGAGTTGTTTCAGTCATGTTTGACTTTCTGTGACCCCACTTCAGGTTTTCTTGGCAAGGTTACTAGAGTGGTTTACCATTTCTTTCTCTGGGTCATTTTATAGATGAGGAGACAGAGGTAAATGGGATTAAGTGACCCTCAGACTCTAGTAAGTGTCTGCAGCTAGATTTGAATTCAGGACCTCCACTCTAGGCCTAGTGCTCTATTTTCTTCACCATCTAAAGGCCATTTAATCTGTTCTCTGCTCTAAAATTCTCTCTGCTGTCAAGTAAGCATCCAGTGTTAGTTTACAGACCTGTAATAAGGGGAAATGCCCCATTTTCTGCAGAAGTTCCTTCTGCTTTTGGACAGGAAGTTGTTGTTTTTAATTACATTGAACCAAAAGCTGCCTCTTTGCAACTTCCACCCATTGCTCTTAGATCTGTCTCCTTGTGCCAAGTATACTAATTTTTAGACCCATTAATTATTGCTGTTGTTATGGTCTCTGACCTGAAGTCAGAGGACCTAACTCTGCTACTTATTACCTGTGTAACTGGGGGTAAGTTATTTATTCTCTTCAGGTATGAATTTCCTCTTCCATAAGATGAAAACTGAACTAGATGGCTTCTGAAGTCCCTTCTAGCTCATAACGTATGGTCTTAATATTCTACTTAAATCTTCTCTTTGCTAAATACCCCAGTTCCTTGCATTCTAGTATGGCACGTTATTTAGTCCCCTCGCCATTCTAGTTGCTGTAGGACACTTCCAAAGTTATCAGTGTCATTCCTCAAATTTATAACCCTCAGCTAAACATAGCACTCCAGAAATGGTCTGACCAGAGCTGAATACAACAAGGCTATCTATCACCTTCCTTGTTCAGGAATGTGCCCTCATTATATAGCCACGGAGAGCATTAGATTATTTTAGCTAATAATTTTCACATCATTTATATTATATCATATCAGGCTTAGTAAGAATTGGTCCATCAGTGGTGGCTAGGTGGCGCAGTGAATAGAGCACCAGCCCTGGAGTCAAATAATTGGTCCATCATTCTAGCCTGACAGAATATTTTTGGATCTTGACTGTATTGTCTGTTGTGCTAGTTATCACTTTCACCTAGTATCATTTGCAGATTTGACAGGCATGTCTTCTGTGTCTTTATCCACCATATTCATAAAAATGTCAGAGAGCACAGGACCAGTAAGATCTCTGGGGCTCTCTGCTAGAGGACCTCCTTCCAAGTTGAAATTGACCCTTAAGTTATTCTTCTGGGGGAGTCTGATTCTTCAGGCCAACAGCAGTATCTTCCCAGACCTAGCCCATTCACAGTGATTCAGAGTGAGAGACTGTCATACACTTTGCTGAAATCAAATTTACCATGTCTGCAGCATTGCTCTGATCTGCCATCTCTTATTTGCATAAGGTCAACAAAGAGTAATTTCAAAACATCTCAGCAACCAATGCTGCTCATTTTTTCTTCCTCTTTTACTGGATAACCCATCACCTCTTGGTATTGGTGTAATCCATATATTCACAGACTGAGAGAATGTGAGATTTGGAAGGGATTTCAGCAGTCAGCTAGTATAGTCCATACACAGAAGAAATATTGGAAAGCATATCTGAACAGTGGTCAGCTATCCTCTGCTTGGAGACCTCCAAAGAGGCATAACACAACCTTTGCAATCAACATTACTTGGAAATCCAAAAAGACTTCAGAAATAATCCGGTTCTCCCTCTCTGGAGGAAAAGCTTCACTCACACAACATCACTTAGTTTCAAATGTCCTTCTTTCCTATTAGCACTTCATCTTCTTCCACCTTGAAATTTCTAATGAAGATAGCAGTCCTTTTTGCCTCTTCTGGTCTTTTGTTCTTCATTTCCTCTCTGAAATCCCTCTATTATTTCAAAGAACATTTAAATCTCCCTGACAGCTTGGATAGTACAGATGTACTCCTCCAGCCATTTATCCTTCTCTGGTCTAGGATTAAGACCAACTTGTACTTTTAGTGTACATTTCCATGTTATTTTGTAATGGCAGAAATACAAACACTGAGCATACTCTGCAGAATTCTTTTATGCTTCCTTGAAGCAAGCTCCCTATCCATTTTTTATCTTCTTTTTGGGAGCTCTCTTGGCTAACTCTTTTTGCTAATTATTTACTCTGTTTCAATGCTAAGAGCTTAGCCGAAGAGACCTTCTGATGGAGATGTTTGGGTTTTTTTAGGTGGGCTTCTGCCTTCTCTTAAATTAGGATGACTTAGTCAGCTCAGATATCTTTCATTAGCAATTAGCACATTAGCAGTATATCCTAATGCAGATGAAAGCTGCAACCAGAAGCTGATCCGTAAGAAGAAAATGTGATTACCTAAAGAAACCTTTTCACCTTGTATCTCCTTGCTGCTTATTTTCAGATAATTCCCAGTTATTCCCTTGGCCTCTTGGTTCTCTTACCTGCTTTTATAGTTCTTCTAGTACATACCACCCTTCCGCTCTTTCTTATTCTGTGTTCTTGTCCATGTCTTCCCATAAATCCTCCATAAAAGTTTTATTCAAACTTCTTTATGTGCTACTTTTAATATCTTAAGAGTACCAGTGCAACACTCAGGCTGTCTATCTCTTATGGCTCACTTCAACTGTGTATGACCAATTCACCATTTCTTTCAAATTCATACCTTCTTGACTGCCAATATCACCTTGTGGTACTTAAAACAATAGATTAAAATCTAATATCAAGATCTGATCAGACATTGAGGGAGCCAGAGAATAAAAATGCAGAGTCACTGCATCCCTGCAGTCAGAGCTTCACTACATATGACAATAAATTCAGTTCTTTATGCTTGCTATTTGGTCCAATGTTGTTCAGAACATTGTAGACATGGATATTTTTAGGTAAGCGGCAAGAGATATGATATCTTGGGGTTCCTATTAGAAAATAGTTTCTAGAATAAGGAAAGAGTAAATAGGAAGCAGAACAGGTGGGGAACAGAAGCTTTTAAATAGAAAAGTACATTAGTCAACCATTCTTTTTATCTGATTATCTAATTAAACAGTATTGCTTTGGTTAAATAATTTTGTCATACACAGTTGCTCAATATCCTTTACAAAGATTGCCATATATATATATATATATATATAATTTTTCTGTGATTCAGAGTATCCAAAGCATCTTATCATGCCTTGGGGACGTCATTGGGAATGCTGGTTACCATTGTACCAAAGAATCATGGGACAGAATTCCAGATAACAGAATTTAGTGTATACTTTTTAAAAAAATTTCGCACTCCTGATTCTGTGTACTACAGCTAGCAATTTCTGTGTAATTGCAAAAATCTTTGAAGGTGTCCTTAGGGAAAGAAGGAAGAGAATGAACTCCTGAAGCATATTAATTCTATGTAGACTTAGTCTTTTCCAGAAAGAAGGATTTTTATTCTCTTTTTTAGGTTTTTAAGTAAATTTGAAATTTGCACACGTGCATATCTACAGAGACAGGGAGAGATTTGCCCAGTCTCAGCTAGAGCCAAAACAAATTGAATGAGTATTAGGTGTCTTCTTTTATTTTTTGTCTATAATGTATCCAAAGAAGTATTCATGACTATTAAGCTTAGGTCATGTATCAGATTTCTTTGCATTTGCAACCGTGAAGTCACTTTTATTGACATGTTGTGGACCTGTTAAGGCTTTCTCATAAAATAAATTGCTTCAGGATTAAATGGATTGTCATTTTATAATCTTGTTGGATAAATTGTTCTATATGCCTTTCAAACCTCTGTAATGTATTCCAGTGTATATAAGAAAATTATTTTGATTGAAAGTTAGCTAGAATAAAAAAGACTAAACATTTCTTAAATTATTTCCTCACAGAGAGCTTTTGACTACTTCAACTTAGCAGCAAATGCAGGCAATTCACATGCCATGGCCTTCTTGGGAAAGGTACTGTACATCTTTAGAACATATTAAACAGTAAAAAGATATGATTGTGTGTTTAACAAATATATTATGTTGTTTTCTGATTTGCCAAAAATCAATTTAAAATCCTTTAAATATTATATCAAGTTCTAAGTGACAAGAAGCATGCTAAGTATTTCTCAAATTATTTAAACAAAAATGTACAAAGTTCCTTTCAGAGTTTTCATTTCCCCTTTTAAATCAGCTGTAAAGATTTTTTTCCCAGTTGTTTCCCTTTTAACCTTAGTTTTACCAGATGCATAAAGCCTTTTTAATTTTTTTTTAGTCAAATTTTATCTTTTGTAATCTTCTCTGCCTTATTTGGTCTTGAACTTTTCTCCTATTATCTGGTAGATAATTATTTCCATATTTCTCTAATTTGTTTATATAAGGTATGAGGGACGATCTAAATCTAATTTCTTCCATTATGCTGTCCAGTTTTCCCAGCAGTTACTGACAAATAGTGGGTCCCTATCCCAATAGCTGGTGTGTTTGTATTTATCAAATACAAATGACCTTTGTTTCTGTATATTGTGTAACTAAATTGTTCCACTGATTTTGAGAAATTTGACTTTTTGCATTTTATCTTTCTTATTAAGAAGCTGAAATTTTTGTGTTTATTGTAGCCATCTTTCCACTGCCACAGTTTTCCTGGTATGATAGCTGTCACTCATTAATTAATCCATAGCTGTTGGTTTTTACCCTGTAACAGGAAAATATATTTGTATTTTGATGCTCCTATTATCCTGTTTTAACCTTTTAACTATTGTTACTGTGTTAACAATTTGGTGAAAAAAATAAATTATTAGAATAACTAATTAAAAAGGTTTACGTGGACATTTCAAAGACTGTTGGGCATAGGACAATAATGTATGTACAAGGTGACCAAAAGAGGTTTGTCTTAATGATGATTATAAGTTACAATATTTCCAACCACTATTGTACAATTTCTTGGTGGTCATACAAGATAAATGAAAACTATTTTGTTAGGTTGTTAGCTATTTCATTATGCTGAAATGTGTGTTTTCTTTTTCTTTAGCTTATGTAAAGTCACTTGACCCAAGTAAAAATAGTATTTCCATTTTCTAGGTACTGTTTTTCCTTTATGGCCTGTATCACACAGACACTCCTGATAATATATTGTTCAGGATCTTTTGAATTAACTTCTACGTTTTGTTGATCTTGTTCAAGCTGCTTGGAGAAAAGACTCCTTTTGTATTAGGGATTAAAAATGACTTGCTTGGGGACATTTCTTGGAACAAAATTCTACATACTTTGTTAGAGACTGGTTCATTTAAAGGAGATGTAAAACATCTAAATATTAGAGTCTTTTGGCTTTTAAAAAAAATTTCACTCATTTAATTCTGCTTTACAGGGTGGGTTGTTTTTTTTTTTTTAGGGAAATAAGCTTTAATATGGAATCTTCTTTTTAAAAATATTATAAGGAAAATAGAAATGTTGAATTAGAAATGGGAAGGAAAAATAGAAGTGTTTTGGTAGGATATGATTGCTCTTAGCTAAACTGGTATTTCTTTCCCAGATGTATTCAGAGGGAAGTGATATTGTACCACAGAGTAACGAGACAGCTCTGCATTATTTCAAGAAAGCTGCCGATATGGTAAGACAGCCAGCATCAAGAATGTGACAGAATTTACTAACTATAAGCATTTACCTCCAGTTTCTTTGATGTGAATTATTTGAACTAAATTGGTAAGGAAAAAAATGCTTCCCCAAAAAACATTTTTAAAAGGAAATATTTTGAGAAAACGGGATAATACCCTGAACCTTAGAAAATTGAATTCCCCATTTTATTACATTGAGAGACTTTACCTTTTAAGGAAATATCTATAATCATATACTCTTATTTTTTAGATTTAATGTAGTACTGAAATGTTTAACCTATGAGCTATATTTGATAGTCTGAAATTAATAAATTATGTTGACTTTAATATTACCTTAGGCTTTCTTTTTACTAGAAAGATGATATAATGAAAAGTCACTTATCCAAGATATTTCCAAGAAGTTGACTTCTTTCCTTGCTGGACACATGCTAGAAGATGACTCAAGCTAGCTCTTTTAGCACAGTGCTTCCAAAACGAGTTTCTTTGGCACTTTAGATGTAATGTTAGCTCATTCCCTTTTTGTTCAGGATAATGCAGGTCTGATTATGTCAGTCCACAGTCAATAAACTCTATAGGCTTCCCGTCATTCTCAAGATTGACTATAAAGTCTTTTGTTTGGGGTTTAAATTCCTTCATAATCTCTTCCCAGCCTACCTTTCCAGCCCTATTATACCTTTTCATGAATTCTTTAATCTTACCAAATTGACCATCTTAATGTTGCTCATACATAGCCCTCATTTCTATGCCTAGAATGCAGTTCCTCATCACTTCTACTTCTCATAGTATTACCTTTAACATCAGATATAGACTCCATTTGATTTTTAAAGCCCTTCACAGGGAGATCCATGGATAGATTTTAAGGGGCTTCATGAATTTGTATAGGAAAATATTTTGTAGCCCTATGTTTCTTATTTTATGCATCAAAAAACATTATTCTGAAAAAGGGTTCCTTAGGTTTTGCCAGACTGCCAAAGAGCTCTATGACACAAAAATGGTTAACCCATTCTTTCCTGATCCTCCCCCAACTACCAATATTCTCCCTCCCTAACTCCCTTATATTTAGTATGTATATACAGGTGTACACATTGTCTTTCCTAATATAATATAGATTCCTTGTGAAAGTGGATTATTTCATTCTTTGTATTTATAATTTATAATTTCAACACCTAGCAAAGTACCTGGCACATAGTAGGTAATTAATAAATATTTGTTGATTGATTGATTAAAATCTCTAAAGTCCCCAAGACTAATAAGCACAGCCTTCTGCATGAAGTCCGTCCAATTGCTAGTACTTACTCTGTTCCTTACACAATTACCTTATATTTATTTTGTATTCATTTTGTTCATACACACGTAGTGATTTGTGTGTGTGTATAGATATGTATATATACACATGTATAGTGTATGTGTATATACACACACAGAGACACATTCGCTTACTCTTTGAGAGAAAGGGAATGTTTCATTTTTGTCTTAATGTTCCCAGCACGTGGCACTTAATAAATGCTTTTTGAGTAGTTAATTAATACTTGTTTTTTGTCCTTTGGGGCACAAAGCAGTGATAGGCTTTCTTTATTTTTCTGGTTTATTTCCTGACTTCTTTTTTCTTTTTCTTTTTTTTTTTTTTGGAGGGCAGTTGGGGTTAAGTGACTTGCCCAAGGTCACAGGCTAGTTTTTGTGTTAAGTGTCTGAGGTCGGATTTGAACTCAGGTCCTCCTGACTCCCGGGCCAGTGCTCTATTCAATGCACCACCTAGCCGCCCCTATTTCCTGACTTCTTTTAGCAACATTGCCCTAGTAAAGATCACTGAAACTTTGTTAGTACTTTAACTACACCATGACTCAGAGTTGCTTAGTAAAAAGCATGAGTTTCTGCATTCTCTCAGAAAAAAAAAAATGAGAACTGCCGCTTTTATGTGGGATACAATAGACCCATTTTGTAGAGGACAGTAGCAATGTCAGTTTAGTCATTAAGGGAACACAGAAGCAGAATATCCTTCAGAAAAATAACTAAAAACAGTTACCATTCTGTTTCTTTACCAAAAAGTTGTTAAAAGTTTCCTATTGTCCTAAATTCAATATTTTATTAGTCTTTGCAAAGAAAAAAATTTTTTATATTCTAATTTTTAAGCATTTAATAATAGTATGTGTATACACACACAAACATGCACATACATATATCATTTCATTTGTAGTCCCTTAATATCTAATTTATGGATTGCATTCTCTCTCAAATGGATTTTATTTTGGTCTTGGTTTTTATAGCTATCCTTTACCCTGATCTCTCTCTTTCAGGGCAACCCAGTTGGACAGAGTGGACTTGGAATGGCTTACTTGTATGGGAGGGGAGTCCCAGTGGTAAGCAATCATTCTAACATTTCTACCAAAGAGCTGCTTATAAAGTTAATTGGTTATTTCTTAGATCTTGTCTAGTTTTCCTGAGGGAAGGAAACATTATAATCAGTCAAAACTGAGCCTTTTATATTTAGTTGTTTTTTCCCTTCTTGTTTTAATAGTTATCAAGTAGATACAGCATCTCCTGCCTTAGACCTTCAGTGGCTCCCATTTCCTTTTATAGGGGGTATTTCCTTAGTCTAGGATTTATAGCCCTCCAAAATCTAGGTCCTATTTCCCTCTCTGGGAACTATGTTCTAGTCAAACTTGTCTATTTGTTGTTCCCTAAATAGTCAATATAGTGACCAAATCTTTCACATGCTGACTGTGTATGAAGATATTATACTAAATGTTTTGTAGTTTAAAAATTAGAAGATACTTTCATTTCAATTTTTAAATATTGCTCCATGAGTACTGGATGTGGAAGACTTGAGTAGTCATAGTCATAGTTAATGGCATTGTGTAAGGATGCAGAGAAGTTTCATATTCCTACCTGTGCTCTAGTAATGATCTAAAAAGAGCATAAATTCAAAAAAGTGAGCAAGAAATCCAAAAAGAAATATTAGTAAATTCCTTAATTAATATGCAATGTCTGGATGGTCAAGGTAAGGTGAGGATGTTATCATAGTCTGAAAGTAGGTGGGATGAAAGTGTAGTGGTAGCGCACAGATAAGGAAAATTTATTTCTCATTAAGAGTTTAAGAGGATAGAAGAAGCTTTCCTAACCCACAACCAGTTATATTCTTCCTAAATGGGTCCTGGATAATGTGGTGTAGAAAAAATGGCAGTGTATTTTAAGTCAGGGAATCTTGGTTTCGGCTTTAAAAAGTGGGACCTTTAACTAGGACATTACTTCTAAAGACTTCAGTTTCTCATCAGTAAAATTAAGTAGACAAGAAATTATGGCAATTTGAAGCATAAAGGGAAGGTTAGGCTTGGGTTTTCTGACGAGGTAAACAATAGGTTACGGAGGACAAGCAATCACTTTTATCCACAGTGGCTCCACAGTAGGACCTAAATACCGTGCAGAGGATTTTGGACTTAATTTGGTAGGTAGTGAGGAGCCATTGAAAGTTTTTAGTCAGGAGAATGACATGATAAGAGGGGAATTTTAGGAAGATTGAAAAAAAACTGCAAGATATATTAGAGGAAATCGTGTCTGGCAGCAGAAACATTGTTTGATATCACATTCATGCCATCATGAAAGAAGCTTTTGAACATAGTATTGGAAAGAATTACTGTAATAGACAGCTCAAGTGAAAAGTGAGTCAGCGGGAGTGTGCATATGATTTCATGGCGCCCCTATCAGTGACCTCATTAGTAATTTTGTGAACACAGATTGAAAGTCTTTAGCTCTTCCTTCATAATTTCAATATTCCCCCTCTTCTTTATTGTCTTTTTCTTTCCTTAGTGTCAAGTCATCCCTGGTAAGAGGCTCTCCAGAATCGCTGTATTCAAGGCCCCAAATAGTAAGGCCCTTTCTGAAATACTGTACAGGCAAACCAAAGGGCATGGTAATGGAGGCCTGGTCAGTTAGCCTAAAGCAGGCCAACCAAGTTAATTGAAAAGTTCAAAAGTGAATTGTTGGCTTAGTACAGCAATACTATTTCACAGTAGCAGGCAAAAAAGAAAGAAAGAAGTAACATTATTGGGCTAATATTCTCCAAAAAAACCCATTCAAGTTGATTTGTGAATTTACTTCATTTTTTAAACTTTCTAAAAAGTTTATGCCTTTTGTTTTATATCATAGTCATTTTATATATACAAATCCCAAATTGAAACTCTTCCCTTATGAATAAAATTAAATGATTTAATGAAATCATTCATGTAAAAATAATTTAAAGCATTCAATACAGCAAACATATCTATATATGTGTGTTTATATTTATGTATATATGTATATTAATGTATAATATTCTGCCCTAGCAGTCTTCTACTATGAGAGAGTTATAGTTTGACTTCCTTTTAGTGATCTTTCATTACCTTTTTCTAGTTGTTTATATGGTTCCCTTGGCTCTGCTTATTTCATTCTACATTAGTTCATACAAATATTCCCATGGTTCTCAAAATGCCTAATAGTCATCTTCTTTTACTGCATAATAATATTATATTTTATGTGCCCTAATTTTTTCAGCCATTCCCCAAACTCTTGGTACCCACTCTGTTTTCAGTTCTTTGCTACTGTAAAGAGTGCTGCTATAAATATTTTGATATATTGTGAGCCTTTGAATCTGTCTTTATCTTCTTTAAGGTATATGCACAGTAATGGAATGGCTGGGTCAAAGGTTGAAGACAGTTATTTTCCTTGAATAATTCCACCTTGTAATCCTAAACAGTTAGAACACTTCACAGCTCTACCAACATTACATGAGAGTACCTGACCTCCCACCACCCGTCAAAGCCCAGTTTTACAGTATTTTTGCCAATTCATATGGTATGAGGTAAAACCTCAGGGTTTTTTCATTTGCATTTCTCTTTTTAATTTTTTTTATGGATTTAAAACACCAAAAAAGAGCGTTTCCATGTACATAGCAGATCACTAAAAAAAAGAGGATTTTATATGAAACTGAATTTCTGTTTATACCACTTTTTTAAAATTATATAATACATTCTATATATTGCTTTCAAAACTGTCCTCCATGTCTTTGCTTCCTTCTGAATTTCCTTTTGTTCTCTTCTGTACATTTTTAAACATGGTTCTCTCCCTTTTTTTTGTATCTTCATTTCAAAACAGGGAGAAAATTTGTAACAGATAAGCATAGTCAAGCAAATAAAATCCACACAGTGGCCATTTCCAAAAATGTGCACCTCTTTTTCACCTTGAGCCCATCACCTCTCCATTAGTAAATGAGTGAAATTCTTCATCAATAGAGACATGGTTGGCCATTGTTTTGATCAGGGTTCTCAAGTCTTTCAGAGTTGGTTTGGTTTGGGTTTGTCTCAGATTTTTTTATTATTGTTCTTTTTTTTTTTTTTTTGCTTTTTGGAGGGCAGTTGGGGTTAAGTGACTTGCCCAAGGTCACATGGCTAGTTTTTGTGTTAAGTGTCTGAGGCTGGATTTGAACTCAGGTACTCCTGACTTCAGGGCCGGTGCTCTATTCACTGCGCCACCTAGCCACCCCCTATTATTGTTCTTCTATAAATTATTCCGGTTCTTACTTTCATCTGCAGGTAAAAGTGAGATTCGTCTTATTACCTTGTCCTTTTCCCCACATCTGTATACTCTCTTTGAATACTCCAGTTAGGAGAAATAGCAAGTTCTACCCCTTCTTCCTCCTTTCTACATTAAGATACTCCCTTTACCCTCTCTCCTTCAGAATGTTTTTAAATCATTATAGAAAATGCTAAATTTCATTTAGTGGTTAATGAAAACAAAGATTTTCCCCTACATTTCACTTCACAGACCTCTTGAAATCTTACCACTAAACCCAAGGTTAAGAAACCTCCTCCCTGCTCTATTACAGTGTTAGCTCTGTATCAGTTCATATAGCCCTTTCTAATTGCTCAAATAAATTTATTTTTCTAATTTCTCTTGATTCTTTTGTTTTTATACTTCAAAGTACCTATCCAGCTCTGGTCTTTTTATTAGAAATGCTTAAAGGTCCTTTATTGTATTAAAGATCCATTTTTTTTCCATAAGTTGTACACTTAACTTTGTTCAGTAAGTTATTCTTACTTTGATATATTGTGAGCCTTTGAATCCGTCTTTATCTTCTTTAAGGTATATGCACAGTAATGGAATGGAATTTGTTGAGGAAGTTATTCTTGGTTGTAAGTCCATATCTTTTGTCTTTTGAAATATTATATTCCAAGATCTTCTCTTTGTTTATAGTAAAGCAAAAACAAAAACTTCCAGGTTTTATTGACCCTGATTGTAGCTTCTTGGTATTCAAGCTCTTTTTTGACTATTTTCAGTGTTTTTGCTTTGATATAGAAGCTGTGGATTTGGGCTGACATTCCCTGGACTTTCCTTTTGGACTGACTTTCAAAAGGTCATCATTGAATTCTTTTTATCTGCACTTTGTCCTCTGGTTCTGATTGTTCTGGACAGTGTTTTGTTTGTTTTATGATTCCTGTTAATAGTGTCGGGGCTTTTTAAATCACAGTTTCAGCAGGGAGTACAGTGGTTCTCACATTCTCTCTCCATATCATTTATTTTTCACATGAAATAACTCACATTTTCTTTTTGTTTTCCTTTTCTTGATTATATTGCTATGTTTTAGAGTCATTGGTATCTGTTTGGTCTATTCTGATTTTCAGGGAGTGTTAAATTTAAGTCAAGTTTACAATTTTTTGTTCTAAGTTATTTATTCTCCTTGTTCTTCAGAGCTTTTCTTTTTCTTGTCTCTTGGTTCATTTTTGTTTTTTGGTTTTTTTTTTTTTGCTTTTTAGAAGGCAGTTGGGGTTAAGTGACTTGCCCAAGGTCACACGGCTAGTTTTTGTGTTAAGTGTCTGAGGCCGGATTTGAACTCAGGTACTCCTGACTCCAGGGCCGGTGCTCTATTCACTGCGCCACCTAGCCACCCCTCTTGGTTCATTTTTCAAGATATTCATGTATTCCTTTTTTTTTTTCCTTTGAGTCCCTAATTGAAGTTGTTAGAGGGCTACTATCACCTTATGATTTGGAGTATATTTGGATTCATGATTACTTGTGATAGTTGTTGGTATCTTCTTCCCAGCATTACAACTTGTTTTAGTTTAGTGTCAGTCTCCATTTCTTGCTTCACTTGTGGTTATTTTTTACCAGGGTCTCCTGAGTTCCTGTGCTTACCTCTGCCTCACAGGGTTAGGTCCTGCTAGATCTTTGATTTTTCAGAGTACTGGATCTTCAGGGCAGATCTTCAGCATCCTCGTGTGAGCACTGGCATGAGCACACTGATTCCTGCCACTCTCAGTTGCTTCTAGCATCCGCACTATGGGTTTCTAATTATCCCTTGGGGATCCCTCTACTCTTACTGTCTTTAGATACAAAGCCTCAGATTCTACAAGTGTCTCTGGCTAGTTTCTGGTCCCAGTGAGAGGCTGCCATCCCATTTGCCTGTTCTGATTCTTTGTTTTACTTGCAACTGTTCGCTTTCTGCCCTCCTCCTTCTTAACCACCTCCCTCCCTATATCCACTTGTTTCCCTTCTGAGTTTGATATATTTCTCTCTGTGTGTGTTCAGCATACCTTTATGTTCAGAGATAAAAGTGAGATTCATCTTACTTACCTCACCCCTACCCCCCATATTTGTATGTGCTTTTCCCATGCCCCAGTTATGAGAAATAGCAAGTTCTACCTTCTCTTTTCTTCCTTCCTCCACTAATTTGCCTTTTATCCTCTCTTCAGTTTCCCCCTTTGAACACCCTCAGAAAAGAACCAATTCATTCCCCTTCCCCAATCCCTGTATTTTATTAGTAAAAACAATATTCTTGAAAGACATTAAGTTGTTCAAATCTCTGTTTATAGGGTTTCTTAACTTTTTTTGTGTCATGAAACCTTTTGGCAATCTAATTAAGTCTGTGGACACTTTCTCAGAATAATGTTTGCTGGCAGCCCTCTTTTGTCCATGTGTTTCTGGCTGACTTTTTGTCACTTTTAAGGTAGAAATGACTTCTTGTAGTTTTTTTTGTTGGCCTCCATCATTATCCAGTCTAGTTCGCCTTCTTAGGTTTTAACTAGAGTAAGAGAGTGTGAGCTTAACTATCTACCTGCGCTCAGGCGGCCATCTTGACTGGAAGTCACATCTCTCTTATTATTTGGTAAAGATTTAGGAGCATGTTTTCCTGTGGTCACAGTTTTCCATTCTCCTTTTATAAACTCTTCATATTTTATGACCATTTATCTGTTGGGAATGGTTATTGTATTCTCATCAAAAGCTTTTTCATTTAACATAGTAAAATTTTCTTTTTTTTATTTCTGATCTCCTCTCACCTTTATTTACTTAGAAATCCTCTCCCTAGCCATAGATGTGAAAGGTACCCATTCTCTTTCTCTTCAGATTTTTTATGATGTAACCTTTTATTTTCCATTTTTCAGTTTTCACCATTTTGAGTTGATGGTAGTATATGCTATAAGAATTCTGCTAAATTTTTATAAAAGAACGTTTATAGTTTCATTTACCAGAAATGTTCAAAAAGTTCTAATTAAGCAGTGATTAATATTTTTTTGCCCTTCTGGCTTAAGGCCTTCTTTCATGAAGTCAAATCAATTCAATAAATACTAATTAAGCAACCCCTGTATGCATGACACTATGCTATATGATAAAATGAAAAATAAAAAGTCTCTCCTTTCAGATACATTCTGCTGGGGAGCGGGCAGGGCAGGGGGATGCACACGTACACAAGTACATAGATACAGTGCATGTGTAACATACTACAAAGTGATTTCAGGAAGAAGAAACTGCTAATAAAGTGAAAGATTAGGAAAGGTGCCCAGGAGCTGATATCTAAGCAGTGCTTTGCAGGAAGCTAGGAATCCTACAAGACAGAAGGGTGAGGAGGGCTTTTCTTAATTACCAGAATTGTTGGTGATCATTTTCTTCCTGAGTTCCCATAGCAATAACTGTACCACCCATTTGGAAGTTGTCATATGCTTCTTTGTATTGCTATTAAACTTCATACATACCCTATTTTCCTAACTAAATTTTAAGTCCTTAAACTCTCCAATGTCTCCATTCTTCTCTCTCTTAGCAGATGATCTTGCCTCCTATTTTAATGAGAAGTTTGAGGCCATATGTCAAGAACTGTATTTCCCCTCCTTCACAGCTCAGAACCTTTCTGTATCTTTACTTTATCCTCTTCTCCTTTACTGTGATCTCAAAGGAAGAGGTGATCCTTTCTCCTGGTCAAGGCTAACCCCTCTAATTGTGTCCTTGGAATAGGCAATGTGGTACAAAGGAAAGAATATTGGATTTGGAGTAGAGAGTCTTAGGGGACTGAGATCTCTTCTGGCTCTGCACTTTCTCATTTGTGTTACCCTGGGCGAGTCATTTAACCTCTCCAGGCCTCCATTCCCAAAACTTATTCTATGATGCCATTCCCACCCCATACCCTCTGGATCGTTTCTTCCCTCTTTTTCTTCATTTTCAATATTTTCTCATTCACTGACTTATACTTTGTTACCTTTGAACACAGATATAACAGCGAGGTTTCCGGCCTTAGAGTTATCCTAGACTCTTCCTTCTCTTTCACTCCACACATCCTTTCAGTTGTCAGGCCCTGTCACTTCTTAATTGGTCTCTTTTTTTTTCCCCAGTCTACACCCTCTCATTCAGTCTTCCTTAGGCATGAATCTGACCATATCATTCCCCTATACAAACACTTTTAGTGGTTCCCATTGTATCTAGGATGAAATACTAGCACTTTGACTTAGCCTTTAAGGTCCTGTGTAGACTGGCTCCAAGCTGCATTTTAAGACTTGTCACATTACTTCACAAATTCCAACTAAAGCATCCTAATACTGTTCACCAGATGCTATTCCTACTCCGGTTTAGACTAGCCATTAATGCCCCTCTCTTTCTCTGCATCAGTCTTGTTCTCCTTTCTGTATATAGCTCAGACATTTATAGCCTCCACGAAGCCCTTCCTAATCTTACCCTGTTCTTTCCTTCGTTATGTATACATAAGCATTCCTAGAGCATTTTGTTCTCTCCCATGATCCCGTCACTTCCTACTTTGTATTATACTTAGCTCTCTGTATAAATGTTGTATCTCACTAGTAGAATATGAGGTCCCTGAAGGCAAGGTTTTTATTCTTTAGATGTTCAGTGCCTTGTACTCCCCCATAATATATCCAAATTACCCCAAAACAAAACTCACTAGACATTCTTAGTTTTGTTGTACTTCTGGAAAGCTTAATAATACTACAAAGAGCTGTGGATACATGAGATATTGCTACTCTGAAGGACTATGGGAAAGTGCTTTCCCTTGGGAAACCTTGCTTTTCCTTCGGGAACAACAACCAAAATGCATATATGTACTTTGCTTTATTGATTCTCTGTTAACCTTTTACCTTTTTCTTTGGAATATTCCAAACCCCACTACTTAGTCACTAAGTCCCACTGACTCAACTTTATATACCTTCATTAATCTCTCAACTTTGTATAACTTCATGTATATCGGCTTTTATATGCTCGTTTATTTTGTTCACTCTGTACTAAGCTCACTCAAAAAGAGAATTAAAAATACTTGCTTTGTCCAGCACGATAAAGTGTTTCTTTTTGGCACTGTTGAGAGAAAATAGAATATAGGAGGGCATGTGTAAGATGTCTCCTGACTTCTCTCAGTCAAAACACTGATTTTCATAAGACTAACCACAAACTAGCTATTTCATCTCAAAAATCCATGAAGGTTATGAGTATGATTCCCTAGCAGTTTTATACATTTTAACTCAAGTCCCCAACAAATAAATGAGTTGTCCTATCAAGTGTGATTAAAAATGGGTTTTTTCCTGTGTTAATATAACTCTAGTATTTTTGGGAGTCAGGCAACCAGTGGCAAAAACTTAATTTTTGTTTGAAATCTAAGTCTTTTAATCCCAGGTTTCTCAAATTAACTTTCAAGTATTCTATAAACTAAAACTGAAAAAAAATAACTTAAAGTAACTTTATTCCTTCTTGATCATTTCTGAAAACTAAAATTGATATTTAACAGTGGTATTTATTGTCATAATTTTTTAATTGGTCTCTTTTTTTTTCAGTCTACACCCTCTCATTCAGTCTTCCTTAGGCATGAATCTGACCGTATCATTCCCCTATACAAACACTTTCAGTGGTTCCCATTGTGTCTGGGATGAAATACTAGCACTTTGACTTAGCCTTTAAGGTCCTGCGTAGACTGGCTCCCTGCTGGCTACAGCTGTCACCTGTACAGTTAGTTCTTCCAGTCACCCTGTATAACATTTTATCAACTTCATAGTGTGAGGAAATAGCGAAGAGTAGTCCTAGTCTTACTACTGGAGAATCGAGGGAGGAGTTAGCCATATCTTACAGCATGGTACATAATAAAAAAAGTTTAAACTATTTCTTCAGTTAAGGCCCAGTGCCCTACATATAGACTTCTATTCAAAGATTTAATGTAGAGAGAGACAAGATAGTGTAGTGGACAGAGTACCAGGCTCAGGATGATTTGATTTCTGGGTTTCATTCCTCTTTTGAACCATGTGATCCTGGGCAAGTCATGTAACCTTTCAGTGCCTCAGTCTTTTTCATCTGTAAAATGAGTATAATGTAACAAAACTTTATTTACCTCACACAATTGGTATGAGCAGTGTCTAAACCTTAAAATGATATATACGTATATGAGTTATTACCATTAATGTAGAAATGTGATTTTAGGCTCAAGCTTTTTAGCCCTTGGAGGGTAGGTATTTTTAATACTCAGTTAACTCGGGGAAAAGAGCGCATATAATAATTATCCTTTCTGCCTCTTACTAAAAGTAATGAATACATAGTCCTTACTTGTTCCTTCAGAGTGCGGAACAGGTCCTTTTTTTTTTTCCTTCCTTAGTGAATGACTGACCTGATTATTTCTCATCCTTTTAAACTGTCAAATGACTTAATCCATATTTCTACAGAATTATGATCTGGCATTGAAGTATTTTCAGAAAGCTGCTGAACAAGGATGGGTAGATGGGCAACTTCAGCTGGGCTCTATGTATTACAGTAAGTGGTATAATACTACATTAATCAATTTAATTTGATGACTCTTCCACTAGATGGCACTGTGACTGTGTGGTAGGAACTATGCTATCAGTTCAGTTCCAGACATCTGTTGCAAAACAATGAAATCTTTGGGACATTGTGTTTGTGCTTGCCTTTGTCAACTGTGAGTGTTAATCTAGTTAAAATTGTTATTGTGTTTGTCTTTGTAAGCTATGGGTGTTGATCTAGTTAACTTCTTACCTGAACAAGTGCTCTTTTCCAGCAAGAATTTTACCCTATTTTAATCATTCACATAGGCTCTCTGCTGCTAAAGTAGACCTGATTTTAGGTCAGTATTTATGACATTGGATTTTTCTTGCAGATGGCATTGGCGTCAAGAGAGATTATAAACAAGCCTTGAAATATTTCAATTTAGCATCTCAAGGAGGGCATATCTTGGCTTTTTATAATCTAGCCCAGATGCATGCCACAGGCACTGGAGTAATGAGATCTTGCCATACTGCAGTGGAGGTGAGTTCTCTTTCCCACCATTTTGTATATGTAAAGATGATTTGTAGCAGGGAATTTATACCACCACCCACCTTTTTTATGTAGACATGACCCTCTAGAGTGGAAACGGACCATGAATGAACATATACTTTGATAAGCATGTGGGACTTAGGGATTAGTATGTTAGAGTGCCTGTGCTAAGATATGGGTCACATATTTCTAAGACTGCTTAGCATTTCAATATTTCATATCAGTAACAATGTGCCAAGCATTGGGCTGAGTGCCGGGGGTATAGAGATAGACACAAAGCATACCACTTAAAACTTGTTGGGGGGAAAGATGTGTACACACATAATTATGACAGGAGAGAGAGTAAGAATGGTACAAAGAAGAGACTATAGGCACAGTGCTGTGAACATAATTCTTCCTTTATTAGCCTTATAAAGGACCCTAAAGGATTCTTAGTACTTTTTCCTGCCTGATAAATAGACTTCTAATACTCGTTTCTAACAAATAGTCTTCCAACCTCCCTGTGATTACCTCTAATAAAAGGGAACTTACTACCCCATAACAGTACTCTTTCATTATTTAGACAGCTCTGATTAATAGAAAATTTTTCAGATTTCTGCAGAGCTGGAACATATCTCCATATAAGTTCTATCCTTGTGTCCTAACTTCCCCCAACTTTCTTTTGGATCAGAACTGTGATTTCATTGTTATAGGGAGTCCCAATTAAGAAAGTTGCCTCTACCAGTGCATGTCAGCACTTGCTCTGCCACTTAGACTCTCAAGAGGGCTGCCTAGGGCATTGAAAAGTAAAGTGACTTCCCCCACATTGCACATAGAGTTGTGTGTCAGAATAGAGCTTGAAACAAGTTCTTCCTGACTCCAAACCCATACCTGTCTACTCTGTCACAGGCCCTCTTTCTTGGTGTCTCATCTGTAGCTCGTGTAAATGACTTCCTGTATGATGTGTAGTAGCTGTGCACTTAAAGCTGATAAATTCTGATCAGATTGATATTTTTTTTAAAGGTTTATTGGTCCTGTAACTAAAGTTATGGAATATTTCATGAGAATCTTTCTTGATGGGAAGATAATGTATAAGACTGTTGATCAAAGCAAGTGGTATATCAGATTCAGGTTTCAAAACCATTTAAAAGGGTTTTCCATAATACTTGGAATTATGAAATGAGTTGAGAGAGACCATACCTTTGATTTCATTGATACAGGGAACTTCTAAATAAGAAAATTCCCTCTGCCAGTGCAGGTCAACACCTTGTCTGTAGAGTTTCTTAGCCCACATCAAGGTTAAGTGACTTGTTTATGGTCACATAGCCAATATATGTCGGTTGTTATATATAAAATGTTGTATAGATTAAATGAATCTATCAAAATATCCAAAGAATATCCTTATTAAGTTTAAGAGTTTCTTTAAAAATACTTTGTATTTTGGCAGGAATTACTAATAGACTTTTTTTTTTGGAGAAGCTCATCTCCCTTCCATTTCTTTTCTCTTTCCTCAGTTATTTAAAAATGTGTGTGAAAGAGGCCGTTGGTCTGAGAGGCTCATGTCTGCCTACAACAGTTATAAAGATGGCGACTCCAACGCTGCTGTAGTCCAGTATCTCCTGTTGGCAGAACAAGGCTATGAAGTGGCCCAAAGCAATGCAGCCTTCATTCTGGATCAGAGTAAGAGTTTAGAACATAGCAGTTCACACATAGTTAAAAAGTTTGAAGTCACAGAGAAGCTGTTTCTCTTGGGAAATCTTCCTTATTGTTTTCTCTGTCTTTTACATTTTTAGGAATTAGTAGTAACTGGCACTGTTGAGAGTTTTAAGTTCTCACTTCCATCTGATCTGTCTTTCGGTGTGGTACACCAATTAGTGGGAATCAAACAAATGAGATTTTTTTTTTTAATTCTTTTTTTTTTTTTAATTTTTTGCTTTTTTTTGGCAGTGGGAAGACTGGGCAGTTGGGGTTAAGTGACTTGCCCAAGGTCACATGGCTAGGAATTGTTACGTGCCTGAGGTCAGATTTCAACTCAGGTCCTCCTGACTCCAGGGCTAGTGCTTTATTCACTGTGCCACCTAGCCGCCCCACAAATGACATTCTTGATGCATAGTCAAACCTAGTAACTTAATTGTTTCAGCTTTAATATATTATCTATTTAAAGGCAATTTCTATGGCCTTTATATGTCAGTATTAAACTAGACTCTCTAACTGGGTATCCAGGCTGCTTTCCTTTGTTATTTAAGCAAATGGTAACATTTCCTCTTATTGACAGCAAAAACCAGGGTCACCAATCAGTAGGTCTAGTTCTTCCAGTAGATATTGAAGATACTATTAAGTATCCAGGCCAGTTCTTCTTGATACTCTCTAGCCCTCTTTACTCCCATAGTCCTCCCTCCAACTCCCATTATCATTGAACCTTTGCCATAGGCCCACATCTGGGCCCTGGGAAAGTTCCGGCCTTTGGGGAAGTAAAAAAAGTAGCTCTTCTTTTAAAGGTGAGAAAGCCCTTGCCTGAATCTAGAGCATCACTATGACATTACATAGATTTCTGGTCATTTTCTTTGGGATGAGGGTTTTTTCCCTGAAGCATCACATGAAGCTGTCTTTGCTACCTCAGTGGTCAAAGCGCTGTCTTCACCATACTAGTTCAATGTAGAATATCTGTAGCCGAACAGATGCCATCCACAGAAGGATGATGTTGCTATGAAGCTAAGCTCATAATTAAGACTTAGGAGCCAACATTTTAAATCCTTCCTCCTAGAAGAATAAATTCCTCGAGGTCAGGGACCTTTGTGTTTCATTTTTTTCCTTTGTTTCCTTAGTCCCTAGTACACAGTAAATGCTTAGGAAGTGTTTGTTGAATTGAATTGAATAGTCATAGTCAAAAAATGGAATTTTGGTTATGAAGTCACTTTGACCAGAGCCTTTTTTAAGATGTAATATTTTCTTTTTTTTTTTAATTTTTTAAATTTGTTTTCTTGTTTACATCATTCCTTTTCATGAGATTTTTGAATGACAAATTTTCTCCCCATCTTTCCCTTACCCCAACCCCAAAACAGCAATCCCACTGTAAAGCCCCTCCCCTGATCTGCTCTCTAACTTTCTGGTAGGACAGGGAGGGTCTCCCTACTCCAGCCTCTGTACATCTTAATTCCTAGTTGCAGGTATTGCAGAATTTTAAATTCTAGATTCTTTCGATTCCTCCTTGTCACCCACCCCCACTGAAAGGACAATGAATTCAATACAGGCTGTGGATATGTGATTATACAGGACATCTTAATAGTGGACATATTGTGACAGTGTTCATATGTCCCTCCTTCCTATTCCTCCCCCCACTTCTTCTGTTCTCTACCCTGTCCCTGTCCCTTTACTGAAGTATGTGCTTCAAGCATCCCTCCCCCAGACCCTGCCCTCTCATCCCCATACCCCCTACTCTCCTGTGTGGCATGATGCCCAGTTTAGAGTTTATGCCATTCCTTCCCTAAGCCAAATTCAATGAGAGTAATTGAGAGTAAAGTTGTAACAGTTATCCCTAGCCTCTTCTATATGGGATGATTAACCCCATTTTGTCTCTCCCTGTCTCCTCTCTTTCTAGTCCTCTCCCTCCTCAAAATTTTGCCTTTTAAGGTATCATCCCTTCGTATTCAATTCATCCTATACCCTCTATATACACATATACACAC
>CM053598.1:183056906-183102731 GCA_028646575.1 Pseudocheirus occidentalis
TTAATCTATTTTTTAAAGTGTTGTTTTCTTCAGTCAGGTTGTTGACTCTCTTTTCATGATTTTCTCGCATCATTCTCATTTCTTTTCCCAATTTTTCCTCCACTTCTCTTATTTGTTTTTCAAAGTCCTTTTTCAGTTGATGTATAGCTTCTAGGCATTCTTCAATTGTCCTGGAAGCATTTGGTGTGGGAGTTCCAAGTTCTGGGCTCTCTTCCTCCCCTTCCATGCTTTGATCCTTTTTGTACACAAAAAAGGATTCTAGAGTTTTATTGCTCTTCTTATTTTGCTTCCTTTTCCTCATGTTGGCCAGTCAATTAATTGGTTGGGTTATTTTTTTTAGCTTTGTGGAACTCTGCTTTCAGGGGGGAAAGCTCTGTTCCAAATCTCTGTGGTTTTCCCAGCTGCCGGACCTATTTGGGGGGTATTGTAGCCCCCCACCAGCTTTGGCCTGCTGAGAGTACACCCCAGGACCACCACCCAAGACCACGATCCAGATCCAGGCCGCTCAATGCAAGAGCACTTGGCCCTGATCAATCAACTCAGCCCCTCTGCGGGATCCACAGGCCAGGGGCTGTGAAGCAGCCCAGTGGGGGCAGCCACCAGTTACAGCAGATCCTGCCCTTCCCCCACTGCTTCCTTGCCCTGGGGGTAGATTGGCCAAAGGCTTTTCCTCCCCCAAATTTAGTTTCAAAGTTTCACTTTTCACTGACCTTCCCTAATCCTGGTTTGCTAGATGTGAAAATTGCTCGAGGTGTAGCAGATCTTCTCTGAAGTAGACTCATGCTGCGGCTTGGGAGGCTCGGCTCCTCCTGTCCACCCTGGGGCCTGCTTTTGGTTTCAGGCTGGGCTGGCCACGGCTCCTGGCCTGCAGTGGTGAGCCCCTCTTGCCAAGCTGAGCAAGAGATGTGTTTTCTGTATTTTTGTGAGTTTGAGAGTCCTAGAATTTGTTTAGGATCATATTTTATGGGTATTTAGGGTGGCTATGTGGGAGCTGCGGAACCTTGCTGCTCCTACACTGCCATCTTGGCTCGGTCCTCCTCCCCTCCATGTAATATTTTCTTGTAATTATGCTTGACAATTCAGACAGACTTGAAACTAGATAAAAAATGATTAAGTACTTTAATTGCTCAAGTAGCAGAGTAATGTAAATATTGGTAGAAAATCTTTTGGATGTCCTTAACACTAATTAAATTTATTAAAATAAATTTTAATATTTTAAAAATATTAGGCAAAAGTGATGACAAAAACAGGTTCTATCTGTAGTGACTATGACTCTGCTTAATAGCTTTTCCTGAACCCAGTATTCATGTCAATTCAGCATATATTCATTAAGTTCCACTTTTGTGCAAGATGCTGTGTCAGTGTGGGGATACTGCAGTTCAGCAGTCTTAGTACTCTGGAATGAAGTGTCTTAGTAAATACAGAAGAAACATTTTAATAGAGATTATGCTAAAAAAAAAAACACCTCACATCTAACATTGTCAGTTAAGCAAAACAGAAGTAGTGCTGTGTGGTATGTAGTGTCTTACGGGTGTCTTGTTGTATTTCCTCTAGAAGAAGCCAGTATCGTAGGTGAGAACGAAACCTATCCCCGAGCTTTGCTGCACTGGAACAGGGCGGCCTCCCAAGGTGAGTTGTCATTCCAGTAGTGAATTTCACCAGAGAATCCTGCCATATTTACTGTTTCCTATGTGAAGTTCAAATCTTGCCATTTTCTTCTTTGATACTAAAGTAGGAACGTTACTGCCTGTTGTTCAGCTTATGTTTGTCTCTCCTGAGTTTCGCTCCCACATCATCAGTCTGTTGGACATTTCAAACTAGATATCCCTGAGACGTCTCAAATTCGACATGTTTAAAACAGAACTTATTATCTTTCTTTCCAAACGTTCCTATTTCTAGCAAAGGCATCATCATTTTTCCAGTCTCCTGGATTTAAAATTGGCACTGTCCTTGACTCTTCACTATCCTTCACCCCATATATCTATTTAATTGCCAAATTTTGTCACTTACATACCTCTATAACCTTTCACCTTAATATGTAGCCCTAATCACCTTTCACCATTATTGCAATAGCTTCCTAATTGGTCTTTTGACTGACTGACTTCCAAACTTCACAATCTTGCCAAATTGGCCTTCTCCTGTCTCCATGCCTGCCACCAGCCATCCCCAAGGTATTGGCCACTTCTCACCCCTGCCCCACAGAAATAATCCCTCAGTTTCTTCATGGTGCAGCTCCTGATCCCCACAATTACTAGTGCTCTCCCTCCCAAACTACCTTTTATTTAACTAGTTTGTATTTATTTACATCTGTTCTCTTAATGCTCATTCTGTGTACCTTCATATATAGTACTCATTTCCCAAGTTCCTTGAGAGGAGGACATCCCCAGTGATCCACACTGTCCCTGGCACATAATAGGCCCTTAATAAATGTTTATCGATGGATTGATCTTTTGAGGCCCAGATCAAATGCCCTCTCTCCCATATAAAGCCTTCCATGGTTTTTTCCAGTCTGTAATTATTTTCTCCTACCCCAACTTGGAAAATTCATCTCTAGAACTTTCATGCTGAGGCCCTGCCATCCTTATTGTGCCTATCCTGGTTATCTCAGTGCTTCAGACAAGTACTAGTTGGGCATGCACCACTCACTCCCAACTCCACAGCCGTTTTATGGACAGCTCCTTTGTCTCCACACATGCCCTTTTCCCATCTGCCCTTTAGTTCTAAAACCACAATCTGATCAGTTCTGCCATTGTTTCTGGAATAGTGCATCATTCTAGTTCCCATGAACCATCCTTGTAACTGGACCTTCTGTTATTCTTTGTCTACAATCTCTCCCCATTAGAAAGTAAGCTTCTTGAGAGCAAGGGCTGTCTTTACATTTGTATCCTCAGAACTTACGATAGTGTTGAGCACACTGTAACTGCTTAAATTTAAAAAAAAAACCTCATTCATTTACTATGTATTTATATCTATCATGATGAGTTCCAGAAAGGCATAAAATATCTAATTTTTCTTCCTCCATAATTACATAATTTCTCCTGCATAAGCCTTGCTTAGTAAATGTTGAAGTTACTGGGTAACAAATTGAACTTTTAACACAGCATCATAGTGTAGTGGAAAGAGCCTTGGACTTGGAGTCAGAAAGACCTGGGTTCAGTTCTCTGTTTCACCACTAAGAATAACTGTACCACTACAAGCATGTCCTTTGTCTCTTGGGTGCTAGTCTCCTCACCTTCACAGTAGGAATTGTACCCCCTACCACAGGCTAGTTTTGGGAAAGTCTTTGTAACCGTTAAAGCACTACGTAAATGTAAGCTGCTATTATTATCCATTATTAAAATGGAGATGTGCGTCCCGTGATCACCACTATTAAAATTCTAGTTGGGAATTAGCAATTACCCTAAGATGTTCCTTTTAATAGCTCTGAAGAAGTTGAATAAAACTTACATAACTTCTACAGGGCTAAGGTTTTGAGGTTTTGCCGTCTGGCACATTATTACGTCTTAAAAATTTCTTAAGAGAGTATGAATGACCATCATCTCATATAATTTTGGCTTCTCTCTAGATCAGCACTTCTCAACCTGTGGGTTATGTTCAATTTGTAACAATGAAAATACATCCTGCATATTAGATAGATTCATAACAGTAGCAAAATTACAGTTATGAAGTAGCAACAAAAATAATTTTACGGTTGGGGGGTCACCACAATATGAGGAACTGTATTAAAGGGTCATGGCATTAGGAAGGTTGAGAACCACTGCTCTAGACTGTTCACCATTCCCTAACCCACACCTCATTCTGCGGATTGGTTTTCTACCTTTCTACCAAGCCTCAGTCCAAGCCAGCCTGCTGTGCTTTGAAACTTAGAAGAAATGATGGAGACAGTGGTTGAGCACATGCAGAAAAGTCTCAGTGAAGGAAAGAGCCCATGTCCAATCACTTGGGTTCTTCTCTCTATAGTTTAGCCTCCTATTCCCAGCCTTTCAGGGAATAGAGGAGTAACACTTTTAATGAACATTTTTACCAAAGTTGCAATTTGGCCGAAAATTTGCTGGTAACAGGTAACATCTACATACCAAAAATAGAAATTTAATTCAGAAAACCTTTATTAAGCATCCAGCTGTATGCTAGGTGCTGGGTGTGGAAAGAGTAATAAGGCAGTATCTGCCTTTAAGGAACTTGCATTAGAATGGATTAAAGTTATGATCTGTTTTATGGGAAAATGCTTAATATTAACAGAGAAAGAAACAACTCGAATAGACCTTTTTAAATGAATGCTTTTATATGGTTTTCTCTTAGGATATACTGTTGCTAGAATTAAGCTTGGAGATTACCATTTCTATGGCTTTGGCACTGATGTTGATTATGAGACAGCATTTATTCATTATCGACTAGCATCTGAGCAGCAGCACAGTGCACAAGCTATGTTTAACCTGGGGTACATGCATGAAAAGGGACTGGGCATTAAACAGGTGAGCACAGCTAACGCCTAATTTTTGTCTTGTTAAATGTATCTGTAACTTTTGGTGATAACCTTGAATTTATTTTATCTACAACATTGTTTCCCAAACATTGTTTCATTGCACATTTTTTTACCAGTCTCCAAAAAATTCTTAATTCCCAAGGTACTTAACCTTTTTTTTTTTTTGCTTTTTGGAGAGGGGAATGCAGGGCAATTGGGGTTAAGTGACATGTCCAAGGTCACTTAGCTAGTTTTGTGTTAAGTGTCTGAGGCTGGATTTGAACTCAGGTCCTCCCGTGTCTCCAGGGCCCATGCTCTATGCCACCTAGCCGCCCCAAGGTACTTACTTCTTAAAACTTACATACTTAAAGATAACAGGTAAGAGTTTTCCTAACTCTTTGACAACTTGATGAAATAAAAACATTAACAGCAGTAGATCCTCTGCGGAAGATCTACCAGATATGCTAGAGTCCCTCATTGTTTTTGAAAAATGTTCTTATAAATACATATTTACACACACACACACACACACACACACACACACACACACACACACATTCCTAGGTGGTGGCTTAGTGGATAGAGCCCTGGGCCTGGAGTCAGGAAGACCTGAGTTCAAATCTGGCCTCAGACACTAACTGAGTGACCCTGGATAAGGAACTTACCATCTCTTTGCCTTAATCCACTGGAGAAGGAAGTGGCAACCACTCCAACATCTTTGGGAAGAAAACCCCGTGGTCAGTATTAGTGTGCTGTGGTCCTCAGGGTCATGACTCAGCAACATGTGCTCACACTCACATATACATATGTATTTGAATATTTAATGGAAATCAGTGCAGCACTTTGCAGTTTTGACTTAAAGTGGAAAGAAATATGAGGAATGTAATGCTGTAGCATAGTACTAGTTAGTAGAAAGAGTACAGGATTTAGAATCAGAGAATTGGGCTCATAGGATTATAAATTTAGAACTGGAAGAGGCCTTAAAACCCATTGAATCTACCCCTCTTATATTACAAATGAGAAAAATGAGTCACAGAGAAATTCAATGACTTACCCAGGTTCATATAACTAGTAGGTATCTGACTGGACAGGAGCCCAGATCTTCCTGTAGTAATGGGCTTCCACTACTCTGCTCCAATTCAAATCCCAGCCTTGCTGCTTAGTATCAGTTTTTACCTGGAGCAAATCGTTTTGTTTCTCTGGGCCTCAGTTTTCTATCTAAAAAATGGAGATGTTGATAGAGCACCGGCCCTGGAATCAGGAGGACCTGAGTTCAAGTCCAGCTTCAGACATTTAACACAAAAATTAGCCATGTGACCTTGGGCAAGTCACTTAACCCCGATTGCCCTGCCTTCCCCCTTCCAAAAAGAAAAAAGATACAGAGATGTTGCACTAAATGATCTGTAAGGTTCCTTTCAGCTCTAAACCTGTGATCCTGTGATTTTTGTTCAAAAAGTAGCTAAAAGATTTTATCGGGATCATACGTTTATAGATAAAGAGCTAATCAACTATATATAGAAAGGTGTATATATTTATATATGTACACTGAAGGAAGTATGTACATATGTGTGTTGTAAAAAAAAAATCAGTTTGTCCTAACTTTCAGTAGAAATGTTATTAAAAATGAAGGGTTAAATGACTTGATTAAAAATGTATAAATAAATGAGGATTATTGGGATGTTTCTAGGAGTTGTTAAACAGAGAAATAAGTAAACATGTCAAACAGATGGAGATTTGGTAAATTCTTTAAATTTTCAATTAATAATTTCTTGAGAAATTAGAAGCATCTACCCTGGCTATGCAGTAACTGCAAGGTTAACAGGTTGAATTCATTTTTATCTCAGTATTAAATATGTCACGCTCTATATCGTAGGATATTCACCTCGCCAAGCGCTTCTATGACATGGCTGCGGAGGCGAGCCCCGATGCTCAGGTTCCGGTGTTCCTGGCCCTCTGCAAGCTTGCCGTTGTTTACTCTTTGCAGTATATACGTGATGCCAGTGTGAGTGATTTTTCTTTTCTTTCGTCTAAACTAGAGACCTTCCACATACCACAACTTTGTATAGTTTTTCTTTTTCAAGTGTTACCTCCAAATACTCTTTTTCAAAAAAATCTCCATCCCAATTCCCAATCTAGTTCCTTTTCTGTTCTCTGGTCACATGTAAGAGGATAAGTTTGTAACTCCCACACTTAAAAGTATCATAGACTTCATAGGTTGTTCTCTGGTAGGGATAGGGAGAGATAGGATGAGACCTATGATTTCACTGATTTAGGGAACTTCTGAAGAGGCAATTCCCTCTACTAATTCCTGTTGGCATCTTCTCTGCATCTGATTATCTTAGTGAGTTGCTTAGAGCAGTGATTCTGTGGGTCACACAGCCAGTTTATATCAGAGGCAGGACTTGAACCTGGGTCTTCCTGGCTTTAAATCTGACTCTCCACCCACTATACCATGCTATCACTGTTTTCTTTAGTGTAAATGGAGGAGTTATTTTTTTAAAGGGATTTATTTTGCTAAACCCTAGAGAAGACTTCACCAAAGACAGCTCTCAAAACCTTGAAATCCTCTGACTCTTAGTTACCCCAGAGAAACAGTACAGCTGTCGAATTTTCATTGCCAAAAGAGGGCTGTTATACAGAGGGGAATAAATACATCATTGCCAAGAGGTAGCAAAGTATTCCCTAAAACCAAACATTGTAATAAAATAATATGGTATTGATTTCCAGTTTATTGATATTATCTCACCATTTTTAATACTTTCCCTTCTAACATTCTATGAATATAACATGATATTATATTTTCATTAAGATACGGGAAATCTTCTCCTACTTTGATATGGATCAACTTTTGGGACCAGAGTGGGACATTTATCTCATGATTATCATCGCGTTACTATTGGGAACAGTCATAGCTTACAGGCAGAGACAACACCAAGCAATCCGGAGGCCTCCGGGGCCACGGCCAGCTCCACCCCCTCCACAAGAACCTCGACGAGAACAGCAGCCCCCTCAATAACAGCCTCCCTGTGGAGCCTTGACCATTGTGAACCAAGAAGAAATGGGATCTGTTTGTTGAGAACACTTGCATCGTGATTAGGACTTTGGATCAGTGGCCACCTCCCAAAAAGAGGCACAAAGAAGCATTTAATTCTTAAAGCTGCTTAGAATCTGATGCCTTTATTTTCAGGGATAAGTAACTCTTACCTACACTGAGTTGAATGTTTGTTTCAGTGCCATATGAAATAACAATTTTCATTGGCTTTCATATAGTTTTTCCTGGAAACATATGTGAGATACTCAAAGTAATGTCTACTGTATTCACCTGTCTTTCTTAAGTTCTGTTGGTCATTCTCTTAGTATGCAAAAGTCCTTATATCAATGATATTAAGGTCTTATGCACTGACACTAGAAACTGATCAATGTACAAAAGGAAAACCCAATTGCAAGTTCAACTTTTTAACATGTTTGAAAGTCTAAAAACAGAACTTGCTTTTTAAGTAAGAAGAAATTATGTTATCGAAGTGTTCCCGAACTGTGATAAATGAGATAAATTACTGATCCATATTACAAGTGTACATATCGACATATTCACATTATTTTAAAAGGAAGGGTAAGCTTCCTTATTCCTGATGTTAGTCACACTTTACAAGCATCTCATTAATTACTTTGGGTCCTACATAATTTCTCTCCTCCAAAGATCAATGAAAAATTAGTGTTAAAAAGTTTGATGTGAATTTCCTTTCCTAAGAAAAGGAAATCTGTAAACATAGTGAACCATCTCATTGCTGTACTACATGACGTTAGCCATCATCCACCCAAGTGTCATTTATTTATTTTGGGTCCACAGAGCTGTGATTCGGGAACCAGAGGATGGATTCAGTGTGAGAAATCGGAATACAATGTCAGACATTCTGCATGGCGTGCAAAAGTTGAAACATTTGCTTCCACAGTTTATTTCCACTTGCATTTCATTTTGCACGAGCACAGAAAGATAGTTGGATTAACATCCTGAATCATTCAATGGGAAAGATCTTTGCCAGGAAACAGTGTATGGTGAATACCATTACAACATTAAATTCAAATGGACAAGAGAACTAAAGGTTGGCTAACCTCAGCAGTTGAAGAAAGCCAAAGCCTTTTAAATTTTTAAAGGTAGATTCTCTCCTCTGCTGGTTTGTCAGCACATTGAAAGATGAATCGCTTACTTAACTATCTCATTTTTTAATATCTTCCCACAGAGAGCATTGGGATACTCGATATTGTCCCCAGTTCCAGTCTGGTGGGATCTCAAAACAGAGAATTTGGTTTTCTTAGGACAAGAGAATGCATGTGAATTAAAACTTCACTAGATTTTTGTTATTAGGAGATGTGAGCACTAAAATAGTTCAGCTTACTGAGAAGGCCTTTTCCTTTCCCCAGCAGACCTCAGCCTACTTGACACTCTTTTCCCATAACTCCATTATCTGTGGTAATATATAAGGAGTTAATTGCTTCCATTGTGGCATGGCTTTAGTTTCTGGGGCTGAGATTTTGTTTAGAAATAGATTTTTTTCAGTCTAGGGAACATAAAGACTTTCAGCTGAAGCTTTATACTTCTCCTCTGTTACCAACTGGATCAGCAAGCTTTCCTTTCAGGTAATTTGCTTCTAAATTTAAAATGGGAAACTTAGGAGATTTTTCCCCACAAGTTAAAATGGTTGCTTTGTGAAGTTCATATTTTAAATACTAACAAAATTTATGCACACTCAGATTTATCAGTTTGATCTTGGTGGGATTGTGTGCGTCTTCCTTCTCCCTGCTCCTTTCTTCCCTGTTTGCCCCCCTAAAAGTAGCTGCAGTGTAATGCAAGGTGAGACCAGGTGATGGCCACACTTCAGTCCAGTGGAACAGTATTGAATTTATTTAAAAACCCAAACTTTAAGATTAATATAAATTCTAATAACTTGCCTTTAAAAAAAAAATCTCTTAATTTAAAATTTGTTTCCCCTTAGAATTTTTACTTCATTTCCTCTCTAATAGTGCTGTAAGAATCAATTCTGTTATGCAGAATATTCATTACATAAAAGGCCAGGTGGAGAAATCACAGCCTTATTCACCATTTAATAAATTATTTTATATCAGTTCCCCAATTGCCGTCTCCCAATAACCTTGATTAAATAAAAAATATCCCACGTCCCTTTCTCTGTGTCTCTTCATTTCCTAATTTCCTCTGGTGTCAGTGCCTGCAGGTCTATATGATTCAGTTCATTTGCTGTATTTAAAGAATCTATGGAAGGGAGTAGATTTTGCCCCATTTTTTCTCTGGGATAAGGAAGTTTGGTTTTAGTTTTTTCCCTAAAACAATAGTCAACACTAACCTAATCAAATGGCATCCATTTGAATAAAATGACAGTAGCAGAAGCTAGTTAATGTCAGTGACATTAAACTAACTCAGGGATTCAGGAGTTTTAATAATAGAATTTATAGGTAACTGATATAGTATGGCTTCATTTCTCCATGGTAATCCCATGCTCTCCTGATCCATTTTGTATTGTATCTTCTTCTGAGAAAGAGAACAATAGTAGTACTTTAAGCATATTTACTATTGTACATTTAGTTTGCCAACTGTTTGGGATTCTTGAGTATATCCATCATATTCATTTTATTTTACTGTGGTGGTATTGGGTTTTCGTTTTTTCTCCCAATTTTTATAGTAGGTCTTATTTTTGGTTAATATATAGTGGCAGAGAGAAGAGAGATGAAATGACTTTTATTCAAAATTCAGCATTTAGCATATAAATCAAATTGTGAATCATTAACACTTTGGAAGATCTGTAACCTTTCTGCATATACAGGTTAGTATGCAACTTTTTTGTTTTACCGCTAAACTATTTGATTTCATACCACTGGGAAATTTTGGAAACTTCCACCAGAGACCTAGTGATACTCTGATGATTTGTTTAATTAAAGAACTATTAATGCCTCTAGGAAGCTAAAACTAATTCATTATACATTTTTTTCTCCCCACTTTTTTCTTTATTCCCCTTTCTTCTTGCTTTCTATCTTTGTTCTGCCAACCAGTACTTCAGAAACTTGCATGCAGATAGTCTTTAAATGAATACCACAGCAGTTTGTGTGTGTAGCATGTGTAACTACATTCTCACAAAAAAAAAAAAAAAGAAAACCTCACCTGTATATAGGTTTGGATTCACATTTCAAAACAAAGTACTTAAGGAAAACAGTCCCATTAGCTGCCAAAAAGAGAATTGTGAGCTATATGTTCCCCCTCCAACACAAACACACACACACCAGCTGGTATTGTTCATTTTTGAAAATGAGTTTAATGTATATTGCACATTATTATGACTTTAAGGATAGAGCAAATAACAGTAGCAAACACAATGGAACTTAAAAGATTCTGTCTTCATGTTTTTCATCACGTTTAACTTTCCAGTTAAAATGGAAGCATAAGTTTTCTGAATGCAATATTGTCCAAGGCCCTTGCTGGTCTTTAAATATATAATATTTAATTAAAAGAAGCTCAATACATTTCTCCTTTGATCTTCAAGAAAGTTAAAAGCAAGATAAAAAATTTTCAACATATTCTAAAGTGTCTGTTTCTGCTAATACAATTCTGATTTAGTATATTTAAAGGAGAGTTTAGATGTATATAAGGAATCTTATTTGTACTCTTATTTTCCTATTTAGACAAACGAACTGACTCTGTGTTCTATTTCGTACAAAAATGATTACAAGGTTTGGTATGATCAAGATAACCACTATATATATATCACTATATATAGGGGAGGCAGAAGTTATAAAAGACCATAAAATATTATCAATTGGCATTGTGAAGAAACAACATGATAAGCTTTTTTGTAAATTTATTTTGTATTTTTTAAAATGCAGTATAAAGGTTGGTGAAGTGTAATATAATTGTGTAAACAAAAAAATCCTGTTAATAGAAAGATGTACAGATTCGTTTTGTACTATATCTTGAATCTTGTGAAATAAAGATTCCACCTCTGGTTAGCCTATATGCTCTAATGTACCTTAGTCCTAATAACTTATTTAAAATTCTTGGGTTTTTTTTGTTTACATCTTACAAAGAAACGTTAGAATCTCAGAAGATCCTGGGGGGCAGGGAGGAAGCGTATTCAAATTCCAGGCAATCTGATTTTTTTATTCACTTCTAGCTCCTGACCCTCACTACCCCCAACTAAACTTCAACATCCTGAATCTAATAAGTTATCCTGCAATCCTGGATCAACCAAGAAGGCTTCATGCACACACACACACATAGAAATATATATTCTATTCATATCTCTACATCAGGGCTCTTTAAACTTTTTCCACTTATGACCCTTTCAGTGCTTCTTAAACTCTGGGTCAGGACACCATATGGGGTCATGCTAGATCATAATTACACTCATCTGGGGCATAAAAAAAAAATCCTTCATTGTACCTGAACTAAATACAAGTGTAGTACTCAATACTAGGATGATATAGGGTGAAGAGGAAGAGAGGGACAGTCATCTTTAATCCTCACTTCCAGTATACTTCTTGCTTTGGTGTAGTGATGGCAGCATGGTTCTCACAGGGACAATTCCCATAATCCAAGTGTAATAATGATAAGCCATCAAGGGCCCCTTTCCAACTGCAGACAGGACCCAAAATAAGGAGCTTTAATTACAGCAGGCATTGCTTGATCGATGACCCTAAATTCTCGTGCAACACAAATTCATTTGTTGTACCTTCCTTACCTGGATTTTTATTTTACTAAAGTAAGATCCAGTCCAGTTTTGATCATTGTTATGGCCCAGCAAAGTACTATAGGATCATGGAGGTAGAAGGAACCTCCAAGGTCATCTAGTCCAATGCCTTCATTTATTGATGAAGAAACTGATGCCCAGAGAGGTTAAGAAACTTGCCCAAAGTCACTCAGTGTCACAGTAAGCAATAGAGTCAGGATTTGAACCCAGGTCCTCGATTCTAAATCCAGCCCTCTAATCACTTTTGACCTGGAGTATTGCAATAACTGCATAATTAGTTTCCCTCCAACAAGTCTCTTCCTATTCCGCAAACCTTAAAAAGTTAAGATTGTTCTAAAGTGCTAGTCTGACCATGTTGCTTTCCTAAACAAACTCCACTGTTTCCTTATTTCCTTTTTGATAAAACAAATTCTTCTGTTTAGCATTTAAAGCTCTTCACAACCTGGCCCCAACCTACCTTTTCAGCTTTATTACACATGCACTAGTCTAATCAGATGAGACTTTTTATTGTTCCTCAAATACGGTTCCTGTCCCGTGCTTTTGTACTTGCTGTCCCCATATCCAGAAAGTACTTCCTCATCATCTCTTAACTAACTCCTGGAATCTAAAGTCGCCTTCAAGGCTCAGCTAAAACACTGCTTTCTACATGAAATGTTTCCTCATCCACAAGGAGAAGGGAGCAGCAAGGTGGCCCAGTGGGCAGCTAAGCAGAGCACTGGATCTGTATTTGACAGAACTTATCTTCCTGAGTTCAAATCTGGCCTCAGACACTTAGCAGCTGTGTGATCCTGGACAAGTCACTTAACCCTGTTTGCTTCAGTTTCCTCATCTGTAAAATGAAGTAGAGAAGGAAATAGCAAACCAGTCTAGTATCTGTGCTGGCTACTAGGTTTCTGGACTTTACCAACTATTCTAGAATTTTGCCAGGAATTGACATCAAGCTTATCAAGTGACAATTTGCAGAACCTACCCTTTCCCTTCTTAGAAATTCAAGACGTTTCATCTTCAGTCTTCTAGCACACATCCTATTTGTCATGATTACTCTAAAGTTACCAACAATGGATTCAGCCATATCTTCCACATACTACTCTTCAGTAACCTTAGGTGAATTTCTTCCATTCTAAGAAACACAAACTCATTTAATGTTGCTGAATGTTCTCAATACCCCTTTATCTACGTTGGACTTTAGTTCCCTCTTAACCAAGTTTGTTCCATCCTTTCCTATATGAAAATAATTTGCCTCAACAGAAGTGGAAGCATCATTTACCCTCAAACACTGGATTTGTCCCATTCTTAATTCTTTTTTCCTCAAACATAAGTAAAAACATGTTATTGCCCCTTACATACTTTTCATAAGGTTCAACTCATTTGGGGCCCTAATCTTCCTATATGGTAGTTACAGTACTCTTACTATCTTGAAGGGTTAGCATTTCTCTGGACTGTGGACCTGACATCCTCAATCCTAGGATGCCTTCCTAATATGTAACACCTGCTGGGGTAACAATACTAGAAAGCTTTCTCAAGTCTAGGAACATGGAAAGGTACATCTTACTTCACGGTAGTCTTCCAGAATGTATCCTTCCTGGTCAACTTTGCTGAAAACAGGAGTCTAGGATAACTCAGATCACAAACATCTCTCATTCAATACTAGTGGGAGTTGAGATGCTATGAGATGGAGAACTGGGTCAATCCAGATTTGGTGCAATAGAGGCAAACAAAGTAATTTTTAAAATAATAACAATAGCATTTATATAGCATCCTAAGGTTTGCAAAGCACTTCCCAACTATTACCTCATTTTATCTTCACAACAGCCTAGGAAGTAGGTCCTATTACTATGTTTTACAGATAAGGACTCTGCTAAGACAGATAATAGTAAAGTGACTTGCCCACAGCAGTACAACTAGTAAGTATCTGAAATTGGTTTCGAATTCAGGACTTCCTGAGCCAGATCCCAAAGTCGATCCACTGTACTGTCTGCCTGCCTGATAGAGCTAGGGAGGAAATACCAAACTCAACACCTAAGGAAGTACAATGAAGAATCTTGGGAAATAGCTTTGTAATTTTTTGAAAGTTATTGGCAAAGAACCATACTTGATCTCCTACCTAGAGGAACTCGCAAGAAACACAAATTAACACTTCCTTATAGGTTTCCCTGGTCCTTTTAAAAATTTTTTGGTGCTAATAGGGGGAAGGTTTAGAAAGTGGCTTAGGCCACTTCCTGGAAATCATCTTTGACGAGAATTTTAATTTAGGAGATAACAGCCAGGAAGGCTGGGGTAAAAGCCGTAGTCCTGAGTAGTTAAATAAAGAGATATGATAAAACTTTATCAGGGTCAAAAGCTTTATCAGATCATGATAGGACAAACATCTCCCAATGCTTCACCACAAAATGCCTTGGACCCACTCCTCTTCCTTCCCTCCTTTGACAGTGATAAGTTTTCCCTAAAAGGAAACAAAGTGATCTGGGGATATGATTTGACCTCTACTTAAGGGTGTAAAAAGTTGAATTCACATGCAGTCATGATTCCTCTGATTTGGTGGATTTCTGAAGCCCACATGAGCAATGACCAAATGAGTTTCCATATGGAGACAAGAGGGGACTACGTCCAGAGAAGCTGGGCAACACTGTGTCATTGTTCTATATCCTTGCCGTGTTAGAGTCAAGTAAGTATCTTCATGTTAATTGTTTAAATATTGATGGCTGCCTCAATGTATCTCAACATCAAACTTGAACGGAGTTCAAGGACCTAGGACCTTGCAACCATGTCCTACTCTGTCCATTCTTGGCAGTTATGAACTCTGCAATGACACAGTCCCTTTATGCCCATTTTCCCATTGCTTTCACTTTGCCAACCTATTCCAATTGTTTATAACTAGAGTAAAATTAGTGATGCAGTGGATAGAGCACAGGGTCTGGAGTCAGGAAACATTCAGTTCAAATCTCACTGCAGGCACTTAGCTATTTGATCATGGGCAAGTTACTTAACTCCCACTTGCCTCAGTGTCCCCAACTGTAAAATGGAGATAATAGTAACAACTGCCTTGAAGGGTAATTGTGAGGCTCAAATGAGATTCTGTTTGTAAAGTGCTCAGCCCATTGCCTAGTATGCAGGAGCTGCTGGATGAATTCTTATTCCATTCCTACTTCATAATTCATCCCACAATAGCAGATCTAATCATCGCTTTCTCTGCCTTCAGAGAGATGAAATTGTCAGCAGGCCAAGAATGTATTGGATCTAATGTTCATAGCAGAATGAAACTCTTAGTATCATTACATTATTGTTCCATTGCTAGTTCATGGTGTTTCAGGAAAACATTGTCTGTGTCCTGCTACCCCCAGGACAACATGGGCTTTCTCAAGAGGTTGCGGGTTCCCCTCCTTGGACGTCTTCAAGTCATTGAGCGGTCTCACCTTTGGACATTTCTTCCACCTGTGACTGGGATTTGATGTTTTCTGAGGCTTCTTCCAACTCTCAAATTCTCTGATATCACTGTGATTTCTTTCTTCCACTTTTACCCCAAAACTCATCATCAATAGTTTTCTGAAGAAGAGAATGGAATGTACAAAATATAGTACATATCGAATGAAATACAGTTATCCCTTCCACATCACAGCTTTCCCTATTCCAGTTTCTGTATATCACAGGTCAACGTAAGAAATTAAATAGGGAGAGGAGAACGCCACTAGGCAGCATGGTGAATAGAGCATTGGCCCTGGAGTCAGGAGAACCTGAGTTCAAATCCATCCTCAGACATTTAACTAGCCATGTGACCTTGGGCAAGTCACTTAACCCCAATTGCCCTGCCTTCCCCCCTCCAAAAAGAAAAAAGAAAAATTAAATGAGAATTTGGGGGGAGTTTTGCGCAGGCGTCAGATGACATGCAAAGGCCGGCAGATGACACAGAAAAAGTTTAGAAACTCAGAAATGCATAAAATATACATAGAGCACTGAATAATATGATCAAATATTTAACCCAATTTTTACAATAAAGTACTATAAACAACCCATAGAAGAAAAAGGAACAAAAAATTCGGACTTTTTCTTTGGTATGAGGGAAGGGCCAAAAAATTTCACGAAGATTTTCCAGATGGCTGGGGCACTGTACCCTTAGCTCCCATGAAGCAGAGGGGATAACTATAATAAAAAATTTACTATAGCAGAAAATGGTCAAAGAGAGAACAATTTTCTTTAGAATCCACTTAGTGCTGCCTACAGAAAGGAAAGGTCAAAGTAAACACCAAATTAAAAAAACAATAAACAGTTACAATATTTATATAGTACATTGAGAGTTGGAATGACACAGGGATTTTTAAAGGGTCAGCCTTAGGGTCAGGAAGACCTGAAATCAAGATAATGCCTTTTACAACTGCACCAGTGACTCCATGCCAAACCCTGATGTGGTCCTATCCCAGCTGTCTCTAAAACCCCCTGCGGACACTATCAGCTTCACTATTCATCTGCCACCCACTCTTACCTCTGTCCTCTTCCTATGCCTATATTAATCACCAACCATAAAAAATAAAACTATCCCCATCCTCCAACTCCTGTTCTCTCATGACTGCCATCTCACTCCAACAGCATCTACCTCCTTCCCTGTGCCTTCAGGAATTCCTCTTCCATAATGAATAATCTTCCCTTCATCCTAGACACTCTCTCAAATTCCTTCCCTCCTCAAGCTTCTTATACTTCCTCTTTCCCTTTTTCTGTATTTATGCCTGATCCATCCCCTCTCATCTAGTGGATTCCATTCCCCCATGCATTCCCCGCCCCAATACACACACACACACACACACACACACACACACACACACACACACACTCCTCAAATCTTCAGTGTCTCCTTATCTACTAGTTCCTTCATTATGGGCTACAAATATGCTTGTCACCTCCATCCTCTAAAAACCTTCATTAGACCTTATCACCCCCTCAACAATTTTCCTTCATCTCTCCTCCTGTTCTCATGCAAACTCCTGTATGTACATTAGCAGCCCCTACTTCCTCTCCTTTCATTTACTCCTCAGTCCTTTGCACTATGGCTTTCAACTGAAGCTGCTCTCTTTATAGTTACCAAAGGTCTCAACTGCCCAAAGTGGTGGTCTTTTCTCCATCTTTAACCTTCTAATTACCTGCTCTCTTTGACACTGCTGGCAGACCTATCCTCTAGGATGCTCTCTCCTCTCATGAAACTAACTGTTTTCTCCTGGTTCCCCTCCTGTCTTTCTGAATGTTCTTTCTTCCCCTCTCTATTTTGTGATTCATCAAATATATCACTCTGAAATGAACAGAATCAGGAGAACATCATACACAGTAAAAACCACATTGTCGGATGACTGACTTTTGAAAGATTCAGCTCTTCTCAGCAATGCAAGGATCTGAGAAATTCCAAAAGACTCATGATGGAAAATGCTATCCACATCCAGACAAGGAACTTCGGAGTCCGAATGCAGATGCAAGCGTGCCTTTTGCTCTCTTTTTCTTTTATCCTTTTTTGTTGTTGCTGTTTTGCTTTTTGGAGGGGGAGGGGGACACAGGGCAATTAGGGTTAAGCACTTGCTCAAGATCACACGGCCAGTGAGTGTTAAGTGTCTGAGGCTGGATTTGAATTCAGGTCCTCCTGACTCTAGGACGGGTGCTTTAATCACTCCACCACAAGCATTTATTCATCACTTGAAGCATTTCAGGTACTATGCTAGGTGTTGGGGAGCCAAAGACAAAAATGAAAGAGTCACTGCTCTCTGGAAGCTTACATTCTTTACTGTGAAGGTATTTGTAGACCCTATATTTGATTGTATGCTGCCATGGGTGGGGGGGAAGAGAGAGGGGAAGAAAATTTGGAACTCAAGGGATTGTGGAACTGAATGTTGTCAACTAAAAGTAAACAAATTTTTAAAAAAGGAAAAAAACTTACATTCGATTAGAGAGACAACATGTGCACATATAAATATATGGAGAAAGAATACATAAAAAATAAATACAAGGCAGTTTTGGGAGGGAGCAAGTAGGGAAAAGACTGCATGGAGAAGGTGGTACTTGAGGGAGGAAGATAGGGGGACAAGCATTTAGAATCACCTACAATGTGCCAGACATTTGGAAAGCACCTGACAAATATGAACTCACTTGATCTTTACAATAACCCTGTAAGGAAAGTGCTAGTATTATCTCCTTTTTTCCAGGGAGGAAACTGAGGCACAAAGAGAATACGGGACTTACCAGGATCACACAGCTACTAAGTTTCTGAGGCTGGATTTGAACTCAGTACTTCCTAATTCCAAGGTCAGTGCTCTAGCTACTGTGCCACCTAGTTAAGCTGAGTTTTGAAAGAAGAGATTCTGAGAAGCAAAAGTGAAGAGGGAAGCAGATTTATAACTGATTAGATACATGGAGGAAATGAAAGGGAGGAGTCAGATATACTGCTGAGGTTATAAATCTGGGAGATTCAAAGGATGGTGATGATTTCAATAGAAATAGTGAAGTTTGGAGGAAAGAGGATTTGGGGGGAAAGATGACGAGTCCAGTTTTTGACATGTTGAGTTTGAGATATCTCTGGGGATATCTGGCTTGAATTGTTTTAAGGGGCAATTTTTGATGCAGAACTGAAGTTCAGGAGAGACTGAGAGACATATCCACAACATAGAGAATGCCATCTAATGGGGCAGCTAGGTGGCGCAGTGAGTAGAGCATTGGCCCTGGAGTCAGGAGTACCTGAGTTCAAATCCGGCCTCAGACACTTAACACAAAAACTAGCCGTGTGACCTTGGGCAAGTCACTTAACTCCAACTGCCCTCCAAAAAAAAAAAAAGCAAAAAAACCAAACAAAACAAAAAAAGAAAATGCCATCTAAGTAACTTAAATGATTTATCAAGAAGTCCCGTAAGAAGAAATCTCTCTAAGCCAGAAATAAAAAGGACCACAGAAGATAAAATGGACAATTTTGATTAAAAGGTTTTCTCAAAAACAAATCAAATGCAGTTGCAATTAGAAGGGTGTGGGAATTGTGAGAATTGAGTGAATCACACTGATGAAATCCTAATAAAGCTGCCCCCAGACCCAATATTCCAACTTCATTATAGGCCCAGACCTACTGAGCAGCAGCCCCACTGTACCTATGTAGCCGCCGCCCCCCGCCAATGTCCTTACTTCTTCATATATGCTTCACTCCTCACTGGAACAACAGGTGTGTCCAAGAACTCATAGTTCCCACAAAAACAGCAGGTGTGATGGGATCCCAGCCACTGCCTCTACCTGGTCACTGCCCCCAGACCCATTCCCACAGAAGGAGGTGTGTTCTTGTATTCAATCACAATCACATCATCCATCTAGCCCAAGACAGGACCCTAATACCTAAGTATCTGTCTTGACGAGACAGGACTACAATAGCTAGCCAGCTGGAAGGAAGCATGACCAGAATGTTTAACCACCAAACCATTGATGGGACCCCTCTTCCATTACCGAATCCCTTAACAATCTCCTCCTGCCTTTTAAATATTCATGATTTCTGTTATATAATTGTATCTTTACCCTATAAAAATCCATCTTGCTTAGATTATAAGATAATTCCAAAAGACTCATGATGAAAAGGGAAATCCACATCCAGGGAAAAGAACTACAGGGTCTGAATACAGATTGAAACAAACTACTTGCTCTCTCTCTCTTCTGTGTTTTGTTTTGTTTTGTTTTGTTCCTTCTTTCTCATTGTTCACTCCATTGGTTACAATTCTTCTTTACAAATTGACTAATGTTTAATGTGAAGGTATTTGTAGAACCTATATTTGATTTTGTGCCGCCATGGGAGGGGGAAAGGAGAAGGAGAGGGAGAAGGAGAAAATTTGGAGCTCAAGGGATTGTGGAATTGAATGTTGTAAACTAAAAGTAAATAAACATTTTTTTTTAATCCCTCTTGCTTTCTCTGAAGTTGCTGGTTCCTCTTGGAACTTAGCCTACTTCATGAGAGGCATCATTCTCAATAAATGCCTATAGTTGGACCAGAGGTGGTCTGATTCTGAATTCTTTGAGATGGTTCCACCACAACCCATCATGAAACTCCAACAGTTTTTGGGTGGGCAGAGCCTCCACCTTAACAGTTTTTGGCATCCCTGGGTTCAAACCGCGACAACTTTAACTCCAACTTGTGACTCAATTCTGGATCCAGCTCAGTTCCCTTTCAATTCAAGAATGGGTCTACTCTAATTTCTGAATTGTGAAAAAAAAATTTATCCAATTATGGGAATTGTGAGAAAATTTTATAGCATTGTCTTACCCTGTTCCTATGTAGTTGGGAAGCTGGATTACCTCTACCTGCTACTTAGAGACCCTTAACTAAGAAACCTGGTACAAAGATTGATGGAAGATTTCTCCCATTTATACATCTCAAGCAATCCATATGTCTTATCTGCAAACTGACCCCACACTGATCAATCACTACATATATACATGCATATACATACACATGCACACAGGTATACACACAGACACACACTATTGTCTCCTAATAAAACAAGGTTAAGACGAAATTGAAATCTCTGACACATGAACTGGAAATCTTAACAAAAGACAATAAATATGACTTTGTAAAAACAAATCCCACCTACTGCAAGAAGCCTTTCCTGATTTCCCTGGTGCTTTTCCTTTGCTTGAGTATCTCTGCTTTGTCCTCTCTGTGATTTGTTTGTGTTTGCTCAGTGTCTCCTCCATTAGACAGTGAAATCCTTGAGAGTGAACTCTGTCTTTTGTCTTCCTCTCTAGCTCCAGTACTTAACATGGTGCCTATAATAAATAGGTACTTAATAAATAAAATAATACGTACTTAATAAAATTACTAAAGAAAGTCATTTACTATTGACTGACACTAAAATTATTTAAGACTCTGACATGCAACTACAAAAAAAATGTGTCCAGATATCTATTGGAGGAAGGTGTAAAATGTTCCCCTAAGGTACTCATTAGTCTTGGACATTTTCCTATGGAAGTCCAAACAAAAGGATTGTCTGTTGCTGGGAGTGTTCCAGGTGCTCCTCTTCACAGATAATGCTGGACTAGTTGAAGCCAGCACCACCCTGCTGAGCCTTCTCAGAAATGCACTCAGGTACAAAGGATCACGACTTACATCTGGGTTCCTCTTGACTCAAAATAGAATACATTTTCCATCACACTATGCCAGCCTACCAACATGACACTCATGAACTATGAGTTGGGCCCAGAATTGAGTAAAAGGAAGAGATGAGGCTAAATCAAGTTTACGGAATTGCACAGCTCACTCAATAATCCTAAACTACTGTTTACTGTAAAAGCCAAGATCACAACACCAATGTTTCCCGATGATACTATGTGGCAGCAAATCATGAAATATTCCCTGCTCTTGGAAGAAACAAAATTACAAATAACCCAAAGGGCAACAGAAATAATTATGGCAAGCAATGACAGGCATGTGCGAAGTCATATACAAATCATGCACAATAGGGAAAGAAGATAAACCAGGTGTGTATAAAGAACAAGACAAAAAACAGACAGCTGGAGTAAGGAGTAACGTATCAGCTCTCCAATATCTCAATCAACACAAATTTCTTAAGCATCTATTAAATGCCAGGATCTAGACTAGGGTCTGAGAAGACTAAGACAAAAATGAAGTAGTCTGCCCTCAAAACATTTTATCATGGGAGATAACCGGTACATACATAAATATATACAAATTATACAGAAATGGATACAAGGTAATTTTAGGAGGGAGAAAGTAATATAGCTCGGTGGATAAGGATAGGGATCATTTGGAGGCCGATGTCTGAGCTGAACTTTGAAATAAACTGGAGATTCTGAGAGGTAGGAGAAGAGAAGGGGGATTACCCAGGTCTGGGGGAAAACTTGGGCAAAGGACACAAGGAGGAAAAGATGTAATGTCCTGTTTACTGAGTGGGAGAATGGCATCGTCAAGTCCAGTGCTTCCGGAATATGTCCAGTGCTTTGGGCAACCACTTATAAAGACAATTCCAAGAATGATAAATGATGAAAAGGTACGGAAACACATCCTCCTTTGTCTAGGGAGCTGCTGATGACACAAGCAATGCCCCCAAATACCACATGTTCTCTGTTACCTTTGGCTCTTGAATTCATGAAATTAGAAAGGGACGAGACTCTGGGACCTTCTGTCACTCCTTCTAACTGGACTGTTTCTTTTGAACAAAGTATTGTGATATTTCCATCGTAACTCCCATCACACCAAATCTCAGGGATAGCTAGAAAGTCACATTTGTTGTCTTATGTTAAGCTTTCCAGTTCATCAGTCATGTATTTCAATTCCCTCTTAACATGTTTCATGAGGACAACATGGTGGGTGTATCCACACATGTGTGTACATACATGTACATATGTTTGTTCTTTGTAAGAGTTCATTATTCTAGTGCATAAGTAAGCAAGAAGAAACTAATATCTGTTAAAAATAAATTATATAAGGGCGGCTAGGTGGCACAGTAAATAGAGCACCAGCCCTGGAGTCAGGAGGACCCAAGTTCAAATCTGACCTCAGACACTTAACACCGACTAGCCGTGTGACCTTGGGCAAGTCACTTAACCCCAATTTCCCTGACTTCTACCCTCTGGAAAAAAAAAGAAATTATATACATGTACATGTATTACATGTGTCATATGTATGTGCATGTATATGTTATTTGGAGGAGCTAATTATTCTAGTGTGTAAGTAAGCAAGAAAAACTAATATATACTAAATAATGTAAAGCTAATAAATGCATATGCATCTACATATATGTGTGTATATTTGCTATTTGGAGGAACTTATTATTCTAGTGTATGAGTAAGCAAAAAAATGAATATAGACTAAATAAAATATCCTAATAAACAAATAATGTGTATATAGGTATACACGTGTGTTCTTTGGCATTCATTATTCTAGTGCATGAATATGCAAAAAAACCTAATATATACTAAATAATATGTGCTAAACAACCAATAACACATGTGTGTACACATATGTATGTGTATTTATTCTTTGGAGGAATTCATCATTAATTGAGTAAGCAAGAAAAAACTGATACTAAAAGCTAATAACATATATATGTATGTATGCATATATGTGTATATACTTATTATATGGAGTTTATTATTCTAGTGCATGAGTAATCAAAAGCCTAGTATAGATTAAAAAACAAATAATATGTGTACATATACTCACATACACATCTGTATGTTCTTTGGAGGAGCTCATTATTCTAATGTATGAGTAAGCAAGAAAAAAACTAACATATACTAAAAGCTAATACTATACTTATAGTACATGAGTGAACAAAGTAAAAATCCAAGTGTTTTTTTTTATTCTGTCCCTCTCAAACAAATCCCTTTCTCATCACTGACCTTCGGTAATTTCTCTGTTCCTCTTCCTACCTGTGTCATTTCTCCCCCTGATTTCAAAGTTGCTGTGATTTCACATGGCCTTGAATATGGGTTCAGAAAGATGTACTAACCTTTAAGTTCATTATAAGAATTGACATATGCAGAGCTTTTACCAAAATCCTTTTTTGTCTTTAACATATGTCTACTTTTTTGTCTTCAACTAATTTCCTTTTGGCTCAGGTTAATTACTTTTAAATCCTAGCCTGCAGACTTATGTTGAATTATGCTGAATTTAAACTCTGAAAGATATCAAATCATGTAAAGCAATTCATTGAATTATACACCAAATATTCAGTTAACTGTGACTTCAGAATACAGTTTCATGACATGATTATGGCTTTTCTGAATTTAATTTGTGTTTCCTTCCTTCATGCTTCCTTTTATGTTTCTGTCTAAATGAATTAGTTCAGGTCACAGGATTTTAGAACTATAATAATAAAAATTACAATAACAACTAGCATTAATATAAACTTTATGGTTTGCAAAGCATTTACTCGTAACTATGCTGTGAGGTAGATACTTCTGTTATCACCATTTTCTTTTTTTCTTTTTTTAGTAGGGGCACTTGAGGATAAGTGACTTGCCCAAGGTCATATGGCTAGTAAATGTTAAGTGTCTGAAGCCGGATCTGAACTCAGGTCCTCCTCCAGGGTCAGTGGAGCCTTCACTGCACCACCTAGCCACCCTCTTATTATCACCATTTTCTAGATGAAGAAACTGAGGGTGAGAGAAATTAAGTGACACACATCTAATAAATATCTGAGGCAGGATTTGAATTCTGGTCTTCCTGACTCTAATGTCAGCACTCTAGCCACCACAAGAGAATTGAGGGTTTATTCATCAGCCCCTGAAGTTACAAATGAGGAAACTGGTCTTAGAGAAGTATGCTCATTTCTCCATTGTAGTAAGGGTCAGAGCTGGAATTTGCACTTGCTCTAAGAACAGCTAGATGTTGCAGTGGACAGAACACTGAGCCTACAGCCAGGAAAACTCATCTTCCTGAGTTCAAATCTGGCCTCAGATACTTACTAGCCGTGTGAACCTGGGCAAGTCACTTAGTTCTGTTTGCCTCAGTTTCCTCATATGTAAAATGAGTTAGAGAAGGAAATGGCAAACCATTCCAATATCTTTGCCAAGAAAACCCCAAATGGAGTCAGGAATAGTAGGATCCAACTGAACAACAACTTCTTCCTCTAAATCCGATGTTTTCAGTTCAGCTACCACAGCTTCTTGGGAAATTTTTTTTTCCTTCTAATTAGTCCCACCATAGATATAAAACCATGCAATCAAGAAAAAAAAGTTCTTTTTTTTTTTTATTTGAAAGCATACATGCCACTGGTTTAATAAGGGATTAAAGATTTAAATGTCAGTGAAAGAGAAACCAGGGGAACATCTCCCACCCACCTTCCTTCCCTCCAACGCCTTGAAGCAGCTTTATTTCAAGACATGAAAACACCAATGTTTGCCTGACTGGGTTTCCCCTATCTTTCCCTAGTACTACCCTCAACATACTTTCTTAGTACTGATTAATGGAACTTTTTTTTTTTAATGAGGTCCCTAGAGGCTTGTAGGAAGCATTACAAATTGGTGTTAAAAAAAAACCAAAACCCTCTATATGGCAGTAATCCAGCTGGGCTTATTTCCCCTTTCATGACCCAGGGCAAGGTTCCTGTCGAAGTGTTTCTCTTACTTCTACTCATGTTTGTATGTTTTCTATTGTCTCTGTTATTGACATGGTATTTGGAAAAGGCTCTGAGCAGCATAGCATGATTGCCTGACATTTTGATATCCAATGTAGAATCTGGACAGAATGGATGTCACAAATAACACACTGGATTTTACTGCTTAGCTGGAGAGGCGAAAACAGAACTTGGTATTTTCCCCATGGTCACATTTGGATTCAGAAGAAACATGGTTTTTTGAGCTGAATTGTCCCCACTGGAGCTCTGGAGGATAACCCTTATCTCTCACAAAGGTGAGAGGTACAGTCACTGCAGAAGCCTGAGGCTTACTTAATTGGTATTTATCTTTTGTTGATCATCTGAGACTCTCAGAGAGCTTTGAAATTAATATACTTCAGAACAGAATGAAGAGGGGTTCTTGGAAGTTTTCACATTAGTGAACTAAAGAAGAAAAGACCCAGGGTTCTTACCTTAGGCAGGAAGTTAAAAGTAGGTTGGACTCTTAGGACTTAGGACTCCCCCACCTCTCTCTCACTTCTGAGAACTATTACTAATAATAGCCCACAAATCAATAGTGCTCTACAGTTTAGTTTCTACACAACCAAAGCTGTAACTGGCAGTCGCTGCACCTGGGAGAAGAGGCAGGGAGGGAAGGGAGGCTTGGTTAAGGTGACGTCTAGGAAGTGGAACCTGCCTTGGGACAGCATAAGGTTTCTATACTGCTGAAGTACTGGCTAATGCTTGGAGGGACCAGGAAGTGTGCCTTTGGACACTAGGAATTGTCTCTGCTGTTGAAGAAGACAGTGCTGCCATGAGTGAGGTTTGGAAATAAGGAGATGTGCCCTAGTCCTGGGCTCCTCTGAAAGGATCAAAATGCCTGGTATAGTAGAGCACGCCTGTAATCCCCACTATTGGGGGAATCTGTAAGTGATAGATAGTTAGAGTTTAGGAGTGTTAAACTATAGTCAGGCTAAAGTTGGTTGGGTTTCTGCACTAAGTCCAGAACTAATATGGCAAGTCCCAGAAAGCAGGCGCCCACCAGGAGTAGTGGATCAGTCTAGGTCAGAAAAACAGAGCAGGATCCATTCAGATCAGCATTGGGATCAGACTCATGAATGGCCATTGTACTTCCAACCCGGATAGGAAGGGTCAGTCTCAACAACAATAACAACACATATATGAATAAATAAAAAGGGCAAAGTCCCAGTGACTCGGCTTTAGTTATGTCTCAAGTCATAACAGCCCTGTGAGATATATTGTAAATGATTATTCTTATTATATAGATAAGAAATCCAAAGCTCACAGAATTTAAGTGACTTACTCAAGGTCACACATAATAAGACTGTAGAATTTAAAGTCAGTACTTCTAACTATTAAATCCAGCTCTCTGTCCACAATGCCAGTATGCCCTGGCTAAGATCCAACATTATGTAAGTGCAAAAGAGGCCACAATTAATTTCATGCAAGTAGATTATGAAGAAGGGTAAAAGTTGCAGGGTATCCTGGAAAATCCTAAGAGTCATAAGACTTAAATTCAACCCTCAACTCTGCTATTTGCTAATTGTGTCTTTAGGCAAATCATTTATGTTTTCAGGGCTTCAGTTTCTTTATCTGGAAAAGGTATTAAAATAGGTGATTTCTGGCCTAGCATGGAGTATTGCACATATCATTTAATAAATTCTTGTTAGATTAAATTGAATAAAATTCTAGCTCCGATGTACTAGATTTTTAGGCATTTAACAAGATGCCAGAGGGCCAAACGTGTTGCTCTATGGCTGTTGATTAAGTTCTTCGATCTCCAACTACTTACATACACACACACACACACACACACACACACACACACACACACACACACACACACACGCTCCAAAAAGTACATTTAATTAGTACCTTTTATGTTTCAATCTCATGGGATGTTCCATGAAATACAGACCTAAAAATTCAGGAAAAGAGAGATGGGTAAGTTTTAAGGAGATGTAGCATGCTTTAGTGAAGGGTTAAAAGACCTAGGTTCTAGGTCCAGCTGTGCTCCTGTGTTACTAGTCATGTGACTTTGGTTAAGTCACATAGCATCTTGGAGCCTCAGCTTTATCACTGATAAAATTGAATGAAGTTATTTCAAATGTCCTTCCCAACTCTAACATTCTACAATTCTAGGGTTTGTTGGCTACCATGAAAGAAATGGTAATAGCCTTGCATTGAGAGACAGAGTGATAGAGACACAGAGAGAAATTATCTATTGTATTCTAAGAATGACTTTTTCATAGAAGTAATTGTTTCCAAAAATTGTCAGTGATTATACATTTTATATTTTGGAATAATAATATATTTAAAAAATTCTTAAGGAATTCATAAATGCAGGATTGACAGGGTTTAAATAGGGAAAGTGCTCAAACTATAACTCAGAATTTTTGAAGGGGCTTGGGAAATATATAAAAATTTAAAGGGGGAACTTTCAAACATATAACTATATCTTATGTCTAGAAGGCACTTAATACTTCTTTAATTTAATTGATCTTCAATTATTTATTTTCCTATAGGTAAAGAGAGAATTGTTTTGAAGTTAAGGTCTCCCACAAACTTCTACTCTGACCAAAGCACAAGAATGGAAAATTGACCAATTTTTTCTCAAATGCTGAACTCCTTATGTTCATGCTTTAGAACCATCCCTTTAGTAGGGTTACATCTGCCTTCTCTCTCTACCAACTTTACAACTCACTGGACTTGTATATTTTTCTGCTGATATCCAGGAGACAAGACAAAGGATATATTACCTCTTTCCCCACACTGACTAATGGACCCTAGTCCAGACTCTTTTCCCAAGCCCCTTCAAATATTCCACTGGGTTACAGATGTTCTGAGAACCTTTCCTATAAATATGCTCTATCAATTCTGCACTTACTTTCCCTCCCCCTTATAGATTCTCTTCATATAAAATCATTATTCCAAAATAAAATTCTGATTAAAAAGTTTGACATTTCTTTGTAACCAACACTATGTCCACTAGGGGTCACCAAATACCTATTCAGCCACCACAAGTTGGGCTTCTACAGAGATAACAGCCCAGGTGTTGCTGCTGGCCGCTATAGTACTACTTTAATTTTGAAGATAATGTAACATCATTTAATATTTTTATTTTTAATATAAATTAAAATCAATATTAAGCTCCAATTTATGGGTTCATTTTTATTCCTCCAGAAAGGAGAAAAAAAGTCTCCAGACTTTTGTCTATCTTTGAATCCACTCTTGCCCAGTCCTTTCTCCATTTAGTGAGCAAATCAGTCACTAAGGGCGGCTAGGTGGCGCAGTGAATAGAGCACCGAACCTGGAGTCAGGAGTACCTGAGTTCAAATCCGACCTCAGACACTTAACACAAAAACTAGCCGTGTGACCTTGGCCAAGTCACTTAACCCCAACTGCCCTCCAAAAAAAAAAAGGCAAAAAAAAAAATCAGTCACTAAACACTTACCGAGCGCCTCTTATGTGCCAGACACTGTGCCAAGCACTGGGGATACAAAGAAAGGCAAAAGATAGTCCCTGCCCTCAAGATGCTGACAGTCTAATGGAGGAGACAACCTGCAAACAAGATCTAAACAGGATACGCTGGAGGTAATCACCACCTGGAAGGCAGAGCATTAAGGGGGATTAGGGAAGACCTCTTGTAGAAGGTGGAATTTCAGCAGGGACTTGAAGAAAGCCAGAAATCAGGAGGAGGATATGAGGAGAGAGAGAATTATGTGTATAAAAAATGTCTTTGAAATGCCCCAAATCCCAAAAATGATTGTAATAGTCCCAGTGTGAGCTGGTGAAGGCCTGCACAAGGTGGCGGTGACAGAGGAGAGAAGGGGGCATGTGACATAGTTGTCACACAGGTAGAAAGCACTGCCTGGATAGGGGAACCCGCAACAGTAACAGGGAAATTAGGAAGAGGGGAAGAGTTTAGGGGGAAAGTCTTATTGATGCTTCGTTCACAATGTCTCTTCTGGTCATCACTTCCTTTCTATTCCCATTCCCGCCGCTATAGTCTAAATCCTCATGACCCCACACCTAGATTGTTATAATAACCCCATGACTTGTTTCTCTGCTTCTATTCTGTACGCTCTTCAATTATCCAGAATATTACTACCAGATTAATCTTCCTCAGAAACAATTTTCATCATATTACTCCCTGATTAGGAATCTATAGTGTTTACCATCGCTTGTATTACAAAGCCGACTCTTTTTTTTTTTTTTTAAGAGAGTGGACCAGTGATTTTATTCCTAGGGAAGGCAATTTCCTTCATCAAGGCAGGCTGGCACCTTTTCAGCAATTCATAGCCTTTGAGAGTTGCGTAGGGCACTGAGAGGTGACTTGCCTAGGGTTATTTTTTTGTCCTTTGTTTTCCTTCTTTTCCTGCAACTTGATCTTATTTAATTTTTTAAAATTTACTTTTAGTTTACAACATTCAGTTCCACAAGTTTTTGAGTTCAAATTTTCTCCCCCTTTTTTTTTCTCCCCCTTCCCTCCCCAAACCCCACCCCCTTAGGCAGTATGCAATCCGATATAGTTTCTGTACCTTCACGTTAAACATCAGTCAAGGCGTAAAGAATTATAACCAATAGAATGAACAGCGAAAAAGAAGAAACAAAACAAAATGAAAAAGAGAGAAAGCAAGTAGTTTGCTTCAATCTGCATTTGGACTCCATAATTCTTTCTCTGGATGTGGATAGCCTTTGCCATCATGGTCTTTTGGAGCTGTCTTACAACTTCGTACTGCTGAGAGTCTGATCTATCAAAGACAGTTGTCATAGATATGGTAGGTCTGTAATTGTGTACAATGCTCTTCTTCTCCTGGTTCTGCTCCCCTCATTCGGCATCAGTTTATATACGTCTCTCCAGATTATCATGAAGTCCATCTGCTCCTCATTTCTTATAGCACAATAGTATTCCATTATGCTCATATACCGTAACTTGTTCAGTCATTCACCAATTGAAGGGCATCCCCTTGATTTCCAAGTCTTTGCCACCACAAAAAGAACTGCTAAAAATATTTTTGCCCTACAGGTCCTCCTCCCATTTCATGATCTTTTTGGGATACAGCCCTAGAAGTGGTATTGCGGAGTCAAAGGCCATGCACATTTTTATAGCCCTTTGAGGATAGTTCCAAATTGCTCTCCTGAACGGTTGGATCAGTTCACAACTCCACCAACAATGCATTAGTGTTCCAATTTTCCCACATATTCCCCAGCATTTATCATTTTTCTGTTTTGTCATGTTAGTCAATCTGACTGGTGAGATGTGGTACCTAAGAGTTGTTTTGATTTACATTTCTCTAATCAAAGTGATTTAGAGCATTTCTTCATATGATTGTAGATATCTTTAATTTCTTCCTCTGAAAACTGTCTGCTCATATCCTTTTACCATTTATCAACTGGGGGATGACTTGTATTCTTATAAATTTTGCTCAGTTCTCTGTATATTTTAGAAACGAAGCCTTTATCAGAGACGCTGGTTGTAAAAATTCTCAATTTTCTGCTTCCTTCCTAATCTTCGTTACATTGGCTTTGTTTGTACAAAACCTTTTCAATTTAATGTAATCAAAATTATCCATTTTGCATTTTTGCAATGCTCTCTATCTCTTGTTTGTTCATAAATTCTTCCCTTCTCCATAAATCTGACAGGTAATCTCCCAGACTGCTTATAGTATCAGCCTTTATATCTAAATCATGAAACCATTTTGACTTTATTTTGGTATATGGTGTAAGATACTGGTCTATGCCCAGTTTCTGCCATACTATTTTCCAGATTTTCCAGCAGTTTTTGACAAATAGTGAGTTCTTATCCCAGAAGCTGGAGTCTTTGGGTTTATCAAACAGTAGGGCACTGCAGCCATTGACTCATGTCTCATGTACCTAATCTATTCCACTGTTCCACCACTCTATTTCTCAGCTAGTACAAGTGGTTTTGATGACTGCTGCTTTATGATACAGTTTAAAATCTGGTGTCAAAGCCAAAATCCTTTAACCTGATATTCAGAACCCTCCATAATCTGGGCCCAATTGACCTTTCCAAATTTTCTGCCATTGTTTCCACTATTTCCTCTATTTCAACCACATAAGTCATAATATCATAAAATTTAGAGCTGGAAGGAACCTCAAAATCTATCTAATCTAATTCCGTCATTTTACAGATGAGGAAATTAAGGCCCAGAGAAGTTAAGTGACTTATCCAAAGTCACACAAATAGTGTTAGAGGCAGAATTTGAACGTAGGCCTCTGACTCAAGCTAGTAAACTTTCCACTGTATACCTAAACATAGCCATCAACCTTGTTCTTGTATATCTACTTACCCAAAATATTTTCTCTCTCCATCTCTGACTATCCAAATCCCACCTATACCCATAATTCAAGACCTAGCTCAGGTCCCATCTCGTCCAGAAAGCTTTCCCTGAAGGCTTCACTGAACTGACTGTAGCCCTGAGTCATCTTTCTCTCCTCTGAACTTCTCAGAGTGTTTGTTATGGTGCCACTCATTTAGTATTCACTGATTCTCTTGTGACAAGCTCTGGCTCTATTATTTTTAATGTTTTATTGGTGATCTTTTTTACCCTGTTGATACCTCCTAGTAACTCCCTTAAAATGAACAAATACAAGCAAAACAAGCCAACATATTGTCTGTGTACATAAGAAATAAAATTACCTTAAAAAGCTGTTCAAGGGGGGGATTGGAGGCACAGTGGATAGAGCACCAGCCCTGGAGTCAGGAGGACCTGAGTTCAAATCCGACCTCAGACAACACATACTAGCTGTGTGATCTTGGGCAAGTCACTTAACCCCAATTGCCCTGCCTTCTCCCTCCAAAAAGCCAAAAAAAAAAAAAAAAGCAAAAACCTGTTCAAAAGTGAAATGGGTAACCCTGGAACATAAGAGGTTCTGCCTCACAATGAGTCTTCAAACAAAGGCAGGACGGCAGCTTCTCACATCAGTTTGTGTAGATGGGATCCCCATATAAGTTGGACTGGATAACTTTTGAAGGCCCTTCCAGCTCAGAGATTCTCCAGATCATTATGAATATCTCAATCACTCAGTCACATTTATTAAGCAACTGCCATGTACCAGGCATTGTGCTAAGCCCTAAGGATTCAATAGGAAAAAAAGATAGTCCCTGTCCTTAAGAAGCTTACAGTCTAAGGGGGGAAAGCCAAAGCACAGAAGGTAACTGAAAAGTCAGAACAAAGATATCAGCTGTGTTGGTAGAAAGAAGGGGGCAGAGGCAAGAGAAAGAATGAGTAAGATTTGGCAACTGATTGGATATGTGGGGTGAGTGAGAATGATGAGTTCAGGACAATCAACCAACCAGCATTTATTGATTGCCCACTTTATGCCAGACTGAGGTTGCAGACATGGAAGTGACTGTAAGGATGGTGGAACCATTAATGAAGTGAGGAAGTTCAAAAGGGGGGTGGGATGAAGTGGAGGGAGATAATGAATTCTGGTTGTGATTTTTTTCTTATACTGCCTATAGAACATCCAATTTGAAATATTCAGTGGGCATTTGTAACAGAGAGAGACTAGACCTGGATATTTAGATCTCTCAAATAGGGATGATCATTAAACCCATGGGAACTGATACTGAGGTTCCCAAGAGGAGATATGACCCAGAACTTGAAGCATACTCACAGTTAAGGAGTAGGACATGGACGAGGATCTCACAAAGGGATGGAGAACGAACTTTGAGGGAGATAAAAAAAAAATAAGACAGAACAATGTTAAAAAATCAAGAGAGGAAAAAGTGTCTAGGAAGAGGGAGTGGTCAGTGGTGTCAAATGCTAAACAGAACTCAAGAAAGATGAAGACAGATGAGAGAGCTTCAGATTTGGCAATTAACATAGCACTGGTGACTTTGGAGAAAGTCCTTTTAAAATAGTGATGAAGTCAGAAGCCAGATTGCAAAGGGTAGAGAAGTAAGAGGAGAGGAAGCTGGGGCAAGGAAGGGAGTTGTTCAGGTTTGTTTGTTTTGTTTTGAAGCAATTTGACTGGAAAGAGGAATAAGGTAGAGTAGGTAGAGTGATACTTTGAGAGGCTAGAGTTTTTTGTTTTTAATGCTGGAGGAGACATTTAATGCTGGAGGACAGGGGAGGGAGGGAAAAAGAAGGGGGGGAGAGAGGGAGAGAGAGAGAGAGAGAGAGAGAGAGAGAGAGAGAGAGAGAGAGAAGAAGAGAGAGAGAGGGAGAGAAAAAGAGAGAGAGAGAGAAAAAGAGGGAGAGAGAGAGAGGAGAGAGAGAGGGAGAAAGAGAGGGAGAGAGAGAGAGTGTAATGGGAGTAATATTTATCATCATCATTGCTATTACTTTACTGATATTAGTGATTACCACCTTGAATAAATCAAAGTTAGATTTTTTTTAAACCAAATTTTTATCATGTTAGCTGCTTTTTGACTTCTTGCCCTTCAGTGACATAAAGCCAGCTCAACACACTTTGTACTTGGCCATTTTCCATCCCCTAGGCAGTAATAAAATTTTATAGTATTTGAATTTCCAAACTGGAACTGAAATAAATATAAATGTAATACACTGGAATAAGAAATGTTTCTGGGTTTTTTAATCACCTTATTCATTTCATGATGTTAGGTCACTTTGAAGTCAGTCAAGTCAATGTTTATTGAGCTTTAAGTACCCAAATTATACCAAGGGCAATAAAAAAAGGAATAGAAATTTACCTTCAAGGAACTTACCATCTAGCTGTGAAGTAGGGCCATATGCAGAAGGTTTTGGGAAACTTAGAATAGGTAATACAGACAAGCACAATTTTGGACAGTACAAATTTATTCCTACTGAATGGAGCATGGGGCTTGGAGTTTCACTGGAGTCCTAGCCCCAACGCTGTGACCTTCAGCGAGTCATTTACTGGATTGACTGACTAGTCGAGTCTCTGTCCTTCCATCTGTAATAGGAGGTTATTAGAACCATAGAAAGGACCCTAGAGATTAGCTAGTTCATCCTGTGCATTTTATGAAGGAGGATTCTGAGGCCCAGAAAAATAAGGCATTTAATATCTCAGGGTCTCAGTTTCCTCATGTGCAAAAATGAAAGACTTCTAAAATAGTGATAGATTCAAGGTACAGAATGAGATATAATTTTTGAACATAGCCAGTGATGGAATTCATTTGCTTTCCTCTATGTGCTTGTTACAAGGAATGTGTTTTCTTATCCTTTTTCCTTTGGAGTGGCCGTGGGAGAGAGAGAAGAAAATGGATTTCTGTTAATTTTTAATTAAAAAAAAAACATTGTGATAGAGTGGAGAAAACACTAAATATGACATCTGGGTTCAAATATTGGTTCTACTATTTAGTATCTATATGGTCTTGGATAAGACCCTTCATCTCCTGAAACCTCAATATTCTCATTATTAACATGAGGGGATTGGATTCAGACAACTTCTAAGGCCCCTTCAAATTTTAAGTTCTATGAGCCCATCAAATGAATTCTAAGGGCCCTTCTTGCAGTACAATGATGCAGTTTTCTAATTCTCTCAGGAGTAACCCTGGAGAGAAAACCAACTCATAAAATGGCCACTTGGTGCTCATTTTAACCTGATGTCCATATAAAAATGCTAGGAGCGGTTGGGATAAGCTGTGATTTGTCCCTGCCCAGGGGTGTCCTGGAGCCAGCTTGGAAAGGTTTTTGAGAGCCAGTGTTTGATTTATGGTTTTGTTAATTGTTTAGATTTAATAAAATGTTAATAAAGAGAAAATGTTAATAAGGCAGATTAAACTTTAAAATGTATCTGCTGTACTTTTTTTTTTTCTGGAGAGCACATTGTTAAATATTTACCCACATACCTCTACTCTAGCCTGACCCTTCATAGAAAAAGTCCTACACACAGGACTATCTGTGTGTGTTCTGGTAACATTTAAATATCCCATCACTTAGGCCAAAAGGGGAAGTGTCCTGAAATGGTGCCAGCAGGTATTCATGACCTACCAAGCATTCAACCATTTATCCAAAGTGCTGCCACTTTATTATGCTGCAGGTGAATGCATAGCCACGCGTTTTGACCACAGCGTGTGTAGGCTACTCTTGGTTCAAAGAGCATTTTGAAAGGCAGCTGAGACAGGCTTTTCCCCATCATTTTCCCCCCTGAGATGCACATGGAGAATATCTAATTACATAATTTAAAGCAGGTACATTTGGCAGTTGAGCAAAGCCTATGCACCTCTTCTCAGAAAAAAGTTCTTACATGCATAAAGTAAAATATATAGGATTACAAAGGAAACTAATTATTTTTAAAATATTATTATCAAATTAGAAAAAACAAAAGCACACAGACTCCAGATTAAGAAACTCTGGTCTAAAGTTTGTTGGACTTACTGTCAAAGGACTTGAATTCACATTCTAATTCTGATACTTCCTACCTATGTGATCTTTTGTGGCTCAGTTTCCTCAGCCATAAAATCAAGGTGTAGCACGAAAAGTCATTTAGTGACTAAATGAACCCTAAAGGAATTTCCAGCTCTAGAAATAAGATCTATAACTCTACAATCCTGGGTTTGAAAGGATAGTGTGGTCTACTGAAAATAACACTTGGTTAAGAGCTCAGGCAGTTTGGGTTCTAATCCTGACCCTACTTTAAGTAGATAGAAGGGATCTACAGTAAGTCATTTCTCCTCTCTGGTGATCCCATTTTTCATGATCTGTGAAATGAGTGTAGTGGACAAGCTGATAGAAGGTTCCTTCCAGTTCTAATATCTTTTGATAAAATACACCCTTGATTGAAGGGTGGTGTCTCTGAAATAGAAGCCCAAGTGTCCTCATAATGGTGAAGTCATGGTGCACAGCTGTGACCTATTTCAAGAAAGCAGGTGATAGATTTTGGTCTCTTCCTATGATTTTACTTCACAGGGAGAAGGAGACCACTTAAAGGCTGGCTCAAAAAGCAATTTGAGACCCCCCTGACTATGTAAAGGAGGACAGGGGAGGAAGGTTTTCCTCAGGAAACAGCAATAACAACAAAAAATTCTTTCTTGCTCCCACAAGAAAATAACTTTTAGTGGGCAAGGTTTTGGAGTCACCCCTCTCTCTCCAATATGGCCACTGTGGCCAGTGTCTAATTCAGTCATTTTTCTCCTGGTTCTCCTGACACCTGGATGGGGACACAACAAACAAGTCGATCCCATATCCCTCCAACTGCAGAGTTGTTTTTCCTGTTGGAAACATATCTGGGAAGAGAAAAACAATAAAAGGGTGTAGGTTCTAGTAACAATCATAATTCTGCAAATGCCAAGTGTTCTCTGCCAGCTGGAAATGAAAAGGATTTTTGGAAGGGGTGGGAAGGAGGGCTTCATGAAGGGAATTTGTCAAATTGAGAATTAACCAAGCATTTCGTTGGAATTATCTCCCAGGGCACGGACAAGCTTGGCCCAAATTGTTAATATAATAAATGTATGAATAACTGCTGGTATATTTACAACAAGGCTATTTACATGCATTATATCATTTTATTCTCACGACCCTGTGAAAGAGGTAACACAGGTATTACTCCCACAGCTACAGATGAGGAAACTGAGGCTCTGAGAGTTTGGGTGATCAGATGGCCGTCAGTAACATGCTTAGAAGCAGGATTCAAACCAATGTTTTCCTGGCTCTGAGTTCGGCACTCTGGCTTCTACTCCGTACTGGAGATATGCATTGGGTTGTGTCCATAACAATAAGCATCTGATAGCATTGACTATTATTGTGTTTTTCAAGTATTTTTCATGTTTTCATTTTTAAAAATGGTACCTCGGGGGCGGCTAGGTGGCGCAGTGAATAGAGCACCGGCCCTGGAGTCAGGAGTACCTGAGTTCAAATCCGGCCTCAGACACTTAACGTGAAAAACTAGCCGTGTGACCTTGGGCAAGTCGCTTAACCCCAACCTGCCCTCCAAAAAGAAAAAAAAAAAAAAGAAAAAAGAAAAAAAAATGGTACCTCGAGGCAGAACCACTTTCTACAATTATTGGATCCTCAGAGATAGCTATGGGGCACATAATTTGATTTCACAAAGACTGGTTAATTGCCTGCAAAGCATCTAGGTGGTCCAGTGGCTAGAGAGCCAAGCCTGAAGTCAGGAAGACAGCTTCCTGAGTTTAAATCCAGCCTCAGATACTTACTAGCTGTGTGATCCTGGGCAAATCATTTAACCCTGTTTGCCTCAGTTTCCTTATCTGCAAAATGAGCTAGAGAAGGAAATGGCAAACCACCACAGTATCTTTGCCAAGAAAATCCCAAATGGGGTCATAAAGAATTGGACACAACTAAAACCACCAAACAACAACAACAACAACAAAATATACAAGGTATTGTAGACACAAAAAGAGGAAAATTAGACCATCTTTATCTGCCCTCTTGGAGCTTACAGTGGAGTGGGGGTGGGCGTGAGATGCAGACAAAATTAACCGTAACACAAGTTAGATTAAATATGTTGATGAAATCTGACATCCACAGATCCAGCCTTCACTTCCCTCAAGAACACTGGCTCAGGAGACCAGGCAAAGCCTAAGGGACTAAGTTAATACCTGAGCTGGCCTTAGTCTCAGTAAGTGAAGAAGGGTGTGTGGCACAGTCTGTTCCAGCCACAAGGGGATGGCGTGTGCTAAGGCACAGGAGGCATAAGACAAGTCTGGAGATATATGTCGAATTCCTATTATGGGAAGATCTGATTGCCAAGCTAAGGAGCTTGTATTATTTTTTATTTCTTTGCTGAAGGCAGTGTAGTGTAATGAATGGGCTCAAATCTCGCCTCAGTTACTTACAGGCTATGTGATCCTAGGCAAATCTCAGATGAGTTTCTTGAGGCTCTCTGAGCCTCAGTTTTCTCATTTGAAAAACTGAGATATGTGAGCACGTATCTCACAAGGTTATTCTGAGGATGGAATGATAATAATATTCCTAGCTAGTTTTACATAATGCTTTAAGGTTTGCAAGACACTTTACAAATGATCTCTTAATTTATTCTCACAACCACTCTGATAGGTTAGTGCTATTATTATTCCCATTTTATAGATGAGGCACAACCAGTGTGGCCCGGGGTCACACAGCTAGTAAATATCTGAGGCAGGACTCAAACTCAGGTCTTCCTGAGTCACTCTATCTACCATACTACTTATAAGATAACACTTGTAAAGCCCAGCATGAATCTTAAAGTTCTATATGAATGTGAGCTTTTGTTTTCAAAAATTCAGTAAGCAAAGAGGACAGAACGACAGTGAAGGAGCAGACCTGGGAACTTGCCCTTCATTGGGGCTGCGAATTAAAGGGATTGCGCAGGTTTGGAGAAAGGTGTTGAACGACCATACTGCTGCTCCCTTGCAGGGGGCCCATGACCCAAAGAAGGTACTATAAATTTAGAGAGTTCTAAAAGTCCCTGGAAGGCAAGAGTGTACTGGTAAATATTTAACAACTAGTTCTCTGGGAGGGAAAAAAAGGTTTTAAGTTTAAAACATTGAAATTTAGTCTGCATTATTAATAGTTTCTCCAGTGCTTTCTTAAGTCTAGATAATCAACAAAATAAGAGATCAAGCCCTGACGTTTGCTCATTTCAGAGGTATAGATGTTCACACTGAAAATTTGACAGTGGGTTCGAAGGAGATGGTTTGAGTTGCCTCCAGTATTGGAGGGGGAGCGTTGCTTTATTCCCTGATAAACCTATTGTGAAGGAAGGGTCACCAGGCTAGCAAATGGAGGACCTTGTAAGTCCATGGGGGAAGGTAAGGTTTACCAAGAGGGAAGGGGAGTTATTTTGGCTGTTTATGGACTCAAGTATGAACCCTCTGTATTTTGCATTTTTTTGGCATGTTCTATAATCAGTGTTAATCTGAGTCTTATGTCAGACCTAGGGAACCCTTTCCTTTTTTTGCAGAGAAATAGACATCAACCAAGGGCAGTTAGGTGATAGAGTAGGCAGAGCATCTGACCTGGAGCCAGGAAGCTTCATCTCAGACACTTCCTAGTTGTGAGACCCTGGGCAAGTCAAATAACTCTATTTGCCTCAGTTCCCTCATCTGTCAAATGAGCTGGAGAAAGAAACAGCAAACTGCTCTAATACCAAGAAAACCCTAAATGGGGTCACAAAGAGTCTGATACAACTTTAAACAAGACTCAAAAAGACATGAGCCAAATTCTGATCCTCCTAAGAGAAAAACATAAGCCAAAGAGTAATTTGCATTAGAAACTCCCCCAAATTGAACCAATTGATATAAATTCAAAGTTTCAGTTCTTGATCATGAATTAGCTTTAAAAAGGTCAAAAAAAGATGAAGACTGAACAGAAACTATTGATCTAGGCAATTAAAAGGCTTCTTATAATCTTGAAGAGAACATTTTCAGTAAAGTAGGTAGATCACAAGCTTTTCTTAAGCACTTACTATGTGTTGGGTAACAGTTACAGAGAACTGAGGAGTGAATAGGTGGTGAGGGAGAAGAGACAGTGAACATAGATTGATGCTTGGGAAGGGAACTTCCAGGTGTGCCCAGAGAAGGCAGTATTTACAAATTCTCCAGCATAGCCACAAATCTGCCCTAAAATATGGCCAAAAGTAAAATTAATAGCAGAGAACTAAATACCAGAGTCATTGTTGAAACCCACTATAGGAATCATGTAGGAAATAAAAAATGGTGGGAATGGTATTCAGGAAGCATGTGAGATGACTGGGATATGGGGTGAAGCTTATGAGGTAGGAGCTTCCTGAACATCTGGATTCAGATCCTGAAAAGAGCTATGATTTGATAACAATTAGCAACAAATCCAATAACATTATTGTTCCTATTCGTTGTGAGAAAGGATGGGACTGGATTTGTCTTTTTGAGTTGGAGCATTTCAAATCATTGATGATGGTAATTACTATTGATTCATAATGTCTACTGGTCTAGAGCATTATGTGTATGATGTTGAACTCAATACTATCTTTGACTAACGGAACATTTTCTTATTAAAGGTTGATGTGTCATCTGTTTCTTGTATTTTCCTCTCTTCCTAAGACTTTAAGCTAATCCATGAATGACTGTTACAAAAGATTCCCTTTATCTATTCGTAGCTGCAAAGTTTGAAGTCTTCTCCTTCATTCTCTTTTTCCACTTCTTATAATTGAAATCTATGAGCTTCTTCAAACAGGGGAACCTGAATCTCTTTCAAAGAATCTCATCTGATTAAAAGCGTGCTTGGAACGGTAAGAACCATCCATATTTCGAATTGTAAATAAGCTGACAAGCAGCCTGTACTGAAATTGGATTTCCCACAAACAAACCCACAAACCAGAGTCTCAAACACTTATTCCTCATTTTGGAGGAATGGCTTTCCATAATGGCTATCCTTTAACTTGAATTCCCTAGCACAGCCTGATAAGAAAAGCATGGGAGTCACGGAACAGGTTCTATCTTGAATAGCTATGTAACATTAAATTACTCTCTTTTCCTCAATTTTCTCATCTGTCAAATTGGGATATACACGTACTTCCCTACCTACCTATAAAAGTCACTAAGAGAAGATAAATAAGGATACAAAAGATTAAAAGGAGATAATAGCTTGGAAAGTACTTTGAAAAATTAAAAATCACAGCTAAAGAATGAAATTCTTTTATCATACTCTTTTAGGATAGGCACATCAATCAATTAGTCAGCAAGCCTCCCATGATTTTACCTAGCATTGTAGTAGGCAATGACTGTTATAAAAACAAAAGCAAAAAAAGGAAATGAACAAAAACATATATAGTATATAGTAATATGAAGGACTATATAAGTCCTTGGGGGAAGATAGGGCTTACCAAGAAGGAAAGAAAATTATTTTTAGCTATTTATGGGTTCAAATATGAACCCTCTGTACTTTGCAGTTTTTTTTGTCAAATTAAATAAAGCATGTTCTATAATCACTATTAGCCTGAATACTTGTCTCAGAGTCTAAAGCAGAACTGCACAATTTGTCAGTAGGTAGGGGCTGAAATTAAAAGAGTCTAAACTTCTTCAGGCTGCAGATAGGTTAGACCAGAGACAGATTGATGATGATTTGTTCCCATGGGTCACATGACAAACAGAAGCATGTGCAGTGGCAACCCTACATTTTTCTAGGGCCACCAGAAATTCTTTGACCAGACTATAGGTTCTATGTTGTGCAGGCCTTGTCTAAAGTTTAAAAATGAATGTATATGAAGCAGTTACAGCACAATTAAGTGTTGAACTGTGTGATACTAAATCTAATTATAATAGAATTTTAGGGTAACAAAAATTCGTATCACTTGGAGGGGTGAGATAAGGCTCTGTGGAGGAGGTGGAACCTGAGCTAGGCTTTGAAGGATGGTTAAGATTTAGATCATAACTTCTATAAGTTATACAGAATTTTAGAATAAGTACAAAGAATTTCAAAGTTTGCAAAACACTTTCCTCACAACAACCATTTTTGCAAATACCATTACTCTCATTTTACAAGCACCCCTTAACTTGGGGAGCGCCTTCCCCTGAGAAACTGTAACTCACATCAACAGAGATCAATTTGAGGGGGAAGTCCCGACCCCAAATAAGGAGAGTCAGTGTTCTCTGTCTCTAGTTCATTGACCTGACTTGGAATAAAATTTAGGGGAATCTCTAAATCAAAGTGTAGTTATGATTCATATATAGGGTCTTCTAAAAAGTATATATGCATTTACCTTCTAGAAAATGTTTTATTCAATAGTCCAACTCCATGTCCCCAATTAGGGTTTTCTTGGCAAAGATACTGGAGTGATTTTTCATTTCCTTCTCCAGCTCATTTTATAGATGAGGAAACTGAGGTAAACAGGGTTAAAAGTGACTTGCTCCGGGTCACACAGCTAGTACGTGTCTGAGGACAGATTTGAACTCAGGAAGATGAGCCTTCCTGACTCCAGGCCTGGCACTCTATCCACTATGCCATCTAGCTACCCTTATCACTGGGGACCAATCAGGAGTTGCTATGTCATCCTAGTAAGGCACATGTCATTCATTGCAGAGCCAAAGTGCTTGGAGGAGTTCCTCTGGTTACTCTTGTAATTCACCAATAGCTCATAAAGATTAAACTGCTTGCCCAAATTCACACACCAGTAAGTATCAGAGTAGAGATTGGAATCCTGTTCTCTCCAACATTTGTTCTACTTATACCATGATCACGCTTTCTTTATAGCCTGAAAAAATGGAGGATGTACAAAAATTTCAAGATGGAAGGAACAGTGCTGGATTGGAACGCTGTTTGGAGCATGGCGGGTTATAGGACAATGAAAATTCCAGCTTGGCTAGAGCAGCAGGTGTTTACTGAACCCTAATGGGTTTACTGAAGGTGAGGAGTAGGAAAATGTCAAGATTTAATAGAGAAGATGAAGCCAAGTGATAAAGGACCTAGAAAACCAGACAGAGGAGTTTGAACTTGATTTGATAGAGAATAGAAAAGCTTTGGAGGTTATAAAGCTTCGGAGTAATGTGGGAATTACATGATTGACAGAAAACAATCTTTTAGGAAGATTAGTCTGGCAGTATATATGCTGGGTATATTGGAATAGATGGGGGAAGGAAGAAAAACCATACATAAGGAGTCATAGTAGTCCAGGTGTGAAATGACAGATACAACTAGAATCCCGATGGTCTAGGAATAAAGAGGAAAGGGAAAATCGAAGAACCATTTCTAGGAAACAATAGGACTTGTTGACAAACTAGTTTAAGGAAATGAAGAATACATCAAAGGTGATTTCAAGCCCAGATGAGTCAGAAAGTAATGTTGCTATTGGCAGAGCCTGGAGAGTTGGGAGAGGAAGACTGAAAATAAATTGAGTTTAAGGTGGAAGATGACAACATGAATGGAATGCTTATCTAATTTGCAGCTGACTGACACGAAGGTGGGAGAGACAGGTAATGTGTTAGATAACAGAACTAGGATCCAAACAAATCTCAATAGACTCAAAGGATAGACCTAGAGATAAATGGAAAGTCCTGTATTTAATGTTTTTTAAATGAGCCATTGAACAGAATCAGGGAGACATGACTATACAGTAGTTTATGTGGAAAAAGAAATGGGATTTGCATGAACTGCTAGCTCAGTTTGAGTCATCAGTGGGAATGACAGTCACAAAACTTAATGTAACTCTCTGGCAAATGAGGACAGATGCACCAGTTCCAATCTCAAATACTTACCAATGATTTCCATATTTGTGCATTGCCCCCAGTCATATAAATCCAGCAGCAACTGAATTTAGTTTATATCTAGGGCATTTAGTTCAGCTCATCCATGAAAATCCAAAGCATCAAATCAACATTTAACTATAGAACATTTATTTATTCAGGACAGTAATGGGAAAGAGAAGGGGTTCTCTACCACCTCCTCTAAAAAAAATCATTGAGGAAGTATTTATTGCCCAATTTTCTGGTGAGTACAGTTTCTAAAACCCTCCCTCTTCCTTACCATAGTTTCATCTCAATCTCCACCAAAAAAAAAGGTTCATATCCATTGGGAGAATCTGGAGGAAGAGTCATATCCATTGGGAGAATCTGAAGGAAGAGTCATATCCATTGGGAGAATCTGGAAGAAGAATCAGCTGTCTGGGGAACACTCTTGGATGAGTCTGTGACAGATTCAGCTCTTACATCCTCATCTTCCAGGCTGTTCTACCTGTTTACCATATTTCCAACCTGGCCCCTGTAGATCCTAGATTGTCTTAGAAGTGCTAACCTTTTGCCCTGGAAACAGGTGTTTCCTGAATATTCCATTCTCTTAGAAGTCATCTCTTCTTCCTCTTCCTCAGTCACTCTTCCAACTCTCCTGTCCTGGTCCTTTGTGATCATGTACATTCAGCCCACATTATTCTGTGAAAAGTTGTTTTTTTTCTCCTAACACTATATGCTACAGAACAACTGGTCTACATCTTTCCTCTTCTTTATCCCTCCACCCCTCTCAAGAGGCAGGAAAGGAGAAAAAGCTCAGCCATCTGTCAGCTCTTATACATGTCTGCTACATTAATATTCCTTTAATCTTCATTAATAGAAAAATGGTACCAAGAAAAAGGGAGGAGATAGTCACACCATAACATTATGCCCTGCTCAAAAAGTATCTGAAGTTTTATGTTTAGTTCTTGGGACTGAAAATTAGTGTTGCATAGTGATAAGAGAACTGTCCTCGGATCCACAAAAAAAAGCCAAGGCTCAAGTCTCACCTGTGATACTTATTGGCTTATGTGGCCTCTCCCCTCTCAACAGACATTGCTCTAAGACCACAAATTACAAAGAAGGTGCTGACCAGCATTAGTGGAGGGAGCTTCCTTGTCCTTATCCCTACCTGGAGACTACTTTTTAAGAGGGATGATAACAATCAGGAACACAACAGATGATCCCAGCCATGATGACAAGGGTACTCTGAAACTGTGCTATACAAGGATCAGTCGAAGAAAATGGGAATGTTTAACCTGGAAGAAGACTTATTGACAACATGATTAAGATCTTCAAATATCTGAATGTTTGGCCTATAAAAGAAAGATTTAATTTATCCTGCTTGGTCCTAGAGGATTAACTAAACTACTGAATGAAAGTTATAGGGAAGTAGATTTTGACTCATAATAAGGAAAAATTTCCTAACAAAGTGTAAAGCCAAGCACCAGTAGATTCCCAAAAGAATGATATTGTGAACAGCTTTTAAGATTTGGATTACACAGTAATAGTGAACCCTCTGTTTATTCCATTACAGATCAAGGTTCAGTACAATATTCACAATATAATATTCTCAATATGACATCTTATCACAGAGAGTCACAATGTAGTGTTCATAACAGCTTAACATTAGAATGGCCACACAGTTTTCACTACAGTGGCCACAATATTTAGAACAAGGAACAAAAGAAGAATTACCCGGTTTCCCTAAGGGGGAAACTTTCTCACTTAAAGATTCAATCAATTAACAAAAGAAGAATCACCTAGTTTCCCTAAGGGGGAAACTCTTCTCACTTAAAGATTCAATCAATCAATCTACAATATACCAATCTTCCACTCATGGGGCAACCATTAACTTAATCAGTCACTCATCAGTCACTAAGCTAATTCCCAATTACTAAATATCATTAGTCACTAATACAATCCTTAGAAAACCACACAAACTTTCCACCCCTTGGTTTCCAGCAAACCTCAGTTTAATCCAAGGGGAGGCCTTTTCTTCATCTTGACTCTTGGAGGTCTCTCTGATTCCCTGGATCCCCTTCCACGGTTCCTGCTCCCACCTGAATGTGCCAAAAAATCACTTGGATTCAGAAGCAGACAGCTGCCAGGTTCTCATCCAGTCCTCAGAGGTAGATAGCTCCCAGGTCCTTGTCCAGTCTTTAGGGCAGTCCCTGGCACACAATGAAGTTCACAGGGTTCGGTACATCTCAAACCCTTCACCACTTCTCTTGTCTGGAACTCAAGGATCAGCCAGGCCATGAATAAACAAAGTCTTATTCTGTTCATGCTTCTTCAGTCTTCTAGCAGTTCAGCTGGACCTAGGACCCAGAAGGAATATTGGCCTTCTGTTTGGCCTTCACCAGATTCTGGTCTCAG
>CM053598.1:183103231-183120937 GCA_028646575.1 Pseudocheirus occidentalis
TTGCTGTTCTTATTTTGCTTCCTTTTCCTAATGTTGGCCAGTCAATTAATTGGTTGGGTATTTTTTAGCTCTGTGAAACTGCTTCCAGTGGGGAAAGCTCTGTTCCAAATCACTGGGGTTTTCCCAGCTGCCAGAGCTATTAGGGGGATGTTGCAAGTCCCCCCAGCTTTGGCTTGCTGAAAGCACACCCCAGGACCACCACCCAAGACCACGATCCAGATCCAGGCCGCTCAATGCAAGAGCACTTGGCCCTGATCAATTGATTCAGCCCCCCTGTGGAGTCTGCAGGCCAGGGGCTCTGAAGCAGCCCAGTGGGGAGAGCAGTTTCTGCCCTTCCCCTACTGCTTCCTTGCCCCGGGGGTAGAATGGCCGAACTGCTTTTCCTCCCCCAAATTTAGCTTGAAACCTTCACTCACTTTCACTGACCTTTAATCCTGGCTTATGCAGATAGCTCCAGGTGCTTTAGATTTTCTCTGAAGTAGACTTTCGCTGTGGCTTGGGAGGCTCAGCTCCTCCAGGCTGCCCCTGAGCCTGGCCACATGGTGGCTTCAGGTTGGGCTGGTCTCAGCTCCAGGCCTGGTATGAGGCCCTCCAGCCAACTGCCTTTCTCTAATTCCTATTTTTCACACCTTTATTTAATCCCCATTTTCCACACCTTTCTTTAATCCCTATTTTTCACACCTTGGTAGGTGTGGAGGTGCTGGAGGCCATAGATCTTCTCTCTTGTAGACTGGCTGTGGCTCAGCTTGGCTCCTTCCTACTGCCCCAGGGCCTGGCCGTGGTTTCGAGTCCTGCTGTGATGATCCGCTGCCAAGCTGCCTTCCGCAGGAGATGTGTTTTCTGTATTTTTTGAGTTTGAGAGTCCTAGAATTTGTCTAGCGTCATATTTTTGTGGGTGTTTAGGGTGGCTGCGTGGGAGCTGTGGGACGTTGCTGCTTCTACGCCGCCATCTTGGCTCCCAACATCTGGAAATGAACAATTTTAAAGGAAACTGGGGAGACCACTGTGGACTGGTGCAAAGTGAAAATGAATAGGGCTATTTCTGCAGTGATGACAACATAATAGAGTAGCGGTTCTCAACCTGTGGGTTATGTTCAATTTGTAACAATGAAAATACATCTTGCAAATCAGATGTTTACATTACTATTCAAAACGGTAGCAAATTTACAGTTATGAAGTAGCAACGAAAGCAATTTTATGGTTGGGGATCACCACAACATGAGGAACTGTATTAAAGGGTTGCGGCATTAGGAAGGTTGAGAACCAATGTAAATAGAGGAAAACAACTTTGAAAGACTTTACAACTCTGATCAACAAATGATAAACCAAGACTATAAGAAAATAATAGGCCACTTGCCTTCAGAAACAAGGTGATGAACTTAAATCGCAGATAGACTTATATTTTCAGACATAACCAAAGTGGGAATTAATTTTGCTGGATTATACTGCTAGATGGCACAGTGGGTAAGGGTGTTGGATTTAAGAGTCAGGAAGATGTGAGTTCAAATTGGACCTTAGACACTAGCTGTGTGACCCTAGGCAAGCCCCTTAACCTTTGCCAGTCTTGGGTTTTTTTCATCTATAAAATGGGGATAACAATAGCACCTACCTTGCAGGGTTGTCATAAGGATCAAAAGAAAAAAACATGTATAGCATTTTATAAACCTTAAAAAGCATTATAAATGGTAGCTACACTATGTACCAAGGGCTTTATTTTTTAAGAGTTGTAAGAGGATATACTTATTTTTAAATGCTTGTTTATTGGAAAAATAAAAATGAACAATTAAAAAAAGATTGAGCTAAGTAGTCTCAGTTCAGTTCCCAAATTATCTATGTGGATGAAGGTATTAGGCTGTAGAACTGAAAAGTCCAATAAAGCAAAGGTTCTTCTTTTTGTGTCATGGATCCTTTTGGCAGTCTAGTAAAGTCTATGGAACTATCTTGTAATACTTTTTTTTTAATGCATTAAAAAAACAGGATTACATAGGAATCCACTTACATTGAATTACAGCTATCTTTTTCTTTTTTTAAAGTTCATGGACTCCAGGTTAAGAATCCCCACCCTAAAGTATATTTAGGGCTTTTGTGTTCTGTGACAACCCTTGAAACAAAGGTTATGTTGATTATGGTGTAGCAGAAAAGCATTAGATGAGTCAGGAGTTCTAGGCTAATTTTTTTTGAGGGGGGAAGGCAAGGCAATTGGGATTAAGTGACTTGACCAAGGTCACATAGCTAGTAAGTGTTAAGTGTCTGAGATCACATCTGAACTCCTGTCCTCCTGACTCCAGGGCCAGTACTCTTTGCACCACCTAGCTGCCCCTCTAGGCTAATTTTTATACTATTAGTTGTGTGATTCTCACCCACTTTCCTTCTCTAGAGAGAATTAGATTAGAAGATCACTTGGGTCTTTTCCAGGTCTATAATTCTAATTCTGTTATGTATCCCCATTTCAGGTTAAAAAAAATTAATCTCACCCATCAAATTAATTCACCATTTTTTAACTAACCTTAACTTTTCATTATTTCTCTGACGGGATTCTCTGTTTCTTTCTCCCTACCTTCCCACATTCTACCAGTCCTTCTGTTACTTCAAAACCCACCATCCAGAAGACAATTTCCTCTCTCACCTTCTCCGTTGCTATTGCTTTACCAGTGAGAAAAATGAAGCTTATGGAAACTCAGTGATTTGACCAAGGTCTTAGAGATGGTAAGTCACAGAGTTAGGCCTGGAAATCTGCCAAATCCAAAATTCTTTCCACAAGTGTCCTAACTGGTTTCTCTGCTTCCAGTTTCTCCCCCATTCAATCTGTCCTATACATCACTGGCAGACAGCTCTGATAGTATCACTATTCTGCTAGAGGCTCATCTTTGCTCAAAAATTAAATTTAAAACATTTCCTCCATGGTCTACTCTCAAACCTACTTTTCTAGATTTACTGAACTTATGTACAACCTCAGGTTATGTATCCTATACCCTTTTCTCTAGCCAAATTGGACTGTTACTAGTAAGTTCCTAGAATTACACTACATCTTTGTGCCTTTGCTTAATTTTCTTTCTGCAATGTGCGTCCTCCCCTACTATCTGTTGAAATAGAATTTATCTTTCAAAGCTTATGCCACCTCCCTGACATCTTCTGCAATCTCTCCAATAAGAATTGATCTCCCTTCACCTTTGAACTTTCTATATCACTTCTATTTTGTACAGAATCGTGATATACGTCTCACACACGGCAGACAAGAAATGTTTCATTATTGGGTTTAGCAAAGACTCCCAGTTTTCTATAAATTAAATTCCAAACTTCTTAGCCTGGCATTCAAGGCCCTCTGGTCATTATCTTTGCTTTCAGTTTCCTTTTCCGTGCATTCTGCTACTCTAGTACCTCCTAAAGATAGCATGATTTAGGCCTGCCACCCTCTCCCCCACCACCCCATATCCACCTCTATCTGCTACTGGTTCATTTTCTTATTCATTCTCTTCTCTTATTCTAAAGTAATTAAGGAGCATGGTTATTTCCTCATAAATTATTTAAAATTTCAATAGCTCTCATTGATCAATTGGCTCTCAGTCCTACCCTAGGGGTATTCTTTATTCTATAAAAAAATTTTTATTATATATTATTATATATTCTTTAAATATCATTTATTAAACTCAAGAAACAACTTGTTATGTAAACTTATACTTATTTTTCTCTTCTCTTAAAGCCTCTCATCTCCCAGGCTTAAATAAACAAGGTAGCTAATTATGCAGTTTGTTGATGGTATGATAAACAATAAAACAAACACTTATAAATGTAGCATCTCTGAGACAGAGGGCAGGTATCCAGTCACCTCTAACCATCACTAATTACTACTGTGAATTTCTCAGTTCTGAAAACAACATTCACTGTTTTTGATTGCTAATTAAAGTCTCTTCTCAATAATCATCTTCAGAATGTTTCTTTGTAAGAAAAGAGTCTGAATGGCTTCCTCTGAGAAGTTTTCCTTGTCCTAACTCTCCGCCCTCTCTGTATCTCTCTAGCCATTACAGTTAAAAGAGACTCCAAAATGACAGGTAAACTGCTAGTATCTCAATATCCTATTCCCTCTTAAAGATAAGTGCCTACGTGAATGGCTGATGATGCATATTCAAGGACTCCCCAAAATCATAAACCAGCTTTAAGTTTTAATACTTTTGGGACACTATACATACATATACATATGTGCGTATACACACAGCACACACATATACATGCTCACATACATTACATATGTATATGTGCACATGTGTATATACATATACCATTATATTTATATATGACCTTTGGTTCAGTCATCCCCAAATCACTGGGCATATGGTATGTTTCTAGCTTCTAGTTATCATTAGTAATGCTACTAAGGATATTTTATCTATGTAGGTCTTTTATTATAGTCATAATCTATTTGGGGGTATTAATTGAGGAATAGGATCCTGGGTGAAAAGGGTATATGAAGAATTTAGTATATTTTCTTTCAAAAAATATTTTAAAATTACATTTTACTTGTCAGATCTGTATTCTCTCCCTCCCATGCCAAGCGCCCCCATTGAGAATACATATGTAAGTACATATATACAGACATACAAATGTGTATATATAGTATATGTATGCATGTATATAGTAATTATGGTATAGCCTAGGGGTGCAGAACCTGAGGCCTTGAGATAACATGTGGCCTTCTATGTCCTTCGGTGTAGCCTTTTGATTGAGTCCAAATTTTACAAAACAAATCTTTTTATTAAGGGGGATTTGTTCTGTGAGGTTTGGATTCAGTCAAAGGGCTGCACTTGAGGACCTAGAGGGCCCATGTGGCCTTGAGGCCGCAGGCTCCCCATCCCTGGTATAGTTTACAGTTCATTATAATTGTCATTGTTCTTTTGGCTCCACTTTATTCTCTATCACTTCAAATAAGTATATATGTATGTACATATATGTGTGTGTGTGTGTGTGTGTATATATATGTATAGTACATGTATACATCTATATTCTTGCCTTTATTCATATTATTCTCCCACCTAGAATGCTCTCTTTTCTTGTTCTTTGCTTTTTTTAGGTCAGTCTTCTTCTTTATTGATACATTAATACATAATTAATACACTGACACATAAACACAACAGATATGTCTGAAATATGCCCACAAAACCATTCCCTTTAGATAGTTAAACATAACTAAAGTTAACTTTAGTTAAACCTAAAACGTTATACTTTAATGTTAATAGTTTTCTATCAGCATTGTCCATGTATTTGACCCACCTTGTTGCCTTTTAGATTTTTGTTTGTTTACAGTACGTTATAGCATTTTTCTTTTGGCTTAACTTTCTATATTCTCTAACACTTCACATAAGTGTTCCTATAATTCTTTATATTTGTCATTCCTAATTTCACAATAATATTCCATTACGTTTTTTGGATGCTTCAGACATTCTGCAATCAGACACATATCAAGTTTCTAGCTTCTAGTTATCATCAACACTACTGCTGCAAATGTTTTATATATGTGGCTTTTTTATTTGCAGTTTATTAATTTTTTTGCAGTTATAAAATTAGTAGTAGGATCTCTGGTGAAAAGGGCATAAAGAATTTAATATACACACATATATATCTAATTTTAATTATATTTTACTTTCAATTTTATATTCTCTCCCTCCCATGCCAGCTTTGCCTCAACCCCAACCCAACCATTGAGGAAGCAAGAAAAACATCACCCCTACTACAAACTTGTATAGTCAGGTGAAACAAACTCTTGCTTTGGCTGTGTCCAAAAAAATATATGTTTCAATGTGTACTGAGTCTTATCACTTCTCTATTAAGGGGTAGGTAGCATGGCTTATCTTGAGGCCTCTGGAATTACGATTGGTCATTATGTTGATCATAATTCCTAAGTCTTTCAAAGATATTTCTCTTATTTTTATTTATTCTATTCTATTTATTTATTATTTATTTATTCTATTTTTATTGTAGAAATTGTTCTTCCTGTTCTACTCATTTCACTATGAATCTGTTGATAGTTTTTCTAGGTTTCTCTTAACATCCCTTTCATCATTTCTTATAGCATCATAAATATTATATCACTTTCACATACCATACCTTGTTTGGCCATCCCCTAATTATTGAGCACTCCCTCAACTTCCAGTTCTTTTGTCACCACAAAAAAAGCCATAAAGATATTTTTGCATTTATGGGTTGAGGCATGGACCCAAAGCAATCAGGCAAGGGGGGGGGTAACCTGAGCAAATACATAAAGACAGGAAATAAAATGCAAATTCAGAGAAAGGTAAACAGGCCAGTTTGACTGAAACAAAACATGCATGAGGTAGAATAATATGGAGCAGATCTGGAAAATAAGACCTACTTTGCACTTTCCCTTCTCTCTTGTTCTTATAATCCTTAGCTGCCTTCTAGGTTAAGTCTGGCTGCCATTGTCTTCTCAAGGCCTCTCTTTTTCTCAATACTTGGTTGTGCTTTCTCTTGCCTACAATTTCTAGGTTTACTTATTTGCATTAGGTCTTGCCACCAGACTGTAAGCTCTTTAAGGTCAGAGATTTTTGTTTTGTTTTGTCTTTGTCGGCCAAGTACCTTGCACAAGGTAATTGCTTAACAAAGCTTATTAGAATAAATTGAATCTTTGCCAATTTGATGGGTGTGAAGTGAAACCTCTGAACTATTTTCATTTTTGTTTCTCTTGTTTTTCACTCTTACTCTTCCATCTAGGCATAGTTATAATCCCACTCACTTCCTTTATGAATGAATCCTCCACCCATTAATGACCTCTCCCTTCCTGACCTTCCACAGTCAATATCTGTTTGTACATTTGTTAAATTTGGCATTTAATCTCAGTTTCCTTACCTATAAAATGAGATTGGAGTCCATGATCTCTCACATACCTTTCAGTCCTAAAATACAATGATTCAATGTGCTATTTTGTATCATTATTATCTTTTCATGTATTTGTGTTGTCTGGTCAATTAGATGGTAAACTTCTTGAGAGCAGGAGTTGAGTTTTATGCCTACCACAGTGGAACCTTAGTCAATAAATGTCAATGATGAGATTGGATAAACAACAGCAGAAAATGTGCTCCGTGGTCTGAGTTATTTCACAAATGTTTCTAAGATAACGTTCATATATTTTTGTATTAACTGCTTCTTCAAATCAAATAAATTAACCCAGCATTATGTTTTAAAAAATTTATTGCTATCTTTTATTTTAACATCACCTTTGTTTCCAAATATTTCCCTGCTTACTCTCTTACCTAACATGCCATCCTTTAAATATATACATAAAAAGAGAAGGAAAGGAAGAAGCAGCTTGGCAAAACTAACCAAAACATTAAACCAGTGTGAGACAGTGTATACACAGTATTACACAACTGTAGTCCTCCACTTCTGTGAAGAGGTGAAAAAGATAGGTAGGCATGGTAGTGGACACCTGTAATCGCAGCTAGGAGAAGAGGCTGGATTTCTTTCTTTTTTTAGATAGTTTGTTACACTTTACTTTATTTTTATTTTTTTGCTTTTTGGAGAACAATTGGGGTTAAGTGATTTGCCCAAGGTTACACAGCTAATTTTTGTGTTAAATGTCTGAGGTCAAATTTGAACTCAGGTCCTCCTGACTCCAGGGCCGGTGCTCTATGTACTGTACTACCTAGCCGCCCCAAAGGCTGGATTTCTTGAGCTCAGAAGTTCTGAGCTTCAGTGGGCTACCTCTCCTAGGTCTGGTTGGGGTCAACTTGATTTGAAGCCATATATACTTCCTATTCCTAGCAAAGGGGAGAGTAAAAGATGGAATTGTAAAAACAAAGTGGGATGGTTGTTCCCCTGCCCAAGCAGCCTTCTAACCATCTCTGTACAAACATCAGTTGAAGAGTCACTGTACTCTCTACTGCTACATACTCCAGGAAAAAAAAGAAGTAGGATCAGAGAAAAGAGTAATCAAAAGGTTTTGATCCATCTTTTACCTAAGGACATGAGTACAGCTGAGAAGCTGCTCCCCTGATTGACTGACTGAAGAGAACAAGGTCAGGGAACCCTCAGGAGCCCTGTGGCCTAGAGTTCTATCTCCATTTTCTGGTTGTCAGGTCACATGTTCCTAGGTATGTTCTTTCTTGCTAGGACCTGCACCTGCTGCTCAGCTCCTCCCCCAATTGTGAGGTAATATTTCTTCTCTTCAACAATTCAAGTTTGGCTAGCTCTGAAAGTTAATACAGGTGCTGGCTAAATTCTCAATCCAGGACGTCTTGCTCCACTGACAAACAGAAAACTGCCTCCTCAATCCTGAAGACTATAGTTTTGAATCAAGGGTCCTACCCTAATAATGAACAGAAAACTACACAATGAACTCATGACCTTTTGGGGACCACAGAGACCTATTGTACCAAATGGAGTCAGGTGAGGGAGGAGCAGCATATTCCATGTCCCATATAGCTTGATGTGATGTTATGTCTTTTATGTTGCCAAATGTAGCTGACCAGGCAGCCTTGAAACTACCTCCTCATTGATTAGCTAATAGCCATCACTGTGTTTACTGTATCATGGCTAATCAAGCAACTCCAAACATCCTGGCAGGTAGATTAACAACAAGGGTTAGAAAGGCAAAGTTAAAACTATGGGACCAAAGAGCTGTTAGAAGGGATTCCAGAGAGAATCTAGTGACCCACTTGTTTTACAGATGAAATAATAAAGGCCCCAAAGAGGGAAATGAGTAGTCCAAGGTCATTCAGTTAGCAAAAGAGCAAGAATTAGAACAAAGTTTCCTGAATTCCACTAGGGCTCTTCCCATGGCTCAACCACCAGTGTGCTAGGATCAAGAGAACTCTGGGTATGTGCTATGAGTAAGAGGAGGTCTAGGTTCCAAAATTCCTGCCTATGTATAACCATGTTTCCTTGATTCAAGATACAGTAAGTGAATAAGTGAATAAGTATTCAAGGCTTTCCACAATATGACCTCTATCTAACAGGCTAATTACTTGTAAATAGGAGTCATGCTCCTCATTAAAAGAAGGAATACAGAAGAGAATGGAAAGATTTTTGGTTAAGCCATGTCAGTTCATTCATTTCCTAGTGTTTACCGAATACCCTTGCCCTATAGTCCTTTTTCTGGTACCTCTTTGTGGCATGGAGATTTTAAATGTACTCTTAGAAAAGGGAAAAAAAATCTGGCAGGTTTCCATTAAATTGGAAAACTTTCTAGTATGGGTCCAGCAATGAGTGCTGTAAGTTCTTTCTCCAAAGATGAGCCTAGCTAAGACTACCGATGATTTTTTTAGCCACAGCAAATCTTAAATATCCCAGGATCCCCGTCCTCTTATTAACAAACTCACCTTTATCCTGGATTTCTTCACTTCACACTCTTTCATCTCCATGTACTAAGATACTGCATTCCTAGCCACTGCTTCTTCTAATGACTTCTAATAATTAGTTGAATAAGTTGGGAGTGTTTAACTGGGAGAAGAAGGGGATCATGATCTGTTATATGTAAGTATTAGATGTATTTAGCTTGGTTCCAGAGGGCAGCATTAGTAGCTCTGGAGGGTGAGATGGGGAGAGGAAGTTAGAGACAGAGAGAGACACAGATGGAAGGTAGAAAGATAGATGGCTAGAGAGAACATTTATTAAGTGCCATTTATTATGTTCCAGGCACTCTGTTAAGTGCTGAGATTATTAAAACAAGAAAACAAATTCCTCCCAAGGAATTTACATTCTGAAAGGGAAGACAAAATGTAAAGGAGATCTGGAAAGGGGGAGGGAAGATGACCTGGGAGGCCAACAAGGCAGCCAGGTGGAGGTAGAGTAGATCCATGTAGAGACCTGAAGGGACTTGTAGGTTCTGTGTAAGGAAAAGCTTCCTAACAATTACTGTCCCAAAGCAGGACGAGGGTACATCAGGAAGAAGGTGGAGTGTTTCCCTTCACTGGGAGTCTGGTAGTGGAGGCTACAAAAGCATTTATCCAGAATGTTGTAGAGAGGATTCTTGTACAGGGTTTGATGTGGTGACCTTTGAGGTTTCTTGGAGCTGAGCTTTTAGGAGGCAGGGCTGATATTTATCCAAGAAACCTATATAATTGACTTCAGCAAAAACATTTTAAGTGCTTACTATATGTGAGGCACAGTGCTAAGTACTAAATTTGAGTGGCTTAAAAACTAAATCTTTTAATGAATACTAATTTTTAGTGCCTTTCTTTAAAATTACTCAGAATGCTTTCTTTATCTTTCATTTGTCTTGATGCCCTAAGAAGTAGCATTATTACTTCCATTTCACTGGAAGCCTTCCCAAGTTAACCCCACCCTATTCTCATTATCTCTTTTAATCCACAACCTTTTAGCACTTATGGATTTCATTTGTACTATTTTGCATATTTTATGATTTAAGTTATTTTAGATATGAATTTTATCCTCTCCTAAAAAGAGGTGTATGCTTCTTAAAAGCAAGGCCATATAACCCAGTCAAGTTTTGGACTGAGCATCTGCTATACAAGCCTCATTGTGTTTAGCACTATTGTGTATAATGAGCCTAATACACTTGTAAGATTTAAAAATATATAATTAAGTGTCAAATTGTGGGGTATAAAATATAAGCACTATAGGGGTTCAGAGAAGAGTGAAAACAACATGGTCCTGAGTAGCTGGGGAAATTTTATGGGACTTTCCAGAGATTCTAAGTTTCCTATCTCTTTTCATTCCCATTGCCTTTATTCTACTCTAGAATTTTTATCTCATGCTGCCTCTAATCTTTCTGCCTATTTAAAATATCCTGCACGTGGATTAATCTTAAAACAATGTTCTCACTATTATTCTCCTATTCAAGATCTCCTAATGGTTCCCTACTTACAAAGGAAGTACATAATCTCAGAGCTATAAAGGACCTCAGAGGCCATCTTTGTATTGATTCTCTAGTGCCTAGAATGTTCTCTTTTTTCTCTCTGTTTCTTAGAATCTCTGGGTTCTCTCACGACTCTGCTCAGATACTACCTTCTCAAAGGTTTCCTAACTTCTAGAACCTCTTCCCCCATCCCTACCTTCTAATGTCTTCCTCTATAACTTCACCTTTCATCTATTCACTGAATGGGTTTACCTCACTCTAAGTGAGAACCTGAAAAGGCCTTAGTCTAAAAGGGTCAGGGTCTCCCATTGCATCCTGGGTCATCTCCGGTCCTCCTGATGAATATCTGGTTACTGGATCCATCTGGAGAAGAAAGTGAGGCTCTCCCTCACTCGAATCAAAGTCAACTGCAAGTCATGTCATCATTTCTCTGATGCCATGTTCTTCTTCAAAATGAAGGACAAACACAACAACCTTCCATCTACTCTGTTGATCATATATATATACACACATACATACATATATACACATATACATACACACAAACATGCACACATATATCTATACATACATACATAGACACATACATCCATGTTTTCTCTACCATTTAAGCTAACCTAATCATTACCTGAAAAGGAATATACAATATATCCTATACAATACATGTGACAAGTGGTCACCCAGCCTTTGCATGAAGTCTTCCAGTGAGGGGTAGCTATGACTTCCCAAAGCAGTCCATTATACTTTTGAAATGCTTTAAATGTTAGGAAGTTTTAAATTTACCTCTTCATAACCTGCTCCCATCGCTGCTTCTATGAGTCTATTCCTTTTTCCACATAATAATCCTTCAAGAACCTGAAGCTATCATGGCCCCTCAAGTTTTTTCTTATCCTGGCTCAACATCCTTGGTTTCATTGGTTGATATTCATATGGCATGGTCCCAAGACCCTTATCCCCTTCTTCTAAATGTTTACCAGCTAATCAACGTCCCTCCTAAAATGTGAAGCACTGACCTGTCCACAATATACAAGACTTGAATAGACCAGGCAGAGTACAGTCCTGGGCATTAAATAGCCTAAGACTGCACTAGCTGTTTTGGCTTTTATATTTTCTGTCTTTCTTATACCTCTTCTATCTTGCATTAAAATGTATCAAACACAGATTTCTCAGCCTGGTATCCAAAGCAATCTTATCAAACCGTATTTCTGACTATTGCTTAACAGGAACCCTTTGTTTAGGTCAGACCAGTTACCTCATGTTTTTGTCTGCTATTTCTCCCTTTTTCTCCTACCTTCCTTTCTTCCCTCCTTCTCTTTTTCCCTCCCTCCCTTTCTCCCTCCTTTTTCTTCTTTCATTCCTTCTCTTCTCCCTTCCTTCTTTCTTCCTTAAATATCTTACTGTACTGTCTTCTATGATTCATCTCCCAACAACTTTACCTGACGTTGATCTCACAACTCTGAATTAATTGCTTTTACCTGTACCACACACATTGGTATCCGCTGACACAAAGAACAAGGTATCTGTGGATGAAGGTGGTTCAATTTGAGCATCATCTTTATCTCCTTCTAGGGTGCTATCTCTGGTCCCTGACTGAGACTTTCTGGATTTTACTTTAGAAAAAGGTGGTGGTGCCTTGTGTCTTAATTTAAATAAAACTTCACCTTAGGATTTGTGTTTGGTTTTTTGTTTCAGATTGGTCACAGCCTTGCTTGGGGGATGGTTCCTTGGCAAAAAAGCCTAAGCCTGTATGGACTTGGCAGAACTTATGCAGGATGGGGCCCTTGAGAAATAGGTCAGAAATATTGCCAAGCAATCAAAAACTATAGATGTAGTTTACCTAATGTGTGGAATTTCCCAACTAGGGGTTCTGCCTTTGTGGTTGCATTAGTCACAGTAACATTTTCTTAAATTGCAGGTTAGAGTGGAATATTTATATAAATATTTATAGGAACTCTAAAGGGAGGGGAGGAGGTTTGAACAGGAGGGCTCATGTATAGTTACAGGTTAGCTATTCAAACCTTCCAGGATTCAGGGTTAATCTAATAACTACTTTTTAGACCTGCCTCAATCTAGGCATTATTAATCTGGGGTCAATGAACTTGAAAAAATACATTTTAATTACTATTTCAATGAATTTTGTTCCTTTAAAATCCTATAGGTTTTGCATATTTAAAAATATTATTCTGAGAAGAGCTCTATAAGCTTCAAACAGACTGCCAGATAGGTCCATGACATAAGAAAGGTTAGGAAATACATGACTGTATGCCACCATGGCGGGGGTGGGGGAGAAAAATCTGAAACTCAAGTGACTCTGGAACTGAATCTTGTAACCTAAAAGTAAACAAACAAGTCAATAAAATAAAAAAAATAAAAAAATAATAAAAGAAAGGTTAGGAATCCCTGTCTTAATCAGCCTTAATCAGCCATCCTAATAAAATCATCAAGTGATCAAATGTGTCTCCTAGGGACCTCGGAAAAGAATATACAGGAGGCACAAAGACAGCCATGTTTCATCCTTAGCAAGATCGGTTATTGTAGAATATCTGTATGTCTGAATAGAAGTTAAAACAATAACAGATGTGTGTTGTTATATCTTTTCAAAGGGGAATAGAGTACCTTGCTTCAGTGTGGATCTTATTGGAACTAATTTTATTATCCAGCTCATTTTGTACATTTGTGTTTTCCTATTACCAGGAGTGATGAACTATATATATATATGCCTTTATCATATCAAATCAACGATCAAATGTCATGGCCTCTAAGGGGCCATGTGGAGGCCATCTAATCCAGCTTCCTCATTTTACAGATAAGGAAACTCAGGTCCAGAGAGATGAAATGACTTATTTAAGGTGACACAGGGAGTAAAGCAAGATATGATCCCAGGTATTTTGGCTCAGTGATTTCAAGGCAGGGTAGAATGCTTATACAAGTACTTAAAGGGACTCTCATTGTGTGTGTGTGGGAGGGGTGTTGATTCATTTAATTGTTGTATAACCTTTTCAAAGCTACAGAGGCGGTGGAATTGATATTATTTCATCTAGACAAGAAGATAAGCATAGTAGACTGGCAGAGAAGAATATTTTGATCAGAAGCAGATGGAGGTATTCTCAGTGTCATCAGGTTGAGGCCAAATAAGTCGCAGTTTCTGTGGGAGATTACTGCTTCTACAAATACATTAAATTTTGACCAGGGTGGTCAGCATCAGCCCATACACATTTAATGGCCTAATGAGATGCATGGGTCCATGCTCAAACTCCTCCACTTTTGCCATGGTCTAGCTCTAGATGCTAAAGAAACAGAAATATCGTTATTTTGCGCAAGTAATTCTTATCCTGCCGGGATGAAAAGACTTGTGTCTTGATAGAGCAGCTCCTGTCTACGCCATCAAAGCAGATTGCCGTCCCTTACGGCTGCCCATGCCGGGGGATTCTCATTAGCTGTCCAGTAGTCCTCGGCAGGAGATCCACCCAGGTAAGGAAGGCTGGATGACCTCCACTGGTTCATTTGCCATCTTGAAAATAGCGTTGTAATATTCGGGCTCTCAACCTATTGTCTTTAATTCTCGGTAACTGCAAGTCCTGTCTTTCTGGCCATGTGTGAGAGCTGGCACTTAAATAGTGCTTTACAAATATTTCATTTCATCCTCACACCTGTTGTAAGGATCTCTAAATGAGACCATATTTGTAGCTGGTTGGTTAATTGTTGTCCTTAAAGAAGATCAAAATGACATCACTAAGTGTAAAGGGAATGATAATCTGAAGATCTTCCCGGGCCCTTAATAGGCTGAATGTAATCACATGGAACCTGAGGTGGGAGGAGTTTGTCCAATGGGTGGAGCAGGAAATTAGAGCAGTTAGAATGGAGGGAGAGAGAAGACACAGGCAAGGGGACATCTAGGATTGTGAGTGTTTATTTGTAAGAAGACCCAATGTAATGAGAATGGGAATTTGAAGACCCTCCCTGCCCCTGAATAGACCTAGGGGGGAGTTTGAAGACCTCCCCTGCTTTGAAACTGCCCCCTAATGGAGTCTGTGATGGAGGGAATTTGCTGAAAGGAAGCAGAGCCAGCAGGAAGCTTCCCTGCTGTGAAGATAAACTCTGGCCCCTGATAGGCTGAATGTGGTCACATGGAGCCTGTAGTGGAGGGAATCTGCTAAAGGGTGGAGCAGAGCCTACAGGAAGCTTCCCCTCTGTGAAGAAAAACTCTGCCCCTAATAGGCTAAATATAGTCACATGGAACCTATTGCTGAAGGGAAGCAGAGCCCACAGGAAGCTGGTTCAAAGCTAGCCAGACTGTGGGGTGGAGAGTGTGCCGCTTAAGGAGATAGAGAGGTTTGTGAGTAAATATTGATCTTGTGTTGGTTTGTGGGAAGGCTAAAGGGTGGCCTGGCTCTCAGTGTTATTATGGCTTCTGAATATCTTTGGTACTATGATGGAATTGGATTACTGGTTCTGGGATTTGGTTTTCTTGGGTCTTAAATGCTTCAGTTCTACCCTCTGGAGAATTTGGTATCTTTTCCAATTGAACATCATGCAATATTTATAGTCATGGTCTTTACTGTGATCATGGGTGCTGTAAATATTGCACTAGTGCTATACTTGAGCAGGAGGAAGGTTTTGGGATGGTGTTGCTTCCTGCAGTGGAAAGGAGTATTAACTTCTTTGTTGCTATGATGGATTTGGTTTTCTGGTGTTGGGATTCAGCTTTTTGGTATCTGAATAAATGTTTTACTTCTGTGTTGTGTATGGAGAGTCTGTTATATTTTGCAATTCAGAACTATGCTGGCATATTCATAGTGGCTGTCAGTGCTGTGAATATTGCCTTGGTGATACACTATATGAGAGCTGCAAGTGTGTGTCCAACAAGTTACAGTATGTCCAACTATTATGGTTAATCAGACCAATACAAGCTCAAAATGTTCCACCATAGGTTGGACATAAATAGTCCAACTAGGGTGGATTCTCTAAATTTGCACATCTCATTTTTTTTTAGCTACTTTAATTCTACTTTGCATGTTTGTTGATGGGGGCACGCCATGTTGGGCAACACTTTGCCAGTGTCTCTCATGTCACACAATCAATTCCAAATATTTGTAAAGTGATTAGCAAAGTGCCTGACAAACGCTTATGCCCTTCCCCTTTTCCTTCCCTTCCCAATAACCTGGGGAGTTAGGTACAATTATTATCCCAATTTCACAACAGAGGAAACCGAGGCCAGAAAGATTAAAGGACTTGTCCAGCTCATCCAGCTAGTATCTGAGGCAGGATTTGAATTCATATTCTTCACTCCAGGACCAGCCTTATATCCACATGCCAGTCCCCGATGATACCTTTTATACCCATTTTCTTATGTGCAAGTCATAGCTCTCAATAGCAACAATAGTAATTATGAGAACTTCTCTTTATTCAGGATACCACCCATATCTTCATTTCTTACCAGACTGTACTCTGGATTTCTCTACTATGACCTAGAAACCTTTCTGTCATGGAAGGCCACTCTATCCCTAGCATTCACACCTTACTCCCCTGACTTCTCTATTATACAGTATGGCTTCGTATGTGGCCTCCAGATTCAAGCACAAATGCTGTTTGCCATTCAAAGCCCTTTATAACCTACCTTCCTAGTCTTCTTATGCCTTGCTACTCATCACATACTCTTCAATCCAGTGACAATAAACACGACATTCTATCTCCCAGCTCCAGGACATTTTCTCTGACTCTCCCTCTCTGTAAGCTCCTTCAGGGCAACAACTATCCTTTTTTTTTTTTTTTTTGCTTTTTGGAAGGCAACTAGGGTTAAGTGACTTGCCCAAAGTCACATGGCTAGTAAGTGTGTCAAGTGTCTGAGGCCAGATTTGAACTCAGTTCCTCCTGACTCCAGGATTGGTGCTCTATGCACTGTGCCACCAAACCACCCTTAACAACTATCTTTTTTGCTTGTATTCATATTCCCCTTTCCTACCAGCATCTGGTACAAAGGCTTAATAAATATAAAATAAAATAAAATAGTCTAATTGACTCGGGGGCAGAGCCAAGATGGCGGCATAGAAGCAGCAAGGTCCTGCAGCTCCCACATCACCACCCTAAAGACCCAGAAAATATGAGCCCAAGCAAAGTCTAGGAAAGTCTAGGACTCTCAGACTCACAAAAACACAGAGAACACATCTCTCGCTGAAGGCAGCTCAGCAGCAGGGGGGCCGCTGGAGCAGAGGCTGGAACAGCCTGAACCCGAGACCACGGCCAGGCCTGGGATGGTGGGAAGGAGCCTGGTTGAGCTGAGCTGAGCCCCGCAGCCAGTCTGCAGAAGAAATCTACAGCCTCCAGAACCTCCACATCTGCCAAGGCATGAGGAACAGGACGGGAGAGGGGTAGCTCCCACCTCAATGGAGCAGAGACCTGGCCAGCCCAAAACCGCAGTCGCGGCCAGGCAAGGCACCAGGGCAGCCACGAGGAGGAGCGGAACCTCCCAAGCCACAGCCACAGCGTGAGTCTACATCAAAGAAAATCTAAAGCACCTGCCTGAGAGGAGCTTTGGTCAGAGATGGTTAGTGAAAGTTGAAACGTTGAAAATTAATTTGGGGGTGATAAAGCAGTTCGGCCAAACTGCCCCTGGGGCAAGGAAGCAGTGAGGGAGGGAAACTACTGGAACCAGCAGCAGTGGCCCCCACCAGGCTGCTTCAGAGACCCTGGCCTGTGGACTCCGCAGAGGGGCTGAATCAATTGATCAGGGCCAAGTGCTCTTGCGTTGAGAGGCCTGGATCTGGATTGTGGTCTTGGCTGGTGGTCCTGGGGTGCACTTTCAGCAAGCCAAAGCTGGGAGGACTTGCAACACCCCCCTAATAGCTCCGGCAGTTGGGAAAACCCCAGCGATTTGGAAC
>CM053598.1:183121437-183138769 GCA_028646575.1 Pseudocheirus occidentalis
ATCATGCTCCAGGGCAGATTAAGGATCTTCCCAGTTTTGGAATTCTTTGATTTTTATGCTCTCTCATGTGGAGAGGACAAAGTATTTCCTTTAATGTGTTTCACACTGATGACACCCACAGTTAAATGTTATGTCTTATTCTGCACACTATATCATAACTAAAGGGGAGTGTGGAGAGGACACAAGGGTGAACTAAAATGACAAAATGATTAGAATATAGGTCATAGATTAAGAGTTGGAAGGTATCCATGATATATCATCAGATTCAACCTCCTTGTTTTATACTTGGGAAACTGAAACACATGGGGATAAAATATCTTGTCCAAGGTCAGACAGCTAGTAAGTGTCCAAAGTTGCATTTGACCTCAGGGCTGCCTGTCTCCAAGTCCCATGCTCCAACTACTATACCACATTGACACAACAAGAACCAACAAATTGGTGATTCTTAGTATCAAGAAGATGAGGCCAAAGAATTGACCTTTACTTGATTTTCTTCATGAAGAAGACAAGCGCTGGGCAGAGGAAGGTCAAGGAAACAAATGGAGGATCTTCTGAGGAACACTGCTATACCAGGAACCATGTACTAAAAGGGAAATGTGGGGTTTGGAGGGACAAAAGGCAGAGGCGATGAGTCTATATTCCAGGGACTGGAATCATGGAAATCCATGCATGAGGGAGAAAATCACATTGAGAGTCAAGAGGATGGTGATGATGTCTAATCAGGAGGATCTAGAAACAGAATTCATGTCAGGGTTCAGTGTAAGGGAGATCTAGTAATGCTGACAGTTGATTTCTGTGAAGCATGCCTGACCGACCACCAGCATCCACCCTCTTTTGAGCCTGTCAGCATTGGGACCTTGATCCTTCATATACATGATTGGTGATTCTGCATATTTTAGTTTAAACTCCAGTTTCAGGAATTTGGTCTAGCTATAGAGAAGCCATCTCTACAGCGGGGAGCAAGTGGGGAGGAGGAAGGGAAGAAAAAAAAAGGAAAAAGAAATTTACATGGTAACTATTACATATTTTAAAGGAACAGCAAGTTGTACATAATAGATTTGTAGTTTCATGAACAATCATTTTTTAAAAATCTACTATGTTATGAAAATGCTTGTTTCATTTCATAAATTAAAAATAAATAATATTTTTTAAATCTGAAAAAAATAGTCTAATTAATAGAAGTTGAGGGACACTGCTTTACATAGTTTGTAAAGCCATTTCCTCACAAAACTCTGAAAGTAGTGTATTATCTCCATTTTATAGATTAGGAAATTAAGGCTCAGATGGTAAGTAACTTACTTAGCATCATGCTAGTAAGTAGGGAAGTCAAGATTTGAACCCAGACCTTCAGGCTCAGCCCAACACTTCATTTTACCATGTCATGAACAAAATTACACATGTTTTGAGAGGCTTTTAACACTATTTCAGTAACCTCACAGAGCTGGGTACATGATAGGTACTAAGTAAATAAGTGACTGAATTGCCTAAATTTTACATCTCACTGCACGTTAACTACATGTTAACTAAGCAAACCATTAGGTTGAGAAAATTGTCAGCAGAGCATAATGTAATTTTACCAATCACTGAATGATTTTGTAAAAGCATATTAAGCACTTACTATACTAATATACACTAGAAATCACTGATGGACATTGGCTACTCAATGACACATTGATGAGCCTTAGCTCTGCCATACATGCAATATTACCCTTAATCATGCGTGCTCCAGATCAAATTTCAACAATAAAAGTTTTAAAAACTTTTTATTAACATCTCATTTCTACAAAGTTGGCCAGTGTGTAGACTTTATTATGTATGCACATATAAAAAAAATTAAGCTGATTATTACATAAAATCAATTCAATAGTGCAAGAAGTTACATTGAGAATGAATGGTGAACAGTGTAAAACAGCTGAATTGACTGTGACTGCAGCCATCCTGACAGCTTAGAATTCATTACAGACAAGATCAGTTCAGGAAGATTCAGAGTATGAAGGGATCTTAGACATCATCCAACCCAACGCCTTTATTTGGCAGATGAGGGAACCAAGGGGTCAGGGATGAAGTGATTTGCTAGAAGTCTCTCAGGGGAGTAAGTGGCAGAGCTGGGATTTCTGCCTAGGTCTTCGGATCACAAAGCCTTTCCACTACACCATGATGTATGCAAGAGGTAGAGAACTAAGTGATCCCTCACCTTACAATACTGGTTTATCCTGCGGAAATGCCAAAACAACCTTCTAGGATCTATCAGCCACTGGAAATAATGATTGCATGCCCACTTGGCTTCAATTTTGGTTGTATCAGTGCCCTTAGAAACCTGTTTCACTTTAGAACCCCTGGAATCCTACGTGGCTGTCAAAGGTTCTGAGGGGACTTCTGCTTGTCTCCAGCTATCATCCCCAGAACCCTTCCGTTAAGACACTATATGGTATATGTACAGCTGGCCCTGAAGCACTCTGAGGTGAGGCTGTGGTGCTTAAGGCTTCATGAAATCACAGTATGGCTAGAATGAGTGTCCAAGATTACACCAGAGGCATAAAGTAAGTAGGGAGAGAAGCAGAGACTGGAATTCTTTACTGCCTTTGAATAGTTCCAAGTAAACTAAAATGAACTCCAAGCATTGCCTAAACACATCACAAATGAAAAAGGAAATGATACTTTATAGAACTTGACTGGACATTGGTGAGATGTTTGTAGTTCAAAAAATAATCCTAAGAGATTGGTTGAGTGAAGAATTTTCAGATTCATAGATATAGAGCTGGAAGGGAACTCAAGAGTCCATTTAGTCCAGCCCTCTTTGTAGAGGCCTGGGGACTTGAGGCAGTCCTAGAACCCAGGTTTTCAGATTCAAGCTTATAAGACTTGAATAATTTGCAAGACTTTTGCAACAATCATAGAGTGTTAATATCTACATATCTCATTTTCTTATAACCTTCTTGATGCTACAGGGGCAGAAGATATGCTATGCTTTTACCTGGCAAAGTAGATTGGCAGAGCAGATTATCTCTTGGTTTTTCTCTTTGTACAAAAGTACCCAGTATATTTACCTCTCTTCTTTCCCATCCTAAAAGCTGTGTATACGAATATATAAATAATTTGGGGCTAGGCGATATTAGCCTGATAAGGCTTTTCCTGGTCTGATGAAGGCCTTCCCTGATTCAGTCAAATTAATGGGTATTCTGGCTGCTTCCAATTCTCATGGTTCTGATATTTTACTCAATCACTTGGAGGGTAGGCCCCCCCTAGGCACAGTGTTACCTTGCTACCCTTGGCAGTTCATGAGGTGTGACTTTCCAATTAATTCTCCCTACTCCATTCTGACCCTCTGATTTCTCCTTATTAAGAAATCTTACAGAGAACAATAGATTGCAGAATTTCCTATGTTTCCTGCCTGGAGAAATAGTAGCAAGTAAGGATGAGGAAATGTCGATCAAAGATTTAAGAACAAGATAATTAATTTCTACCTGTTTTAAATTTCTACCTGTTACAGTTTTAAAATTCCTTGGTTCATAAGAACAGAAGAAATAATATGTAGTGTCAGAGCCATGACTCATCTATTGTCTTGGACACCAAGGGACATTTTATGAAATAATCATAAAAATATTGTAGTTGGCAAGAACCTTAGTGATCATCTAATCTGGCCTATTCATTTAATGGATGAGGATACTGAGGCCTAGAGAGGTGAAGTAGTATATAAGGTAATCACTCGTGTTAATCATAAGACTTTGGTCTTTAAAAATTAAGTTCTATTTATAAGTTCCCTTCAATTTATAGTGGATTATCATCCATGGATTTATCTAAACTTTTTTGACTGCTTTATTTTCAGACCTTATGACCTCTCAAGGTAATGAAATCTTTGTTTCATCTTGCTATGTAAAGGAGTTAAAAAAAAAAAGCAGTTGTCATGCAACAACTCATATTCTCATAGTGTTTTATGGTTCAAGAAGTGCCTTTTAGTTCACAACAACCCTGAGGGGATAGCATTTCCATTATATAGATGAGGAAACAGGTGAAGCTCAGAGGTTATGACTTGACCAAGGTCATATAGCTTATAAAATTCAGAATAGGGCTCCAGACTCCAATATCAAGGCCTAAAAGCACAGCTGTCATTGTTTGGCTTTGGGCTCATAATTACCCTTGTGGCCTCAGTTCCCTCATCTGTAAAATACTAGTAGTGGTGGGGAAGGGCTCTAAAATGTCCCTTCCAGGTCTAATATTCTATGATGCATCCTAATCTATGTGTATATGATACACATATGTGTATGTATGTGTATATATGCCTTCCATTTTAATATTCTTGGGTTTTGTGACTATGTCTCTGTCCCACTTGTCCTAATTTTTGGGTCTATCTTCGTGACGTCTGCTATATTCCACTTGCCATTTTGGCTGTGCTTTTCTGGAGTTCTCTAGTTCCATTGTATCTTCATGAGTGATTGACAACCAGTCCACATGTGAAACACCAGGTGTAGCTATACCACAGTTTAAATAAAGTTAAGATGATATTTTACTGCCCTGGCACACCAGATTGGTATATTTAAGGATCAGGCTACCTTTTTAATTTTGGGACAAGTGAATTTAGAAGAACAAAGCAAAGGTCTCCCCATATGATTCAAACAGAATCTTACTGGTTTGGGGCTTTAAAGGCTAAGTCTGGACCTTAAAATCAAGAGAAAGCTGAAGAGACATTTATTCCTTCAAATTTTAAAACAAAAAGGATAGCTCTCAGAGTTGAAGATGCTCTAAGTAGTATAAAAACTTTATTCACCATGCTTTCTCTACTGTGTTTGCTAAATAGGCCCATTTATAGTTTCAACATATGATGGCCTTACACAGCCTTTTCATGTTCAATTATTCGTTTAAAATACACATATCTCATGAAATCCATCATTACTCCCCATTTTCCATGTAAAACTTTCAGCAAGAAAAAAACATTCCTTCTCTTTTAATAAATAACTTCTGAGAAAGATATACAACTTTCCAAAAAAAGAATACTTTTCTTTCCAGTAAAAAACAAACAAAAAACCCCAACCTGACCAGAGTAAGAATTGCTAGATGTCAAAGGTACAGAGAATTGGCACCAACAGACATGGGAACCAAACCAGCTTGGGAGATTGAATCAGATAGCTTTGGCCAAAGGCATTTATGTAACTGCCAAGATTGGCTAGAGATTTTCCATACACACACACACTCCCCCCAGATATGTGTATTTATGTATATATGTATGTGTGTGTATATATATGTGTGTGTGTGTGTGTGTATGTATACATATATACACGTGTGTGTGTGTATACACACACATATGGGGTAGGAGGGAAGGACATTTTGTTTTTAAATGCTTCTCTGTTTCTGGAAAATGTGGACCATTTCATTGTTCCAGGTTGCATAGAAATCAATTATAATACAGAGCAGCTGAAGTCAGTCTCCTTTCTCAGTCAATAGGACTTCTGAAAGCAGCCTAAAAGATGGTGTTTATAAATGAGAAAAACAATTGTTTCAAGGCTTTTGTTTGTTCTTTAAAAACATTTCAGTTCATCCTACTCCTCTCTTCACTAAAATGATCTGTCTCTACACACACACACACACACACACACACACATTCTCAAATCAGATAAGATTCTACTACATTATTTTAGTAAAGCAGAAATCTAAGACAAGAAAGTTATATTTAACATCCTGGGCTGGTACTGATGCACCAAGGCTAACAATTGTTCTCACTAGACTATCACTCCTTTTCAGCTCATCTCTCAAATAAACATTGAGATGTCTGGGTTCTTCTAAATGCAGGAGGGTCCAAATTGAGTCCAGGGCCTTGATCTGAGAAGGTATCTACATTTTATTATCTTTTGAATTCAGTCACAGAGAAGAGAGTGCAATAAATACAACAGTCTATCATACGAGATAAGTGCTGTTACCATTAGTTGAAAAGTACAGCTGGGGTATGGAAAGGGGTGGGAGGAGACTGAATTCCTTTGGGAAATACAGGGTATTTCTTGCTTTAATATGAGCTTTTGCTGAGGCACAGGTGAGGTTTAATGAAGCTTCCATTTCCTTCTAGAAAGGACCAAAGGGCAATCGGAAGTAGTCGGGCAGAGATTTTGCCTCTATGCTAAATGCACTTTTAGAAGCGAGAGGAAGAAAATATTTTGAGTATTTAAAATCCCTAATAGAGGCAAACTCTATGGTTCCCCTGCTTTCATCTCTTCTATATCTCTCCAAAAAGGAGTAATAAGCTAATGATTACCAGTTTACTTTCTGTAAAAGTCCTGTTACAGACTGAGTTAATTTAATACAAACAATTGTTTGGGAAAATAAAGTTACACTTCGGCCACCTCCCCAACTTTGCTGCCCCAAACTGCATAATAACAGAAGTGATTTCACATTTGAAAGGTGAAAATGTCTTTATTTATATTTCATATGTGTTATGAGTCCTGGCAGTTGTATAAAAAGAAAGAATGAAAGTGACCAGAAATAACAAAAAAATAGACTGGCCAAAGCAAGAACCCTTATCCAAAAAGTAAAATGCAAAAATGTAAAATATAAGAAATGGTCACTATGAATAAGAGTTTAGGGAAGAGAGAGTCAATGGTTCAAAAACTACCTGTCCTAGATGTACTTCTTGTCCTCCCAAATTCATTTCTTAGTCTTTTACTTGGGTTACCGAGTAAGGTACTAGACCTGAAACAAGGGAATTAAAAAAGCTAACCGCCTGTGGAATAGCTTGATCTGTGTTCTAATGAAAAAAATCTCACCCCATAATCTGGTGACACAGAGAAGGCTCTTTGTAATCATGTATAAATCCTCCTCCAAAGCAGTCAGTAAATTTGCACATCAGAAGTGAAAGATAATTTGCAAGGGCTGTAGTCCTTAGGTCAGTCATACACAATGCACCAAACCAAGAAGCCTCTAAATGGGGCTTAGGATCACAGTATCCTAATAACTGCAGGATGAGTACAAAGTTAATGCAAAGGTCTCTCTCTCTCTCTCTCTGCCCCACCCTCCTTTTTTCCTCCTGAACAAATGACATTGGTGGCGGAAAGATTTTAGGAATTTTCTGTTCTCTTCCCTGGGGTCAGACAGAAAAAACCCAAATCCTTCTTCTGGGTGACAGCTCTTCAAATACTTGAAGTCAGGTTCAACATCCCCAGTTGCTTCAACTGATCTTCAGATGACATAGTTCCCATACTCTGCATAACTCTGGGTGTCCCATTGTGGACATACTCTAATTTGTAACTTACTTGGATACTCCAGGTATGGTCTAACTGTTAGACCTGTGGGTTGTGACCCCTTTGGGGGTTGCCTAAGACCAACAGAAAACCGCTCCTCTATCTGTCTCCAGGCAGGCCCGCCCACATGCAGATACACCCACATATGAGTATTACAGGGTTGCAGCATTAGGAAGGTTGAGAATCACTGGTCTAACAGAAGAGTAGGTGTATCCCTGCCTTTTCTCGACAGTATACCATCTACTAATGTAGTCTTAAGATTGTATTAGTTTTTTAAAGCAGCTATGACACAATGTTGGTTCATACTGACCTTAACAATGAACTAAGTCCACACATTTTTTTTCTTCCAACACGGACAGCTATTAGGTTAGCTCTATTATGTCTCTCCTTGTGTGATTTTTTTTTGAAAGACTGGGGTTTTATATTTATTTAGTTAATTTTGCCTCATTTTTGAAGCCAGTCAGTCTTTTAAAAAATCTGATTTGATTTGTCCAGTGTTATACCTATCCCTAATAGCTCTGTGCCATCTGCTAAAAGGTAGTGCGTGTTTTTCATTACAGAAGGACAGTACAGATAAGAAGGAGGTCAAGTAGGAGCAACCCCCTCAGCCTAGAGGAAGGAAAATCCAATTATGTTTTTGACAAGCAAAATTATGCTAGGTGGGGGAGGTAGAGGCAGTGGCACCAAATGTGGCTAAGGGTAAGGGAAATGCAGAGAAAATTTAGTGTCCCAAATGCAATGTCCTCAGAACCAGGATTCTACATTAAAAAACAGAAACAAAAACATTCCTGCCTTCTACAAGGCTGAGGTCTGTGCTACTATTAGACTTGTGAAAAAGAACAAAACCACCTCATCATGTTATTGAGATTTTTGGCAAGCTCATGTAAGTTAAATTTTCAAAATATGTTCTAAAATTATTTTTAAAAAATTTTTTTCAAGTGAAATGTAGGCATTAGGGGGTTACCTGCGTATCTACTCTGAAGTATAAATAAAAGGTTTTGTTGTTTTTATTTTCAAGGTTCTCCTAAATATAAACAGTATTTACTTCACACAGAATGAAAGTGTTCCTCTCATGACTTGAATATAAACTGGCGACTAATGCCCTGGGCTGAAAAGGACTTTATTCAAATAAACCTTCTTTCTTTTCAGATGATTCCCTGGCTCAGGCCTGCTGATCTAATCTTTAAAAAGAACTCTCCTGGGCCTTTGTCTCTAATTCCTACCATGACCTAGTGTGAATAACCTGGTAAGGGCAAGTTTATGGAACTGAAATCTTAGAGAAGGATAAAAAAAGTGTTTCTCAAGTGAAGACTACAACTGTCTTTGAAATCTTGTGTTGTTTAGTGTTCAGATTTAAAGTGGGAGGAGGGCCCAGATAGAAAAGAAGTCATATTGGTTTTACATCCCTTCTGAACTTTCCCTAAATTTAAGAGATGGAGCAATTAGTACTTGGTGAATTTATCCCTCAGGAATTGTGTCCCCACCCAGCTCCCCAACACACGTCTTTTTTTTTTGTAAAGGAAACTCACAGAAGTGATGAAAGAATACGTATTGGGGGGAAATATTCCAACTCTGAGATGGAAGTGTTATGTCAAAAGCAGTCTATATACCACACATCACTTCTGAAAGGCAAGCAGAGAAAAGTCAGGGAGATATGCAGGCTTAATTGGACAGTAAGCCCCCAAAGTCAATTGAACTACATGTTCAATGCATAATCTAAAGCCAACCAGCCAAACCAACCACCATTCAGTTTCCCGTCTAAATCCAGGAGATTGTGAGCAGGAATTCCAAGACACTGTCACGTTGACGAGTGGCTGTGGTAAAGTACTGACTTGTACTTCTGTTAGGCAGAATGAGAAGGCATCATTGCTTCGGTGCAATACGTCTTGTTCACTGAACCCCACACTCCTTGGGATTTTCAATTTCATCTCCCTCAAAGTCCGATTTCAAATTCTGTTTCTGTTCAATTTCCACCTGCCAAGAAAATGAGTAAATTAAATAAGAAAGAATATAAAAACAAAAGAAAAAAAATCTCTTTAAACTCAGTTGAGGTGGTAGAATAAAATGGAAAGGGTGCTGGATTCGGACCCACATTCAAATCTTGTTTGTCATAACCTACTTGACTAAATTTAGGCCTCAATTTTCTCCTCCATAAAATGAGGGAGTTTTAGATTAGACTAAATTCCGTTTAATCCTATTATGGTATCCTTTTTACCTTCACAGTATCTCTCTCCTCTGTTTTCCTCTGTCTACTCTTATAGCCACTTGCCTCTTGAAGACTGTTTGCAACTTGGCATTTAAAAAAAAAATCTTTCTAAATTTTCCTGCTTTCTTCCCTTCTATACATTCAATGATTCAGCCACATGGGCCTTCTTGCTGTTCCTAATTTTCTGTTGAAATGTCGACAAAGGAGTACTTATGTATCTATTCTGAAGTATCAAAAAGGAGGGTCTTTTGGATTGTTTTTATTCTTAAGGTCTCCTAGGGTGATACAAGCAGTATTTCACACACAGAGAATGAAATTGCTACTCCATGTTCCAGCTCTGCGCTTTTTCACTGGCTGGCCGTCCCTCATCCCTGAAATGCCTTCTCTCCTCACCTCTGACTCCTAGCTTCCCAGAAGACTCAGGTTCAAATATCATCTTCAAGAGGCTTTTCGTAGCCTCCCTTCCTTCCGCCTCCCCCTTCCAACATTAGTGTCCTCCCTCTGAGATCACCTCACATTTATATTGCATGTATCTTCTATGTACACAGCTGTTTGTGTATTATATACCCTATTAGAATATAAGCTCCTTCAGGCCAGGGACTACTCTCTCCTCTACCCCCTGCCTTTCTTTGTGTCTCTATGTGGAAAACAGTAAATGCTAAACAAATGCTTATTATCTGACTTACTGATTCACTAAATCTTTGATCCTATGATTTGCTGTTGTCCCCAGTATCCTCTCCAAGAGGCAGGGTTAGACATACAGATGCCACCAAGCCACACCTATTGTCCTTCAGATGTAGTCTAACCCAGTCAATAGAGCTAACTAGGAGTGGAAGGGGGAAGAAGACACCACAGATTCATAGATTTAGATTTGAGAGGGAAATTATAGGGGATCTAGTTAAACATCTCCTTCCCTATTATACAAGATGAGGGAACTGAGGCCCAGAGAGGTTAAATGAATTATCCAAGGCCACATGGGCAGAAAATGGCAGACCTAGGGTTTGAACCCAGATTCTCTTATCCCAAATTCATTCCTCTTTTTACTATCATATTGCTCCCTTTGGTTGTCAATATTAAAACATCGCTATAGCTTCAACCTGCTTACCTCTGCATCAACCAGCATCAGAGCTCACTGAAAACATTGCAGTTCTTCCTGTGGACTCAGGGCTTCAATACCCAGGCAGAAGCATAAGGGGAGCCAAAGGGAAAAATAGTTTCTTTCCTATTCTCTCCGTATCAACAACTCATATGTACAATCATTCTTTGGCTATGACAAAGCAAAATATTCTAGCCAACCTGTATCTTTACAAGAATCCCTTTAACTTTTTAAAATTTATTTTGTTTGTTTTTTTGCTTTTTGGAGGGCAGTTAAGTGACTTGCCTAAGGTCACATGGCTAGTTTTTTGTGTTAAGTGTCTGAGGCTGGATTTGAACTCAGGTACTCCTGACTCCAGGGTCGGTGCTCTATTCACTGCGCCACTTAGCTGCCCCTAAGAATCCCTTTTAGAACATAGCCCAATGTGGTTACCTAACCTCCACATGAAGACCTCCATTTATGGGGAGTTTAATACGCATTCTCTCATTTGCTCCTCACAATAATCCTGTGAAATAAGAGGTATAAATAAATGTTATCATCTTCATTTTTTTTTTCACAAATGAGAAAATGGAGGCCCAAAGAGGTCAGGTCATTTGTCCAAGGTCACACAGCTTAACAAGTGGCTTAACTAATAAGTTGGGACTTAAAGCCATGAAAGGTAGGCTTCCTTATTCTAAATCCAGTCTTCTTTCCCTTAAACCATGAAGGAGCATATTTATTTTTTTGTCTCTGGTTATTGGTATTATGACTCTTCTCTGGAAACCTCCTGAACTCTATACCCTTTGTCTTGATCTCCATAACCTTGTTATGAGGAAAGAAGGAGCTAGGTGAGGATGAAGCGGTTAGAGTGCTAAACCTTTACAGAAGGACTCTACCTTCTGTAAAGTTCATTGTTCTGGTGATCTTATATAAAGACCCTTCTTTACAAAGAGCCTCTATCTAAAGCCTTTTTAAAATGAAAATATTAAGGCCTGATTGAAACAAATAAAACATTTTGGCTCCATTTGATAATATTTTATTCTTCTATCTCAAGCCCTTTCTTTGACTTTAAAAAGAAGACCTGAACTCCAAGTCAGTTTCTGAATAGCTGTGTGACCCTGAGCAGGTCACTTAACCTGTTTTTGCTTCTGTTTCCTCAAAATGGGGATAATAATAGCACCTACCTCTCACAGTTATTGTAAGGATCAAATGAGATATTTGTAAAGCATTTAGCACGATGCCCAACACATAGTAGATGCTATGTAATTAGCTATCCTCATCACTATTTCCAATATGGTTGATTTCCCAGACTCCAGACCTTTGGCTTCCTATCTACCACTGTCCCCAAAACTCCATGGATCCTTTACTAATTTCCTGTTCCAAAGATCTTCAATTTTTCCCCCAGGTTCCAGTTATTGGAACCTTATTCCTAGATCTTGGCAAAAATTACCTTTATCTGAACATACCCAAGCATGATAGCCCATTGGAGACAACCATCACTCACATTCTTCTCATGCAATGTTAGTCATCCTAATGTTTTATAAAGCACAGGAAAGGTTGCAGAGTACAGAAACAGGAGGACTGGATTTAGTATCAGAAGACCTAGCTTTGAATCCTGATTCTGACTATTACTAACTGGGTGACCTGGGCAAGATGGTTAATCTCTTTGAGACAGGTTCCCCATCTGTAAATTAGGTAGTAACAGTAATGCTTCCTCAAGCCCACTTGATCTCATAATATTGTTGTGATGCTCAAAAGAGATAGTGAATGAGAAAATGCTTTGTAAAATGTTAAATGGTAAACAAATGAAAGGTTTTTATTATTACAAATCTGGTGCAAGGGATCAAAAACACAACTTTAAGGAAATATTTTAACCTCAAAATCATTAGTACAATTAATAAGCCTTGATAAAAAGCTAAAAGACTATAAAAGGGAATCAAAATAAAATTTCAGTTCCACTGAGTTCATGCTTCTTAGATCAAGACTGGACAGGGGGGCCTTAAAGAAATCATTATGGTGCCTTTTGCTATTTCTTAGGCAGATTTTATCTCTTTATCTAACTGATAGAGAGAAAGCCCTCTCAGCATCAATATATCACCCAGCATCCATATTTTTAGAGGCTTATTTGTAAAGGAGAGACTTCTGAAATATTTGCCTAAAAATTAGCCACAATCTTACAAATGTAGCTTTTTTCTCCTTTTAAAAAAAGTAGTGATGGGGAGAGGGGGAAGGAACTTAAATTTCCATAACAAAATTTTTCTCCTACAAAAGCTATTTAGTTATTCCCCTTTTCCATGGCACGGAAGAGAATGAACATTTTCTCAGAGTTGAGAGAATTCTAGTTCTCTTGGTTCTGTTATTTATTGCTATGGAACTTGGAGGAAGCCATATAAACTCTCTGGGCCTCAACTTCCTCTTCTGTAAATAAAGGTGCTGGCTTGGATAATCCCCAATATTCTTTCTAATTCCAAAATTCTGTAATTCTAAGAAGTTCTGATCTAATAATCTAGTCTAATCTAATAATAATAATAACAATCTAATGAATAAAGTCATTAAGGTCAGGGATGGTAGAAGAATTTGTAGCCACGTGAAACTAAATGTTTAAGGAGTAGGCAAATCTGAACTTCAGTATTTAAGAATAGCATACTTTTAAAGTTATAAAACTGCCTTCTCCCAAGAAAAAGCAAGCACCTATTACAAAAAGCAGGCAGAAAATTTACTTTCTCAGGACCATTCTGATCATAGGCCAACTGACTCTCATGGCCTCTTTTTTCCCTCGTGAAGTTATATTTAAAAGAATTCTACCTTCTGTAAAGTCCATTGTTCTGGTGGTCTTATATAAAGACCCTTCTTTACAAAGAGCCTCTATCTAAAGCCTCTTTAAAATGAAAATATTAAGTAAGGCCTGACTGAAAAAATAAAACATTTTGGCTCCATTTGATATTTTATTCTTCTATCTCAACCCCTTTCTTTGCCTTAAAAAAAAAATCAAACAACTTCTGAATTGTAAGGTATATGGTGACTTTGACCATATTTTCTAGAAAATCCTGAAGCTTTATACTTATATGGTAAAAGCCATGAGGGAGTCATATTGTGAAAGAGGCAAAGAGGTAGAGAGAACTTCTAATTAAGTGGTAAAGGTTTCTAGTCCTAGGATGTCATCATAAGGCAGCTCCAAGGAAGTATGATTTCACTGGGGTGGATATACTTCTTAGTGTTAGATCATCAGGCTTTTCAGAAGCTGAAAATATTCATGGCCTTTGACCAACCTTCTGGTGACAAGTGCCTGAACACTGTGTGACAGGTTCCTAGATCACATTTGCCCTTTGTCTGGTCAGTTCTTGAAGCCTTTCCAGTTTGGTAGGACATAGCAGACTTTATATTCTGCCAGAGATAAACACGCTAGAGTAGATCTTGAGTATACCAGAATTTAAATCAAATCCATAGTATTTCAATCAAATCCTCAGGTTCTAGGGCAATAAAATAAAATACACTGATCAGCTGATACATGGACAGACTTTTGTGCGTTTAAGGGCTGAAAAAAAAGCATCCCACAAGAGGGAGCCCTTGTTCTTTCTGGTGGTTAGGGAATTTGGCATCAGAAACATGAGATAATATACATGAAAGCACTTTGGAACAAAGTACCATATGAAGGTAAGGAATAGTTATAGTTACTGTGCCTTGTACTCCTTAAATAAATACTTCCTCTTCCCTTTTGGAAATCAGTCTCTTAGTATCTTGTACCCAATCTGTCAGTAAAGAACCCGCCTAGCCAGGCAGTTTTGTATGCCTATCAGAAAGCTATAATAAGGTTTTTCTCCTCCTTCATGGCTTTGCTGCTATACAAGAAATTTCTTTAACTTTTTTTTTTTAACGGTAGCAAGCCAAAGACTGAGCATTTCCTACCTTTATTTCTCTTTCACACCAATCAACCCTGCAGCCACAATTTTTGCTTTGAGTTCCTAACTTGCCTGCCACCAATCTGCCATCTTCAATTCCTCTTCTCTGCTGCACAAATTATAACAGAAACCTCAAACGTTCCCTCCACCATACTTCTGTCCTCTCTTCTTTGATAATGGAAAGGCAAAAGTAAACATGAATGGATAAATTAATTGAAAAGGAATTTATAGAGAAACTAGTAAGTGCTAGGTATTGTAGATACAAAATATAAAGAAATTTTTAATTCCTTTCTGCCTTTTTTAAAACCCAATCTGCCATTTTCAATTATTTTTCTTTTTTATTCCATTTTACCCTACTATTTCAGCATGAAAGTGGATTTCCCCATCTGTCATTTGTAGCAAGGAAGAGGACGAAGAGATATAGGCTGGGGGAAACACTCCTTCAATTTCAACACCCTTGATTTCATTGGTATGAGTAAGTCCCTCTACTGATACAGACAGGCAAAAGCCTCTATTCCAGAGGTTCTCAACCTGTGGGTCGCAACCCCTTTGGGGGTCAAACAGCCCTTTCACAGGGGTCACCTAAGACCATCAGAAAACACATATTTCCAATGGAGTTAGGAACGGAGATACTGCCTATCTATTGGTCTCCAGGCGAGTCTACCCACATGCAGATACACCGACATATATGAGTATTAAAGGATCACAGCATTAGGAAGGTTGAGAACCACTGCATCTATTCCTTAATACTTACCTTAGTGAGTTGTTAGAGCCAAAAAAGTTTTACTAGCCTGAAACCAAACTTTGCTCGATGAGCCCTTGTGATTTTAGCATGACTAGCTAATCGCTTAATCAATCAAGAAGCTTTTGAGTTCCTACTATGTGCCAGACATTCTGTTAGATATTGGTGATAGGGACGGGGCACAGAGTAGCACTGAGAAGTGAAGTAACTTGTCTGTAGTCTCAGAGCCAATATGTGTCAAAGATGGGACTTGAACCCAGGTGATCTTGGCTTTAGGGCCAAGTTTCTAATCACTGTGAAGCAGCCTCTGCTCTCAAGGAACTTATGTTCTAACCCATCTATCAGGTAAAGGGTTAACTTTAGACAGGTAACGCACCTGTAGACAGGTAGACAACATGCATATAAACAAACAAATGTGTGTATATATATATATATGCATAACATACACATTATATGTGTATATATACACACATACATACATATACGATTATATATTTGCATATTAATTATACTTCCATACAATATAAAAATGAGGTATTTTTTTTTAGGATGTGGGGTTGGCAATAGCAGATGGAGGAATGAGGAAAGGCTTACACATAAAGTCATCCTTGAGCTATGTTTTGAAGGAAAGAAGAGATTCTAACAGGTACAGGTGACAAGACAGAATGTTCCAAGAATGGGAGATAATCATCAGAGAGGCATGGAGATGGGAGACAGTGTTTTGTACAAGGAACAGAAGGAGTTGGTTAAACTGTAGGGAGCAGGGAGGAGAGTAATATATAATACAATTGGGAAGGTGGATTGTAAAAGGTTTTAAAAGACAGATCGAGGAGCTTATATTTTGTTCTAGAGGCAAGAGGAGGCCTCTGGAGTTTATTAGGTTGGGGGACAACATGATCAGATCTGTACCTGAAGAAAATAATTTTGGATTTTATTTGGAGGCTAGATTAAAGGAGAGAAATTGAAGTCAGGGAGATCAATTAGGAAGCTACTATCTAGGGGAGATGCCCTCAGAAGTCAGACTCACAGATTCTTATTGGTTCCATACTCAAAACATTTTCAGCTTGCTAGGACCTGTTTATGCTCGATAGGTACAGCCTTCAAGAACCTTAGGGTCGACCCTTCTACTCTATGATAAGGCCTTAAAGTAGGTAAGACTCTCATGAAAGAAAGAGTGGTGATGGTGGGAAAATAAACACATCTAGGGACTGTTCATCAGCCCTAAATCAATGCTACCTTGTAGCTGTAGTGTGCAGAATAGTTGACCCATTTCCTGACATCAGTCTTGTCTTCCACAGAGATGGATCTGACAGCGGTTTTGGAGGCAGAGGTGGTTGGCATGTTGAACTCAACATTTACATGGTGGGCAAATCTGGAAGGCACTTCCCGGTCAGAACCAAGTTCAAGGTGGCAGAAGAAGCAGTGTGGGTGGCCAGAAGCTAAAGAAAGAAAAAGAGAGGTAAGAGATCTAATGCTGAATTAATAATTGAACTCAGCATTTTCAGTTTATGAAATACTTTCTTTTTAACAACCCTGTAAGTAGAGAGTACAGGCATGATTCCCATTTTACAGATAAGAAACTGAACTCCCAGGAAGTGATGTGACTTCCCCAAGATCACACAGGTAACCAGTCAGTGTCAGGACTCAAACCCAGGTCTTCTGATTCCAAATCTAGTATTTTTCCCAGGGTACCTGTCTGTCTCCTTCATGAACAACTCTGAATAGCCAATTTAAAACTAGGAGCAGCTTGAGGACTGCCTGTGGGCTTTGTAGCTGCACATATTACAAGAGAAGTCCTCGACACTAAATAGAGAAGTTGTCTCAGCTGCGAGTCATGCTCTATGTATGTCCTACACCATTTGATGTAACATTATCTGATTACAGTAATTTGGTTTCCTAGGAATAAAGCCCTGGGCTGCAGAAAGGTCATTCCACATGCTTGTGTCATGATGGACAGTGGAACACAGCACAAATACTCAGGAGCAAGAGCTGTAAGATCAGGAGAAAGGAATAAAAGGGGTCAGCAGCTAAAAGTGAATTAATAAAGCATCAGTGATAGCTCTTTGGAGTAAAAGGGTGCATTTCCTTCTGTGGAAGACTTTGAAAGACAGTATGGGATGGAAGATCACTAGCTCTGGAGTGAGAGGGCCTGGTTTTGAATCTTAGTTCCTTGAATTTTTTTTTTTT
>CM053598.1:183139269-183154383 GCA_028646575.1 Pseudocheirus occidentalis
ACTCAGGTCCTCCTGACTTCAGGGCTGGTGCTCTATTCACTATGCCACCTAGCCACCCCACAAAAATATTTCTACCTACATATGGAGGCATCAGAATACAGTATGAAGAGAACTTTGCTGGGTGTCAGAAACCTGAGATCGAATTCCAGCTCTACGGCGGTATCTTGTGGGGGTGAATTACTTAACCTCTCTGGGCTTCTGCTTCATTATGTATAAAATGAGGCGTCCTGACTAAGTGATCCCTAAAGTCTTACAGCTTTACCATCCTGTAAGTCCACTCTAGTTCTAATCTCTCTAGATGGCAAGCTCTTGAAAGCAGGAATTGTCTTATGCCCTTGAACTCACAGAGTCTTCTTCAGATCAGATGCTCAATATATGTTTGCTAATGATGACAAGGAAAGGAAGCACAGTTTTAAAATATTTTTGAGCTTAAGTATCAGAGTGTGTACTTTATTGATGACACTTGTGTGTCTTGCTTGTAAAGTAAGATCCCTCTGAGTCAAGGAATTTGTTCCTCCCCTGTTTGCCATATAAAAGGCCTGGGGAACACAGGGTTCTGCCTGGAGTAAATAACATTGTCTTTCCCATGTACACAGATTTCTTGAAATCCAAGCCAAAAGGAGAGACAGAGTGAGTTTAGTTTCTTTGAGGTATAGTTTGATTTTCATTAAGACCTCTTCCAAGGTTTCTTTCAGGTCCTGGGCATTTGGGCCAGAGTTTAATTTCATGAATATAACTCCAATATGGGTCTAAAAGAAAAAAAATATTCTTAGAGAATTGTCTTTCTTAACCCCCCAATATGAATGCCACTCTCTCCCCAACTCCAAATTTGATTATCTCACAAAATATACAGGATGCAGAAGGTACTGTGGAAGAGCTGACTAAAGGTTGTAAGGGGCTCACACAGTAACTACTACCTATAGATAAACAAGACTTTTAAACTGGCTTCAACTTCAATACTTCAAAGATTTCCTATAGGAAGATAAATCTAGGTACTCTTTTCTGTAGAACAGATCACAACTCCCCATACATTACTAGATGGTTTTATGGATTACTGTGGCCAAAAGAAAAGGTCATCATCTAGTGGTTAACAGGCTGGGGATGAGCCTCCTTGAGCATGACTAGGCTACTCCTCAAACAGATGTGCAATCTGTTTCTTGTCTTGGGTTGCATTTGCCAAAGCTTGCACTTGAGTTGCTAGGGGCCTTGGCTTCGAGAATCCAATGCTAGGTGGTAGGGACTGGGAGTGGATGGGAACTGTGATTTCACTGATATAGGGGAATTTGTAAGTGAGGAAATTGCCTCCACCAATGAAAACAGCACCTTTTTTATATGTCATAGAGTAGCCTGGATCACTGGGAGGTTAGATGACTTGCCCATGATCCTAATGGCAAATATGTACCAAAAAAGAGACCTGAACCAGGTGTACCTGACTTGGAGACCAGCTCACATGTCACTATGCTCTGATGCTTCCCTAGGCACCAGAGTAACAATGACAAAAGAAAATGGTTCCTGCCCTCAAGGAATTTACATACTATTTGGTGAGACTATCCACAGAAAATTATGTACAAAATAAATATGAGGTAATTGGGGAGGGGTGAATAATAACAGATGGAGGAATCAGGAAAGGCTTCATATAGAAAATAATACGAGATGAGTTTTGAAGGAAATGAGAGTCTAAGAAGTCATTAAGTCTAAGAAGAAGAATTAACCAAAGAAGCCCCAGAGCAAGATTTTAGCAAAGAACTCAGGTAGAGGAGACCTCACCTAGGCCCAGAGACATTAAGTGATTTGTCCAAGGTCGCACAGTTTGAAAGAGACATAATAATGATTCCAACCCAGGTCTTTTGACTTTCTGTCCAATGCTCCTTTCTGTGTGTTGTGCTTTCTTTTATGTTCATGGTAAAACTCTTGGGGTGGGGATGGGGGAGGGAGATGGACACTGAAGGTTTAAGTGTTAGTTTTCTTCAATGACCTATCATGCTTGGACATGGCTAGTTGAACGTTATTACTGCCAGGATCTAGGAATAAGGATTAATAACCTAGAAAGCAGAAATGACGTAAAGGTCTGAAACAGGAAGTCTGAGCTTGGTGCAAAGAATCAGTAGTTAACAGGAGTAAGGAGTACAAGTTAAAGGTTGGAATCCAAGAGGTCAACCATACTGCTTCCAAAAGGAGCTTTGACTTAAAATGAAAGGAAACTGTTCATTGCCCTCCCCAATCTGTCCACCCAGGGTATGAGTTCATTTGTCTGGGAGAGAGAAATCTGGAACTGCCCATCCTCACATTCCCAAAGCAAACAATTCTAGTTATCTCTATTGGTCTGAGCAGGGTTTTTTAATCTCAGAAATGGAGAACATACACACCCGTTCTCCAAGGAAAATGTTATTTGGTGAAGTATTTGTTTTGCTCCACTTCACATATTTAAAATATCTCAAAAGTGTTTATAATGAGTAATACTTGGAGAAATTACTTGGAAAATTTTGATTCAATCTTTAGGAAATTGAAGAAGGGTAAGTATAGTATTGTAAGCTTCGATATTCAGAAAATGAATTCACTAGAATGTAACTATTAGATGTTGTACTGAAGTTAGATTACTGCCAAGTATGTATAAAGTAAGGGAATCTATTTATGCTTCCCTAGCAACTGAAAGAATAATTTTCTATAAGCACTTCTATTGCATACTTGCAGATAGACTGAAAAATGTGACTCTTCTAAGTTCATGATACCAGGTTATAAACCTTTATAAATAAACAATTGATCATTCTACATTTTCCCCCCAAAACACATCCTGTTCTACAGTGTGGTATACTGGTGGTAAAATTAATATCATTTAACCTTTTTCTGTATGTTGATTACAAATTGTTACTTGTGCTGCATACACAGGTAAGTAGCTATTAAGGCTGGCATGGTATCAAAAAATGGCTAAGAGCTGGAGAAATACATTCTTTTCAATACTAGTAAAGGAACAGATTACTAACAGCATGGGTTAGTGGAGTGGTTTTGGAAGAATTACTATAAAGGATCTCTTCTCATTAAATGAGTTGAGATAATAAATATGCAAGTGTACCTTTTAAAGACTGAATAAGTAATATATTGCTTGCTATTTTTCAAATATATGTAGATGCTACCATGAATAAGAAAACAAAATAATTTATAAACAGTACAGAACTCTTAGTAAGAGCACCATTGTGATGAAGAGGTATGATATATATTCTGATTTTAAAAGTGTCTTCATACTTGGAGAGGTTGAGATCCACTTGTATAATGGGAAGAATTATCAGCTGGGAAACAGGGTCCCTGGCTCCGCTACCAGGTCTATCTGACCAAGATGGGGCAAATTACCTTCCATCTTTAGTCCTCAGTTTTTCATTGTAAAATGGATATTATAATAATAATAAAATGAAATGTTTTGTGCTTTGAGTTTTTCGAAGGACTTTCCTCACGACAACCTTGTGAGTCCATTCATGATCATGTTAAGTGCCCACTACGTGCCAGGATTGTGCTAAGTGAAAGTATTATTATCCCTATCTCATACATGAGGAAACTAACATGCAGAGAAGTATTTAACTTCTTTGAGGTGACAGCTAGCCTGGGAAATCAAATGAAATAGTGTGGGTGACAATGCTTTAAAACCATAAAGTGTTACTGAAATGTTAGCGATTATTATTTTTTGAATCAGACATTCTCCAAATCCAGTCTACCTTTTTATTTCATTTTTGTCAACGATATGTTTTATTTTGAAACCACAGATACTTCCCAAATACCCAAACCCTTCAATGCTTACAATGTGTATTTCCCTAAAATATGAAGCAAACAAAACTGTCCAACACTATGACTGTGACAGGTAGCACATGCCATATATTTAGTTTAATAACTGTTATTAGGGCAGCTAGGTGGCATAGTGGATAGCGTGCTGACCAGGCCTGGAGTCAGGAAGACTCACCTTCCTGAGTTCCAATCCAGCCTTAGACACTTACTAGCTGTGTGACCCTGGGCAAGTCACTTAATCCTATTTGCCTTAGTTTCCTCATCTGTAAAATGAGCTGGAAAAAGAAATGGCAAACCACTTCAGTATCTTTGCCAAGAAAACACCAAATGGAGTTATGAAGAGTCAGACATGACTGAAACAACTGAACAACAACAAAAATTAGAAAAGAAGGATGTATGTTTTCTTTAGCTTTCGTGGTATAGGACCAACACTACGTGTACTAATTGACATACTTTTTCCTAACAACAGAAACATAGTGAGTTTATTCTCAGTTCTTATTTGGTGTGATAGAAACTAGAATTCTAGTTCCTATTCAAGGAAAAAATAAAAAAAAACATTTGTTAAGGTACTGTCAAGGGTAATATTCTTGCTTGCTCGGAATTGGGAATGCAGCAGAAGGTCTTAATCTAGAGCCCATGACCTTATTTTTTTTTTAATATTTTGATAACTATAATTGGCTTCCTTTGTAATCTTATGCATTTAAAAACATTCTGAGGAGAGGTCTATAGGCTTCATCACATTGGTCCATGACACAAAAAGAATAAGATGCTTTCAAAGGTTCTTTGGGGGCTAGGATGGAAAGAAGTTTTTAAAAGTAATAGATTTAGAAAGATGGTGAAAAATGACATGGGTGTTAGCAATAGTTTGGAACCTGGAGGTCTGATGTTGCATGATTATTACAATCCTAAAAAGTCCCTGTGAAGTTAGGTGAAGTTTAACTGAGGCAGAAATGGAAGAAATATTGCCATTAGATTATACCAGAGGCCACCTGGATATGGGGAATTTGGGAAAGAGAGAAAAGTCCCACATGGAGACATAATTTAGTGGACATCTGTTATTCCTCCTCCCACCCCCAACCCTTTCCTCTCTCCCCCTTGCAATCATTTCATCCTTCAAAACACAAAGAAAGCAACAACTGATTCTTTTAATCTGAACCTAATCCTGACTACAAAGGTATGCTCAGAAGTATCTGCTGATTGCTTAGTTATGAATGATGGAGACCTGGAACAATTTTTGCAGTTTGGGAAAGAAAAAAAAAAGAAAGCTGAACATAGTATGATGTGCACCTTAGGTTTCTGGAGAGCAGAATTCAAAAGAGTACAGAGAAGGGACAAATAGGATCCTATGGATTAAACTATGAGAGAAAAGAATCCAAGAGGGAGATGAAGCTCTCCAGAATGAAATTCTGAGGTCACAAATAAAAGTAATTCCAATGAGGAAGAAAAGGGAAAATGGAGGCATAGGGAACTCATTGGCCAAACTAGGTTTTAATGAGATATGTACAAAAAATGGAATCCAACGCAGGTGATGAAAGATAAGATTAAAAATGTGGCACAGTCCCAAGAACAGTGTCAGAAGCTCTCAAGCTCAGAATGAGATGAGGTTGGTTGGGGATGTTTCTTTGATGCTCTGATAGATTTGTGACCTCACTGACACTGATACTACCACTAGTTGTATAGAGTGCATCTCCTTCTGTCTTTCAAATAATCCTTTCCCAAGGAAAATCCAACTCAATCTCCAGTTCAACTCTGGGCCTAGCTCCTTATCTACTTGCAGTGTTTGTCCAATAATGTACACTGATAGGCCAGCCATAGAAGCTGCCTGTTCAACCAAAGATATGGACAATCAATGTTATTTTTTTTTGACTTGGTTTGTCCTATGTAAATGCTTAGGTGGAAATTGAGTTATTATGGACAATGCGTGGATTGCAGTAGGCACTTACATGCTTTTCGACTGATCTCACTTAGGAGGTACTTTGATGCAGGAGAACTTTGCTACACCATATTATCTACTAAGAGGACCATCTGAAGAATATTACCAACTATAGGGAATATCTCCTCCATTACCTCAGGACGGGACATTCTTCATGACAGTGTCTAGCACCTCTGACAAGCTAAGTTCCCTGTTTGACACTTCACTTGATATTTACAATCAGTGTTGTTGAACAAAGTTATCTCTGTTCTATGATTTTTTCCATATGCATACTCTTTTTATTTTCCTTTATGGAAAGGGTAAGGTAGAGCAGTTGGGGTTAAGTGACTTGCCCAAGGTCACATGGCTAGTTTTTGTGTTAAGTGTCTGAGGCTGGATCTGAACTCAGGTCCTGTGCCCTACCCACTGTGCAACCTAGCCGCCCCATATGCGTACTCTTAATAGTGTGTTTTATTCTACCAAACCATCTGTATTTTTTTGTTAATGAAATAATAAACCCTGGGATTATCTATTCTCTGTTCTTTCCAGTCAGTTTTATGAATATAATGATGTGGTCTGCTGTAGAATGTCAGTTGCCTGTTCCCTTCACTTACTTTTATACTGTTGGATTATAAGGCCTCTGAGTTCATTTCCAAATCTGGAATTTTTTGATACAATAATTTTCTGTAGGTCATTATTACCTGACAGAGTGGAAAAGATATACTAGAGGTAGCCAAGTACCATGGCATCTAGAGTGCTGGACATGGAGTCAGAAAGACCTCAGTTCAAATCCAACCTCAGAGCCTTACTACGACCTTGCAGAATTGGCTTAATCTCTGCCTGTCTCGGTTTCTTTCACTGTGAAATGGCTATCATCATATTATCTACTTTCCAGGGTAGTTGTGAGACAACATGTCGGGCAAAATGTGTTAATATTTATAACTTTAAAGTGCTATATACATGTTAGCTATTAGTATAAATCAGAAGATTATCCACAACTACGGGCATGGTAAAAGACTTCTTAATTGACAGATGAGCTTCTTACAAAGAAGTACCAAACTGAACATAAATCAGGAAGGTACCTGATTTTTAAGAGACTCCAAGGCCTGAAATTACTGCCCACAAGCTTCTTTCCCAGGCTCACTCACTGAAAGGGACCTTGCTAATGGCAATATGGCATCTCATGAAGCATCACTAGGACTTGGAATGGGGAGAACAGACATTTCAAGCAGGTCACCACTCTCCTTCCTTGTCTTACTTCAACACCCTCTAATCCCTTTTTGAGACTCTCTGGGTCTGAACAGACAATGTTATCATCTGTTTCCTATTTCTGCACTATCTGATGGAGTTCAAGTCCCTTAATTGTGTTTTCTGAGTATCATCTCTTTCTCCCAATTCCCTCGTCAGCCTAGTGCAGTGGACAGTCAGAAGGCCTGGTTCTGTCAGTTACCAATTCTACCTACCTCACAGGGTGGTTACAATAACCAAATTGATGCTCTATCATGCTGTAGCTAGAGGTCACCTAGGTGGTATAGTGGTCAGTGTTAGACTTGGAGTCCAACGTGGAGTTACACCTGAGCTCAAATCCTACTTCAGACTCTGGGTAAGTCACCTAACCTCTTCTCTAGTCTCAGTTTCCTCATCGGTAAAATGGTAATTTATAATAGCACCTACCTCACAGGGCTGTTACAGGGACTGAAAGAGATAAAGTATGTAAAATTGTTTTGTAAACTTTAAAGTGCCACCTAAATGCTAGATATTGCTACTCTGTGCCAGGTACTATGAAAAGAATTGGGGATACAAATACAAAAGTGAGAGTACCTACCCTAAAGAAGCCTACATTTCAATATAATACATGTAGGGGAATAGCCAGAGAAGGGAATTTTGTTTTATAAGGACAGTAAGTTGGACCAAAGGGCAGTCAACTGTCACACTCTTTGCTGAACCAATATTAGCAATGACTTGACCACTGTGCCCAAAATAATAGCAAGAGGTATAAAGTGGGGAAGTAGGAACAGTCAAGGCAGTATACATACAGCAGCAGGCAGGGCATCTGGCAAGAGAGGCCCTGGTTATAAGAGAGTCCATGAGTTCAGGAGCTGCCCTTTCTACAGTGTGGTTCTACAAGGGAAAGAGGACTGGCACAGTTCAGGAGACCTGGAGTTGAACCCACACAGCCACTCACTACCTATGTGACCTCAAGTTGGCCATGGGATCTCTCTGGGTCTCAGTTTCTTTATAAAATAATGGTTGTCTTTACTTAATGATCTCTGAAGCCCTTTCCAATTCTAATATTCTTTGATTGTGAACTCAAACTCAAAAAAGAGACACAGGCTAAATGTAACTAACCAATGACACAAATAATTCCCAAATAGAGAAAGGAAGGCTGGTCATAAACTGATCCTTGTCAGTCATGTCTAGTACACAGATTCTAAGTCATCACTGGTAAATAAATAAGAGACTGTCCCCTGCCAAATGCTTCAGTTGGAATTTTCTTGGAATCTAGAAGTTCCTAGGACCTGAAATCTGCTATCTTCTATCAACAGAACTGATAGTTTAGTGAATCATATAAAAACAAGTCTTTTCCTAAGATGCCTTAGTAAGGCATTCAGTTAATTTAAGAGGAATCCTTATTTTAAAGTTTAAAGGAAGTAGTTGAACAATGAGGGGGCAGGCTAAGGTGGGGAAGTCAAGTCAACTAGCATTATTTATTAAGAACATAGAGCGTGCCAGACATGTGCTGGGGATATGAGGGAAGGTGAAACAAACAAGCAATAAAACCGGAATTTAAAGGAACAAGGAGATTTGAAATAGTGATACCAGCCCCGTTGACAACTTTCCAGCTGTTCAATAATTAGAGAAAAATCATCTACCTACCTGAGTTTTTGTCAGGGAGTCGATTTATCCTCCATACAATGGAGCTGAAAGCATGCTCATACTTGGCAGTACCCAAAGTTACTCTCATGACCGGCTCAGAACCAGATATACTGGTTGATCCAAAACTGGCCCCCTTGTTCACTTTGGCTTTTAAAGATTTCTCCCCTAAAACACTTTCCCTGCGGAAATTTTTCACCCACTCATTAGGCACTGGATACCGGATCATCACATTCTCACAGGGAACCTGGGTGAGAGGGTCACGATTAGAGGAGAAACCAGTTGACATCCTTAGCCAGCTCTGCAGCTGCACTTCTGCCCCGTTGATGCTTGCCACAGTCCTGAGGGTGAAAGGCAAGGTCTTTTCTGCAAAAACTGTCCTAAACCGCATTAACTCAAAGCGGCACGCATCTAAGGGGTTGAACAGGATGATTCGGGAGCTGTTGAACACTTCCTCATCTACGCACCCATGGAACTGGCAGTTATGGAGTTTTATCCACTTGGTGGTGGTGGTGGGCATAATATCCTGCCTGGAGACGATCTCATTCCCTTTCACAAGGACATCATTGAGGCCCAGGTGGCACTCTGCAAGTCCAGAGAGAAAACTTAGCACATGAATATGCGTTAGGACTTGGTGGTGAAGAATCTGGTTGTCCCCTTTGCTCAAGATTCCAGAGAATTCATCTTTGACATCCACTGTAATCTCCTCCTCTAGATAATTCAAACCCACTGTGCTTAGGTCCATGGAGGACACTGGCAAACTCATAAGGTGGTCTTGAATTGCCCTGATGAAACTCAGGAAGTCTTCATAGCTGGTGGTTCCTAGCTTAATTACTTGCTCCCGTTCAGCCATATGAGCCACAGCTGGTTTAGGCTGGTATTTCTTCTTCTCCTTGTATGTGACACGGTCTATTCGCATGCTGTGGATTCTCCCATTTTCATCATAGTTCTGAAGCTTAGGTTCAGAAATCTCATGGCAGATCTCTAGTTTGAACTCTCGGAATGGTTTCTCCAGGCCCTTCTCATAATATAACTGTAGGCAGCCACTATCTGTGAGCTTTACATAGATTGGTCCCCAGTGCCTGGAAGACATAATGTTCTTCTTTTCAGGGATCCTTAGCATCATGGGCCAACCATCTCTGGCCCGGGATAGGGCTGAGCTCTTCAGCACATCATCAAGCCCACTCCACAATGCTGGGTCATCATCAGGTAGAGAAGTGCTGCCAAGGTGATCGGGATCCCCAATCTGTAGTTGTTTGAGCTTCTCAACAGCATCAGAGTGTGTTCTTTTCTTCACTGAATCATCAAAGGTGATGGCATCTGACTCCTGATAAACTACAATGAGGGAATCCCTCTGGCTTTTTTCCGTGGTACTGGAGATGGAATTATTGTGGGAACGCCTTTCCTGCTCCTCAAAGAAGGCACTGAAAGGGTTAATGGGAGAAGGCTGTACATCCCTCAGGGTCTCATTCAGGAAGGGGTTGGTTGCCCTCCAAGGTGGGGGCTCACTTATGGAAGGTGGCCGGTTTATGGAAGAAATATCTAGTTTTTGAACTTTTGAGAAGTCTACCAAGGTACTCTTGGGACGTTCTCTCTTTTTAAAGGATCCAGTTAAGTTACAATTCACATCTTGGATAGGAGGTACTGGGTCTGGGTATGCTGGGTCTGGTTTTAAAGCAGAGGTGCTTTGTGGCAGAGGGCAGCTGATTTCATTGTCATCAAAAGTTACCCAACTAGGGAAACGTACTGAGGTCACTGGGGTGGCAGAATGCCCATTCATGGCTGGGCCACCAGTGTGCCAGCTGATGGTCTCCATTTCTACTTCTTCATCTTCCTGGAGAGAGGAAGAATTGTCTATGGGAAAAAGGAAAAAAATATGTCAAAATCATGTACACATTTAATAATTATTTTCATGACAGGGAAACGGAAGGACAGGAAATTAATTACTAGAATTTTATTTGGAATTTGTCAAATTTCATTGTTGCTCATTGCTCACCTGCATAGGTATGTGTCTAATCTTAACAGTGAATGATTCTGTAAATTGTAAAATATGAAGGCTTCTCATGTATACATGTATACACCTATTAGCTGTATGACTGTCAGTAAGCATATACATGGGAAGCCATTGCATATCACAAATTTACCATGGCTTGCCTCACTTTCCTCATTTATAACATTATAAAAATTATAAATTGTTAAAAACATACAAAGAGCACCTACATATAGGGTTGTTGTTAAGGATAAAATGATAGAATGTTATTTGCAAAGTTCTTAGTACTGTGCCTGGCACACAGGAGATATTTAACAAATACTTGTTCCCTTTCTCTTCTCTCCTTTCCTATACTGAAGTAGTGCTGAGAATTGGAGTTACTCATTCTGGGAGCCTTGACAATATTACCTCTAAAGCAACAATATGTTGCTACTCAAAAAAGACCATGCTGGTAGGAACAAAGTATCTCAGAATCGCACTCTTATCCATTCTCCTTTGTATTTTACAAAGTGCTTATGAAATATTTTATTTTCCTTAATAAATTCAAGTTCAGAAAGTCAAGCTTCTGAACCCTGAAAACGAACTTTGCAAATGGGCATACAACTTATCTTATTAAAGAAACCAAGTTTCTTGTTTAGTTATATTTAACCTGATTAAGTCTCTGGCCCTCAATGCAACATTCCCCTCCTTCCTTATCCCTCCCACTTCCCATGGCTATTCTCTCTCCTTTCTTCTTTGTTTTCTGCTCTTTTCAAGGCTGACCTTGCTGGAAACTGGAATAGAAACCATTCATGTGGCATGATTTAAAGTGGTAGCAAAAGTTCCTTCAACCTAAGGGTGTTTCACCTACCTCTTGCCCCCCAAACTCCAAATTCCCAACCTAAAATATCACTTTGGATCACAACAACTGAAGACACTCGGTAAAATGTAAATTACCAGAGAGGGGTAATATGTTAAACTGAGAGCAGATACTAACACCATAGCACATATTGTGGGATTGGTTAGTGCATCCTGAAGGGTCCTGAGGAAATGAGGCACGAGACGAAAGAAAAGAGGCTTTGGACTTAAAGGCCACCAGATGGGAGTCATTAAAAGACAGGAGCAATAGCAGAAAAGAAGGAAAACAAGCCCTCTCCACGTCACAGTTCTTCTGAGAGCCAGCACTGGTCCCACATTTCTAGCGCTCTAGTGAGTGCCATGGCTTCTACTGTGGTCATCCAAATCACTCTACTGGTGATGATTTAGGACTGAAGAGGAACAAAATACCAATCAGACTGTGAGATACCTGAGAGAACCGTGGTGGTACAATAAGTATTCAGTGTTTGTTTTGTTTTATTTTTAAATAATTGGCTATACCTTCATGGAGAAGGATATGTAACCTCACAAATTTAATAGTACAATATATAATTGCCTTTGGACAAGACTGCTGTTTTCACATTTATCTCATGTGTTTGTTTTTTTTACCATGGCTGGAAATGTAATAGCCACATTTAGGTCAATTCCAATATCGACTTGTCATAGACCTAGTTTACCCGTCCTTAAGAAGGCTTGTGACCTTCCCAGTGGGCTAAGAATTAATGCAAGTTACTCAATTCACTTCAGCCCAGCTTCAGTTCAGCACTTCTGAGCTCCAAGAATCAGCCAGAACCTTAGCCAATCCCGATAGCAGGGATAAGTATATGCCACCACACCAGGGCACACATTGGTTTTTCAAGTTGTGTCTAGGTAGCAATTACTGCCAACAGTTATCTTTAAAAGTAAAGACTGGTACACATACAAGTATATAATTTATACATCTATCAACCTTAATATACACACAATAATGAAATAGCATTTAATAATTGTAAAATCATTTAAGAATTGCAAAGTATATTAAAATTAAGAACCAGAATTCCTCTGTGATATAATGTTATGATTCATCCCACTTTTCAACTGGATATGTAGAAACCTTGGTTATTATTGTGCTTTCCAAAAGGCATACAAATAGGAAAAAGAACTTGGGAATCAAAGAGGGTTAGTGGTTCCTAGCTTTCAGTTTCAAAGCCCTAAACAGAACTCCTGGGTTGACCATAGCAGCTTCCTTGGAGGACAACTTAACCACTATAATTAGGAATCTCAGAAACTATTGTCAAATCAGTGAAAAATACACAAATAAAAATGTATTTCGATTTCATGCCTTTTTTCATGTCTTCTTTGTCTCTTAATCTCAGTTTTCACCCACCAGATCTCATATTACTTTATAGCCTATGCTAAGTAAGCGGTCACACATTCTACTAGAGATTTGTCACACACTGCTAGGCTCAAGGCCACTCCTTTGCTTATAGATTTTCAAAAGCAAGATGAAATCTTCTTCCTTGGGGGCCGGCATACTGAGGAATCTATGGATAATTTCCCCAAAAGGATTACATATATGACAATGGCAAGTGCTCTGTGAAAATCTCATTCATGAAAATCATTCTCCATCTTTCCTATTACATTCTTTTTGAATATAACCCAAAAAAGTCTTCTATTCTAAACAGAAGGAAATTGTAAAGCAATATTATCTACTATAAAACAAAATTTATTTAAATGGCACCAAGTAATAGGCTCTACTGAAAAGTTTTGCAACGTTCTACAATTTGAAATGTATTTATATCCAAGTTCAGTGTGGTTAGTTTGGGATAATTTCAATAAATGGGCCTGAGCCCCCATCTGAAACTCTCTTGCTAGACCCTACCAAAGAGACATAAATCCAAGAGCAAAACATTTAACTGACACCAAACAACATAGACAACAAAGAAGAGAAACAAATAAGAGAATATCTGTACACATGCACAAAGGGTTGACAATCTCCTATTCCCTCCAGGGAAGTTATAATTTAATTCCCCTTCAATCCTTCTTCCTCTCTGGCACAGTAGAAGAGAGCAGCCACTTCAGAACACACAGTCCCAGCTGTAAATGCCTCATGTACTCTGCTTTCTGCCTTCGACAGTATCTTTCCCAGGATTCCAATGGGGTAGGCTGAAAGTTTAAAGTCCTCAGTGTGGATCTGGAGTTATCATGGTCCAGGATTTGGGGGACGCCATGGTCCAGCATTCCATGGGATCTCTCCCACTCCTGTCTGCTTATGCTTCTTACTCTCTCCTAGGAGCAGCCGTGCTTTTTAAGCCTCCTGCCTTGTAAAGCCTCCTTATCAAACAGGGTCCTTCCTGGTGACATCACCATGGTATGGGCTCACACAGACCTCCAGGAGATGCTCCCTTGGCCCCAAGCATTGTATGCAGTTAAGTCCCATGGACAGCCTTTACACAAAAAGTCTCCTGAAACTTAGTGGAGGAAATACAAAATAAAAAGCCTTGGTTTGTTTATTTTTGAGGTTTATGTCTTATTTTTTTTCTTTAACTAACATATATAATCTCATGTGCATTGGCAGTTTCACTCCTTCCTACAAGCTGACTGAAACTCAGCTCCTATTTTTGTGAGGTCACAATCAGCCCAGAACAATCACTTGTGATGTCCTTATCTAAATGTCAGGGTGTTCAGGTGTTAAGTAGTCAAAGTAGGTGAAGCTTCTGAAGAAAAGAAAATCCATTCTCTTATGAATGAGTTTTGGAGAGATTTTTTTTAAATGAAAAAGTTCTACCACCCATAAAATATGAGCCCAGAGAAAGTCTAGGACTCTCAGACTCACAAAAATACAGAGAACACAGCTCTCGCTGAAGGCAGCTCGGCAGCAGGGCTCAGCACAGCCGCCGGAGAGAAGGCTGCCGAGACCGTGGCCAGGCCCAGGCGGTGGGAAGGAGCTGAGCCAAGCCCCGCAGCCAGTCTTCAGAGGTTCTACAGCCTCCAGCACCTCCACATCTGCCAAGGAGTGAGGAGCAGGACGGGAGAGGGGCAGCTCACACCACAGCGGAGCAGAGACCCAGCCAGCCCAAAACCCAAAACCGCAGCCCGAGGCCAGGCAAGACCTCAGAGCGGCCAGGAGGAGCAGCGAAGCCTCCCAAACAACAGCTTGAGTCTACTTCAAAGAAAATCTAAAGCATCGGCCTAAGGGGATCTTTAAATCTTCAGACACGGTTAGTGAAAGTGAAACTTTGAAAATTAATTTGGGGGTGATAAAGCAGTTCGGCCAATCTGCCCCCGGGGCAAAGAAGCAGTGGGGGAAGGGAACTGCTGGATCCACCGGGCCCCCACCAGGCTGCTTCAGACTGCTTCAGAGCCCCCGGCCTGTGGACTCAGCAGGGGGGCTGAATCGATGGATCAGGGCCAAGTGCTTTTGCGTTGAGAGGCCTGGATCCAGATCATGCTCTTCGGTGGTGGTCCTGGGGTGCACTTTCAGCAAGCCAAAGCTGTGGGGACTAGCAACACCCCCCTAATAGCGCCGGCAGTTGGGAAAACCCCAGTGATTTGGAACAGAGCTTCCCCCCTTGGAAACAGAGTTTCACAGAGCTAAAAAAACCAACCAATTAATTGATTGGCCAACATGAAAAAAAGGAAGCAAAATAAAAACAATAAAACTCTAGAATCCTTTTTCTGGGGACAAAAAGGGTCAAAGCATGGAACGGGAGGAAGAGAGCCCAGAACTCAG
>CM053598.1:183154883-183175849 GCA_028646575.1 Pseudocheirus occidentalis
ACAGGGTTCACACCTTCCATACTTAGCCCTAAGTTACTAAGTGCTAAGTATCTGATAAACTGATTATTATTACACAAAGGTATCCCAAAATGCAATGGATGTACTAACAGGAAGTATCCAGTTTTCTCCTCTTCATTTCCCACCAGACTTCACTTGGGACTTTTCCCTCATGCCCCTGAAATGACTTCATCCTGGAAGATCATTTTAGCCCTGGAATTCACACCTTGGAAGTATCTTCTACTCTTGTAGCCCTTCCCTCTGATTGGATGGTACTTCCCAGAGCCTCCTTTTATAGAGTGTGATCCAGGCAGCCATCTCTTTATTTCTTACCTGGCTGCAATTCAGATTTGCCCATTATGTTCCCTCAACTGGGTGTCTTCCTTTTCAGGTTCCTTTTATGTGTTGCCTTCTCCCCTTGGAATGTAAATTACTTGAGGGGAAGGACTAATTCTTTTTGTTCATATTCCTATCCCCAGTGCTCAGCACAACACCTTTCTCATAGTAAACACTTAATAAATGCTTATTTACTGACTCACTGATTTCCCATCACATCAAGCTGAGGGAGCAAAACCACTTTTCACAGATGTTGAAGTCACAATTCCCCTTTTAGGAAAAGGGTAAATCAAATGATGTAAAGTCCTTTTCAAATCTGAGGCTCTTTGATGAGCTCAGTTTGGGACATGCTGGATTTACTTGGCTTAGTGTAGAGATTCTATAGGCTAAAGATCGAAAGCAGAGATTGAGATCTGAGATATCCACATAGAAGTGAGAGTTGAAGCATAAAAGTAATAATACATAATAATAACAATACTCTCATTTGCATAGTATCTTATATTTGTACATTATAGTACATTAACATTTTCAAAGCACTTTCACATTTGACCTTCACATTATTGACTTTCACAACAATTATGAAGCAAATCAACAGGTACTTGGTTGATTGGTTGGTTGGTTGTTGTCCTTGGGTCTGAAGAGGACCAAAATGACATCACTATGCTAAAGCCAAGTTTTGTTGTGTCTGCCTGTGGTTGATCAGAACAATATAAGTTCAGAATGCTCTACCACATGTCAGGCACAAACGCACACACAAACATGTGAACATTTGGGGTACATACTCTAAATTTGAGCATCCTATATTTCCTTTGAGCTATTTCAATTCTGCTTTGTTCATAGAACACAGCATCTTCTCTGATGTGGTCCTGTGCCAGTGTCTTCCATGTCACACTATCAATTCCAAGGTTCTTGAGAGAGACCTTGAGAGTGTTCTTGTATTGCTTCTTCTGACCTCCATGTGAACACTTGCCCTGTGTGAGTTCTCCATAAAATAGTCTTTCTGGCAAGAGTATGATTTGCATTCAAACGAGGCTAACCCATCGGAGTTCTACTCTCTGAAGCAGTTTGAACGGTTGGTAGTTTAGTTTGAGTAAGGACCTCAGTGTCTGGTGCTTTATCCTGCCAGGTGGTCTGCAGAATCTCCCTAAGACAATTCAAAAGGAAGGGATTCGGTTTTCTGGTAGGGAACTGGTAGACCATCCAGGTTTCACAGGCATACAACAACGAGGTCAGCACAATGGCTCTGTAGACCTGCAGTTTTGTGGTGGTCAATCTAATACCTCTTCTCTCCCATACTTTCCTTCCAAGCCTCCCAAACACTGAGCTAGCTCTGGCAATGTGTGCATCAACCTCATCAATGTGTGCATCCCTGGAAAGCACACTACCAAGTAAGTGAACTTATCCACAGCATTCATTTTATACATGTATTAGTATCATTTTATAGCTGAGGGAACTGAGGCCTGAGAAGGCTAAATGTTTTATTTATGAGCTCATAGATAATCAGTCAGTTTGACAACAAGCATTATTAAGTACTTTCTAGATACTAAGTGCTGGGGATACAAGAGAAGGCTAAAACAACTCCTGACTTCAAGTTTACATTTACATGAGAGAGGTTAGGTACTAGGTTCATAGATAGATGGAGAGTTGACAGTAAGCTCAGAGGGAAAGGTCCTCAGAGAGAAAGGCAGTCGGAAGGAGGGGGAAAGGACTCCTATACAAAGTGGGATTTGAACTTGGTCTTAAAGGAATCCAGGAAAGCTGGGAAGCACAGGTGAGGAGGGAGAATATTCCAAGTATGGGAGACAAGCATCGTGAAGGCATTTAGATGGCAGATGAAGTGTTTTATTCAAGTAACTGCAATTAGATCAACTTGACTAGATAAAAGAATACATGAAGGAAAGTAATTTAGAATAAGTCTGGACAAGTAGATCAGAGGTAGGCTGTGAATGGCTTTAAATGCCAGACAATGGAATTTGTATTCCATTGTAGAGGTAATAAGCAATGGAATGACATGGTCCAACCCATCTACATTTTAGGAATATCATTTGGTAAATACCTAAGAGAATACTTTACATAGAGCTGTTGCTGTGAAAGCTTGATTGTAGAGAATTAAGAAGGTAAATGGATGAATAGGAAGGAGAGACAATGGGTATAGATGGTTAGTTTGAGGAATTCAGTAGTAAAAGAAAAGCAATTTGGACCGCAGCTAGGAAAAAAAAAGAAAAATCAATTAGGGCACAGGAGGCCCTGAAACGTAACTTCCCTCACAACAGTTTTTTAAACTTTCAATCAAAGCTCTCATTGTAGAGAACTCTCTGAATAGGAAGAATTCCAAAGAGACCAGCCAAAATGGCCTAGCAGGAACAGCTGATCTCTTTCCCATAACTATTCCACAAAAATTATAAAGTAGATCAAATTGTCACCAGTAAATACAAGAGAAAAACTACAGGAGAGGTTTGCATATGGAGATAGAAAAGCAAATGACAGAGTCTATCTAGGAGAAATAAAATAAAGCATTCCAGGTAGGGGACTGAACCAAGCTGTGCAGAAGGGCAAGAAGAGGTCCTAGATCTGACACAGGAGGGCCCAGTTAGGAATGTGCTCATAAATGTTTAACAATCACCTTTTTCAAAAAAAGTATACATGAACATGCTTTTAAACTTAATCTGCATTATTATTTTTTAAATTTTATCTTAATCTTTAATCTTAATCTGCATTATTATATATTTTTCTCTCACTTTCTTAAGTCTAGATAATCCACAAAATGATAAATCAAGCCCTGATTTGGAGTGTTTTCTGATTTCCGATGTGCAAATGCTTATGCTGAAAACTTGAGTTGGCTCCTGAAAGCCAATTAGAGTTGGCTTCAGTACACCTCTGCAGCCTGACTTTGTGAAAGGAACAAAAACAAGGATCATTTGGGAGTTCTGTTGCTCACTGCCCAATTCTGGATCACAGATTCAACGCAAACTGAGGAGGGGCCCTGTACTTTGCTGTGGCATTATAGGACAAGCAGTGATTTAAGGCATAAAGTTGTATGACTTTAATCCTTAGAGCAGAGTGGAGTGTCATGAACAGCCCAGCACAGTCTCAAACTTTCAGCTAAATAACCAGAGCAGGAAGCTCGGACCAAAGTGGAACCTGGAGCTCTGTCACTGACCCTTCAGATTTTTCCATTGAGCTAATGGTGATGGCTGAGTCCAGCAGCAGTGTACAAAAGTTACAAGTAGTGTTTTACTTATATCCCCACCCACCCAGAATAGGAACTTGCAGAGCTCAGACCAGGAGGGTGACACTCAAATTTCATCCCGGATTAGAACACTTTGGGCACACTGAAGGATTTCAGGTTCCTTGCTTGAGCTGTGTCAGATCCTAGAATGACTCTCGGTACCCAAAGAAAGCAGTAGCAGGACCCAAAAGAGGGCACACAATGGGATGAACAAACATTCTCTCTAAAAGTGCACACAGCCTGGCCTCAATAATTGGAAGTCAAGAAAGCAAAGCTGGGAAAAATAAATAAACAAAAAAAGAATTCCCCCAATAAAAGCTATTATGGTGACAAGGATGAAGCTCAACAAACCCAGGGGAAAAAATGAGTCCAAAACATCTACAAGTCAAGATACAAATTAAAACACAGTGTGGGCACAAGTTCAACTAGAATTCCTGGGATATATGAAGCAAGAATTTTGCAAAAAGAGTTAAAAATTATTTTATAAATGAAATGAGAGAGCTAGAGAAAAAAATGGAAAAGAAATGAGAATGCAGTGGGAAAAAATTGGGAAAACAATGAGAACCAGGAAAGAAAGACTTGGAAAGAGAATTAATAACTTGAAACTTAAAAGGGGGACTATTTCTTTCCTTAAACACAGGCTTGAACCTGAAAGGGAAAATGTGACTTGGGGAAAAGCAGCAGAAAAGAAGGTAGAGGAGGTCAAGAAGAAAATGCATTTTTATTCTTGGGACAGTATCATATTAGGGTAGAATGATAATAGACAATTTAAGAAAAGTAATGGAAATCGAGGGTATATCCTTGATCCTTCAATACCAGCTAAAATGCCTCTTCTTTCATAAAGCCTTATCTAACCATTTTCCCTCATTTGAATACCATATTTTGCTTGCATCTCTTGTATAGACTTATTATGCAGTGTTTCATATTACAGCTAGGCTTGCATGACTCACGGGTCAGACTATAAATTCTAATAGAGAAGGAGCCTGGGATTTATCCAAGTCTTTTATCTTTCCCAGGGTCTTGAACATTTCTCTCTGTACAGTAGATCCTTAAAGAATAGAAGGCAATTCCCAAGATGTCCAACAAAACAACTTTTGGTGACATTACCAGAGAAAGATTAGGAGATTAAATAACTGGTCTAGTCCAGTGTGGGATTTCTGACATATGGCAGATAATTATTTCCTCCTAAAGATACCGCATCTCTCCTATGCTGACTGTTCCTTATAAAGATGAAAGAAACCTTAAAGAAAATGCAGTCCAACCTCCTCATTTTCCAGATAAGGAGACCAAGGCCCATTGACTTTAAGTGACTTATGCAAAGTCACACAAAGTCAGAAGAAGGGTTTGAATGAAGGCCAGGATACAAAACTACCTTCTTTCAGATGGACCTCTGACACCCTGGCCAGGAGTTGTAGGCAATCTCCTTATTTATTACTGTCACTTTTAGATCCTTCATCTATCACCTCCATTCAGCAAACCATCTGTCCTTAACCTTTTCAAATTCCATGATCTCCCAGTTTTCCAGTTTCCTCAATTATGACTTCTGTTTGCAATCTGTTTTGACTCTTGGATTTAAGTGAAGGAGGGCTGTGCAAAGTCACCAGCCTCACTTTTTTTTCCAGAGACATCTGGGTCCAGCAGCAAGATATAGATCAGGACGATAGGAGACGGCTCTAGATGCAGCAAGAGACCTTAACCTTTATAAGCTAAAGTCTTTAACAGGTCCCAGTCTGACTGAGGCAATATCTAGTCAGTGATTAAGACTCCCTGGGCCCAACCACACACTGAATTTAGCTCCAAATAAGAGAATTCTTAGCTTTGGCTCTATTGGATTAGCCATTTGAACACCTGGTAATAATGTAAATCCAAATTGAATTCCTGGCCTGGGTTAGGAATAGGGACAGAACTTCAGCAAATTAAATTTTGCTTCAGCTGATGTTTCCTACTTTTTGTTGAAACTTCCCTTCACAAGTATGAATCAACCCACTTCCTGCCTAAATTACTTTTCATGAGAGGCAAGGGGTTTGTCTATAACCAGTCTGTCGCTTCTTCCATTGGGAAATCAGCTGTTTGCCAATTAATATGGGCAGGAGAAAACTTGGCTGTTCTTACTGCCTGAGTTCTGGGCACAGAGGCTCCTCAAAGTAAATGACCTTATGCCTTACCCTTCAATAAACCTGAGAATAATGGAATGTTATCCCATCTGAATTTCTTCAAAGTGGAGCAGGGCAGTTTTTCAAAAAGCTCTTTAACTACTTCCCTGACAAGGCAAATTATTGGCTCAAGGGCTATCCCATCAAATCTGAGAATTTATTAGATGGAAAAAAATAGTATTAAAATGCTAATATAATGGCTTTCAAAAATATAAATGTTTCAAAACTTAAGAACCTTAAAAATCTTATGAATGAATGATAAAACAATTAAGTACTTACCACAGCACCAGGCACAGAGCTAGTACACAAATGCAAAAATTGCAACAGTCCCTGCCCTCTGGGAGCTTACATTTAAGTGTGTGTGTGTGTGTGTGTGTGTGTGTATTTGGGTATGTGTGTGTGTTTGTGTGTGTGTGTGCATGCATAGATTGCACATTTAGAGGAAGGAAAGGAGATTTTTGTCTGGAGAGTCACAGGGACAGTGAGTAAATTTATAGGACAATCATGACCTTGATTTGATGACTGTATCCAAAGCATGAGGGATAAAATTGGAGATCAAAGGTATATTTTTCAATGACAGGGCAGATCGGCAAGATGGACTGGATAGTTGGGTGGCAAAGCATGAACATCACATCTATCAAGTTAGACCTAAGATATAGGTTCTGTTTTAGAGCAGGTGTGCCTTGACCACATATCAACTCTATATTTATTTATTAAGTGCCTATTATATAGCAGGCACTATGCTAAACTCTGGGAATAAAAGAAAGGCAAGAAAAAAAAAACGTTTCTGCTCTCAGGGAGCTCACAGTCCTAATGGTCTAACTTGTATTTATGCCCTTCCACTTATGAACTCTGTGAGTGTTCATTCTTTTCTGTGACACTGCATATTTGTGGTAATGTACCACAAGTTTAAGGGGGGAAATGTCTTGTTTCTTACCGTGACATTTTGGTAAATGTCTTTGTTTTGAGTTAGTTATGACCTCTGGATCACTTCTGAAGGAAAACACAACAGGATTGACTTGTGGACTACAATTTTATGAATACCTTGAACCTGGGGTAGCTGTCAGGGAGACCCAACCCGCCAATGTGAATGTATGGGGATACGAGGGAAGGGAGGTAACCCAGAGGAGCCCATATTGTTGACTTACTGGCTTACTTTGTTCTAAAATTGTCAATCAAGGTGCCAGGGGAGAGAGGTAGGTGCAGTGAACTGATGGAATGGTGTATAATAAAACCTGAAGGAGAAAACAGATTTATAAATTTTTGAAGACAAGGGCTTAACCTAAATAGGAATAAGGAAAGCTGAGGAGCAGTAACAAAAGGAATACCCTGTATTAATTAATATACATTAATTAAGCACTTACTATGGGTTAGGCCCTGTGCTTATTATTGCACATACAAAGGGAAAAAAAGTGAAATTGTACTTGCCCTAAGACATTTTCTCAGGAGAAATAGCTTATACATATAAAAAAAGATATACAAAATATTTATCAAACAAATAAGTACAAGGTAATTTTGTCAAGGAGACAGCTGAGTGTATGAGTCAAGGCCCTGTAGGTAATGACTCTTAGGCTGAAAGGAAACTTGAGGATTCTAAGAGGCAGAGGTGAAGACAAAGCACATTCCAGGCAGGAGAGACAGTCTATGCCAAGGCTCAGAGATCAGAGAGGGTGTTGTGTATGAAGAGCCGCAAATAGGCCAGCACACTTGGAAGGGAGAGTACATGAAGGAATATGATATGGAACATACCTAAAAAAGTTCAGAGATCTGGAAAGACTTTGAAAGGCCAATCTCTCCTCCCCTTATTTTACAGAGGACAATACTGAGACTAAAAGAGATTAAGTGTCAGAGGTAAGATTTTGGAACCTAAGTCCCCAACTCCAACATTTTGCCTCTTTTGCCTCTTTTTCCTTTATCATACTGCTTCCAAGTGGCTGCCTCTAAGGTGTCTGGAGCCAGAATTTGAAGGGTTGTAAATGCTAGAGGCGTTTTAATTTATTTTGGAGGCCAAATGAAGCCATTGGTGCTCACTGAGCACGGGCATTACAAGGTCATACATGTATATTAGGGAAATCAATATGGCAATTGTGTGGAGTCTGGATTAGAGATGGGAGAGACTTGAGGTGAAAATACACTTGATTGTTTTGGGATTTCACCATTTTATGTCCACTATTTTGGAGTCTCTGAGCCCAGAATTCAGGCAGGAAGAGTCAAATTTTCTCCTGCCTGTATTTTCAATTTCACTTTTCATGTGAAAATTTTATTTATTACTAGAGATGTAACTAGAAATTCTAGCACATAGGGCAAACACCATCAAATACTGTGGGAAAGCAATATAAGTGGCACCTTCATATAAGTTTTTTTGTTGAAGGCTTGGAACTGGGGGGGACACAAGTCATGTACAAAGAGAAACTCTTGACTGCTGTCCACAGCAAAGACTCTGAGATATCACCAGACATCTGGGAGAGGAGGTGGACCAGGTAGGGAAGGAGCTTACCTAGGATACAGTTACCCAGAGGAAGCTTTCATATGGCAGCTTCCCATTTTAACTAAATATTATGACTAACTAGATGCTAGGCTTAATTGTACAGTGCTGCTGATGAGGTGTAGACTCTGGGACCCCACCTTGAGCTCTCCTTGAATCTTTGAGGTACATGCTCAGGGAAACCCCTTGAAGTCTGAATCTTCCCACTTGATGAGGCATTTGCAGAGGCCATAAGACTTTTGTTGTGGCTGGGCCCAAACCTCTGTTGCTGGCCTGGCCCTCCATTGTCCATCTGCTTCCCACCCTGGAATCTATCAAGATATCAATCCACTCTTGCACTGACCTCATTAACTCCTCTTGAAGACCCTCCCCAAACTCCTCCTCTAGACCCCCCCTACATTCTTTTGTACATAAGACCCCATCTTCCCTCCATGTGGTGTGGGAGCTCCATAGAGTGACCTAGCATAGACTTACTCTGTCCTGCTTGCCCAATACAAGCATCACAGATACCTAGGCTCCTTAAGAGTCTACCCAATATGGTGAACTTTTAATGAACTTTCAATAAACTTTACTTTTCTTTGGCTGAGAGAAGACTTGAGTGAAATTCTTTCCATAGGCCCCAGCTTGTTGGTATTTTGGTGTCTCCAGCAACCCTAACCCTCTTTATGGGTAACCTCTACATTGCCACTGCCTTCTATATTTCTATCTATATTAGATAGACTAGCTATCTAATCACCCCTCCCTATCTACCACCCTACTCCCCAACTCAAGACACTAAATTCTATGTCAGCAGGAACCATTTCTTAAACAGATTCATGAGAAGCATTAGGGCCCACAGGATAGTGTCTTATGTGCCTGTGTGTGTGTAAAAACAGATTAGTCTGTCTGCCTTGCTCTAATACTGCGTCTTCTACTATAGTAAAAAAAAAAAAAACCAAACAAAACAAAACCCTTTGTGCAAGTATATAATAGCGAGGTGGGAAAGCTTAATTGGAGCAGTGGTCATTCCAGTGCCTGGAACCACGTGGGGTAGAGAGTACTCGGCATCCTCAGCGTTTTACAAGCTGGCACGCAGGGACAGCGTGGGTGGGAACTGTGGAGACGTGATCACATTCCCCGCCCCCAGTCCCCACCATCCCCACCACGCACACACAGACTTCACCGTCCAGGAGTCCCTCAGTTCTGGCCTGAGCCACGACCTGGCGAGTTGCGCAACTATGGATTTCAGACTCAGAACAACCTGAGGAGCAAGACTTGGGAACACAGAGAAACCCCGAGTGTCTCCCCAGCCCCGCATCCCCACTCCTCCAGCTTGGCTTCCTGCACTGCCCAATCAGGTCGCTCCTCCAGTTTCTGCTCTGGCCAATCAGGAGCGGCGGGAGTGAAGCTGGGGTTGGGAGCTGGGAGCTCCTAGCCCTGGGCTCAGAGCGCAGTCGGAGCACTTACTCTCCACGATTCTTCAGCCGGACGCCTGTCGACTGCATCGGCACTGCCATCACTGCTGCTGCCGCTGCTGTGTGATTTCCCTGCCGGTGTCCGTGGATCCGTAGGCAGTTCTCCAGGTAACCCCAGCCCGGCCTTCCCAGATACCCCCACCCCTTTGCTCGCTCCTTGCAAACCTAAGAAGTGTCTCCTGAGACCAAGAGGGGAAGGCAGGTGGAGCTAGGGGAGAGAGAAGGGACGTCTGCTAGGTCCTAGTGCCATTGAGGTTCCCTTCACCTCTGGCTCTTCCTTCCACGGACTCGAGGAAGCGAGCTTTGCTTCTGCTGGCTCTTCTGTCCACTATCCTAGTGTCAGCTTCCCTCCAACCAGTCTGGATGCCTCTGTTCGGGCTAGAGCTTACTATGAATCTGGTTCATCTGAGTGTGTAACTCCTAAGGGGGCGGCGGTATAGTCGGAATTTAAAAAAAGTGTTAGGAATGGGGGTTAGGAAGCAAGGTACCTCCAAGGACCCCTCACCAACCTCTCCAGACGCCTGCCCAGGGTAATTGCTACTGCCAGGTTAAAGGGATGGTAGGGCTGCGCCGGGATGAATAATTAAAGCGGGGGTAGGTTGAAGAGAAAGCTGGGAGGCACGTTTGCTAGTGTGACCTCCCCTAAGGGAGATCTGGAAGTGCTGAAAATTTCCTCCGTGTGTGTGTGTGTGTGTGTGTGTGTGTGTGTGTGTTTGTGTGTGAGATACCAAGTACGAATTGGACTTTCGTCCAGGATGGTGGTGGTATAGGGTCCGTTCAGAGATTGCTGGGCAGAGCAGGTGATCGACTAGACAGATTTCCCTTTCCTTGTCTCCCTCTGCTTACTATTCTCTGGTGCTTTGTCCTGGAGCACCTCAGCGTCTGTCTTTCTCTTTAGTGATGCAGACGCCAGCAGCTGCTCTGAGTCCCACTGTCTACTTGTCACCCGAAAGAGATTGACTCTGGTAATGAGGATTCAAACCTTCCTTTTGCTGGAAGCTCATGGTCTTGTTTCTGGTGGTTTTCTCTTCAACATTTCTTCTCTGTCCATAGTACTTATACCTTTGCTTGCCAAATATAAGGAGGAAATGTATATTTATTTGCCACATCTAAACTATAGCTTCCTTCCAACTCTCCTGGTTGTCTTTTAGGGCTAGCGTTACCGGGGTGGATCTGCTTATTTGAATGTGTAACACCTGAAGGGGCAGTGGGATGGTAGGGGTGAGAGAAGTGTATTTGTTTGCATGTCTGCCCTTCAGAAAAGGAACTGCTGAAAGCCAGCTTCCCATCAAGAGAACATAATCTCTTGATGCCCCTACACAGAAGGGAGCTGGCAGTGTGGGATGGACGTATGAGTAATCATTAAGAATGGTATTTAGAAGCTGCTGGCATCTCTACCTGGATCAGCAAATGTTCTCTACCGTTCCTCCATTTGTATTGCTGGCTATCACTGTTCTTCCAGGCCTGAATAAATAAATAAATGTGAATGCACCCTTTAGCTTAATGTATTGCAAATATATTTTCACTGTTTGGGGGGGGGGGGGAGAAAGATAAAAAAAAAACCTAATCCTTATCTACAGTCATAAATGTTACATCTGTTAGAGAGCTCTTACAGCTCAACTAGTGTAATGCCTTTGTTCTACATGAAACTGGAAACTGAGACCTAGAGAGTGAAATGTTTGACCTGAGCTACACAAATAGGTATTGGGAAGCTGAGATGCAAACCCAGACCTACTCATTCAAAATGCAGTGCTATTTCTACTTTCTTGTTATATTTTTATTCCAAAAACCAAATGCCAAATTATAAAACAAGAGGATTTGAGTGTCCTTTTGGCTCTTTTTAGCTCCTTACTCCCTTCCTGTTTGAGTCCAGATAGAATTAGATAATTCTTTTGGCTTTATTCTTCTTCTCCATAATGTATGTGTTTCTGTTGAAATAATTCTTTCCCTCTTTGAAACTTGTCTATGTGCAGCCTTATTTTTAGAAGACATACCTAAAGAGTAAGCCAGGATTGTTCGGCTTGTGGCCCTGGGCCTGCCTATGCTCTTTAGTTCTTTGTGACCCGGGACCAAATAGGAAAGAAAAGGGCATTGCCACTTGTATTTATGTTGTGAGTAAAAGTGACATTACATACTTTGAAAATGCAAAAAAATATTAGAATATAAAAACATACAAAGGGGGTTTAGCCAACTGGCAATAGAAAAGATACTTTTTGGTGCCACAGTGAATTGGAAATAGATATTTGGGATGGGGTAGAGGAAAAACTAGTCAATGAGGAATGACACTGGTGAATTCTGGTTCCTTGGAGCAAATGTTTAAAGCTATGTTACTCCTTTCATTTGTAAATTTCAAGTATTCTGGTCAGTTACTTATATGCCTTGATAATTCCATTCATTTATGTATCACTGTTTCCAGTTTCTTTTCTTTGCTTAATCCTGTAAGTTGTTCAAACAAACATTCCTGCCCTGTTTATTTTCTTTAAAACCTAAGATATCAACATGTAGCAGTTTCAGTTAGTATTCTTAAATTCTACCACCCCCCTCTCTCTGGGTCTTTCTCTATCTCAGTCTCTCTGTCTCTGTCTGTCTCTCTTTCTCTGTCACACAAACACTTACACCCTAAAAAGCCTTCTGGTCATCCCTATTCTTTTGGGAAACAGTAGCAAGAATGTGTATATTTAAACATGCTTTCCCTATGCAGGAAAATGGTTAGCAACATTTCAACAAGGGAGTTAAGTTGCTGCTGGAGCAAGTATTGGAATATGTGCACAGTATATTTTTTATGCTTTAGTTCTACTCAGAGTTTTCTTAGTATTGTGAAGCGTGAAGCCCTGATTCGGTCCTTCTTGTTGACGATTATTAGACCTGTTCATCAAAGTAGGACAGAGGTACCCAGTGAATAATAGAAGCAAGACTGACAGTGATGTAGTAGAAAGAATTCCAGACTTGGAGGCAGAAGTGAACAACTCAACAAACATTTATTAAGGGCCTGCTATATGATAGGCACTGGGCATACAAATAACAAAAAGAAAGACAGTCCCTGCCCTTAAGGAGTTTACAGTCTAATGGGGGGAGGGGGAGCAGGGAGACAACACACAAAAAGAGGTTGGAAAAGGTGTGTGTGTGTGTGTGTGTGTGTGTGTGTGTGTGTGTTTGGGTGTGGGGGGGGGTGGGGGGGGGTGTATATGGGTGTGGGTGTGTAAAAACAGATTAGTCTGTCTGCCTGGCTCTAATACTGTGTGTGTTGAGGGATTAGAGGTGGGGCAGGTATCTTGTTCCATGGACTTGTAACCACCCTGAGCTGCAGATGTGAGGTGATTGAACTGAGAGTCCAATTTCCATGCTTTATATAGGGAAGTTTTGGGAGGAGTTTGGTATTCTACCCTGCAGCCTCCAGTTTGAGGACAGTTTATCTGGGTTTGAGTTAACTGCTTGGTGATGTGATTAGAAGTGATATGCTTATCCCTGGAGGAGGAATCCCTGATTCCTATTAACTGATCCTGGGCCAATCATTTTACTTCTTCCTCCAGTCCTGGTTTCTTCCTCTGTAGAATGGAAATAACATTTGCACTACTTTGGCTGTAAGGGTGTTAGAAAACACACATTACAATTAACTCCCTAAATCTGTGGAGTTGAAACCAGGCATAGCTGAAGATGCAAAGTGGAATGTCTGAGTTCTAACTTGATGCCTTATTGGCTGTGTGATCCTAGATGTTATTTAACATCTCTTAGACTAGTCTTTCAGTCTCCTTATCCAGAAAATGGAGAACATAACCAGCATAGGGTCATGGTGAAGAAAATATTTTTATTAACAGTAAAATGCTATATAAATCTGAATTATTATTACTGCACAGTGTGATTTGATAGACAGGCTTCTATTTCTGCCCTCCTCCCCCAGGTATTTCTCCTACCACCTCTTGGATGGTGCCAGAAACTATACCATTAGCAATCTATTTCGTTGGATTTATTGTTGCTCAGTTGTGTCTAATTCTTCCTGACTCCCTTTGGGGTTGTTTGTTTTTGCTTTTTTTTAAGCAAAGATACTGGAGTGGTTTGCCATTTTCCTTCTCTAGCTCCTTTTACAGATGAGGAAACTGAGGCAAACAGGATTAAGTGACTTTCCCAGGGTCTCACAGCTAGTAAGTGCCTGAAGCCAGATTTGGACCCCAGAAGATGAGTCTTCCTGAGCCTAGCACTCTTAACACTGTGCCACCTAGCTGTCTGTATTCCTTTGGCTATTAAAAGTCTTTCCCCCCCAATAGTCATTTATAAACATGTAAACATTCTTGGAGGGGCAATACCTTAAACCATTTTATTATCAGCCAATGTTTTAAGAATTAAATACCTTTTCATGCATTTGTTTTTCTTTCCATCTCCCCCTCCTTGAAAAAAGAAAGAAAAACAAAACCTTTTTAACAAACAAACATAATTGAGCAAAAAAATTCCTACATTGCCCATGTCCGAAAATGTTCGTCTCATTCTGCATACTCGTTGGTCTTCTCTCCATCAGTCCTCTGGAATCATGATTGATCATTGTGTTCTTAAGTCTTTCAGAACTGTTTGTTTTTACAGGGCATTAGTTAATAAAAACTATTTTCTCTGGGAATTGGGTTTTGGCATAGGACCATGAAGGGAAGAGAGCTCAAGAAATCAGAAGGTAGAAGGACACCAACGACAGACTTTTCCTATTTCACATTTTTGCTTATGGACTTGAGTATGGACAGTGGAGTCTGTACAAATGATTGGCTCTCCTTGTGTTAAATAGTGTTAATTTTCATTAGTGAGGAGTGGTAAGTTAGGGAAAACAGGAAATAGACAAGTCTTGCCTTGTCCTGCCCCTTTGAAACTCTGCCCAGACTCCCGTAATCCTGGTTTAGAGCATCCTGTCATTTAGGTCAAAGCTCCTCACCAACATCTGTCAACATATCCCAGTCCTAAACCAAAACACCTCTCACTGTATGCCATTTAGAACTGAATGTGCTTGCTTGGTGGTAATTTGGGGTAGTATTCATAGGAATCAACAAAGCTCTGATTTCACTTGCCATCACTAGTAAGCTAGTGTTGGTGCTTGTTGGTCATCCTAATTACAACTGTCTCCCTCATTCACCAAGGTGAATGACCCAAGAGGACCCAAGTTAATGCAGAACAGTGTTCTTAGGTTGGCTTAAGATTCTGGGTGGAGTAACGGCAGTTCCCTTAACAGTGACTCATTACATCTATAATGACAGTGCATTCCTAGAATTGCCTTTGAGGAGAAAAGGCTTACATTCCAGTATGGCATTCAGCATAAGTGTGATATAGATACATGGTGAGGTTTGTTTTTGCTTTTACTAGGGCTTTGCTTATCCTAAAACCTGGCCTCTCCTGAGACTCTGACAGCTTGCTCAGTTTTTGATTGGGTTCAAAACAATCCTCTAAATATCTAACCAGGATTCTAAATGTTGCCACTGGTAGCTGAAGTGAAAGGCAGGTATATGGTTAGTATCAGGCTGACCTCCCATGGTTCCCCTCACAAACATTGCACTTGCTACTATTCTCCTCCCCCCCCCCCTTCTTTTGGTAAAGATATTTCATAGATAAGAGGTTATCAAATATTTTCTGGAGCCATAATGAGTTAGCACAGCCTTAGTTTTGACATGTACATTACAACTGCAAAAAAAATTACAATTGTTAAGTATTTATGCACTTCTCAGAATTTCTCTGTGCTTTGAAGGAATTCCTGAGCTTTTCGAACACAATAGCAGTGAGTGATAGGTAGAAGAAGGGGTGTTGAGATGTCAATTTACAAATAACCCCAGTGAAACTTTGATTAAGAAACATCGAGGGGCAGCTAGGTGGCACAGTGAATAGAGCACTGGCCCTGGAGTCAGGAGGACCTGAGTTCAAATGGGCCTCAGACACTTGACATATTCACTAGCCATGTGACTTTGGGCAAGTCACTTAACCCCAGTTGCCCTTCAAAAAGCAAAAAAAGAAAAGAAAAGAAAAAGAAACATCCATAGAGGCAGCATTGTATAGAATAAAGAACCCTGGTTTGGGAGTCAGGAAATCTGGATTTGAATCTCAGCCCTGATTCCTATTAACTGGGATGCTGGGCCAATCATTTAACTTCTTCCTCCATGTCCTGGTTTCTTCCTCTGTAGAACAGAAATAACATTTGCACTACCTTGGCTGTCAGGGTGTTATAAAGAATGTGCTTTATAAACCTTAAGGCCCTCTAGAAATTGGAGCTACAGCAGTAATAATATTTGTGGTCTGTAAGCTCCCCCCCAGTGTAGTAAAATACTTTCTTGGTTCTGTGATGCTCTGGAGTCTCTAGTTGTCTCTAGGGTTGTTGCAGAAACTCTCAAAAGGAAACCAGTTTTAATTTATTCACTCAGATTTCTTGTTCCTCACATAGATAACATTTATTAAGCACTTGTGCTAAGTGCTAAGGATACAGTAAAAGCTAACAGAACAGTCCCTGCCTTCAAGAAATTCACCTTTCAATTAGATTTTTATTTTTTGCTTTTTTGAGGGGGGAAGGTAGGGCAATCAAGGTTAAGTGATGTGCCCAGGTCACATGGCTAGTTTTTGTATTAAGTGTCTGAGGCTGGATTTGAACTCAGGTCCTCCTGACTCCAGGGCCAGTGCTCTATTCACTGCACCACCTACGGACCCCTAAGAGAGTCAGGAAGGGGGAGAGTGTCTAGGAAGTGTTTCAGAGGCGTGGAGCTAAGCAAAATGAGACCTAAAATGGCCTATGTAAGGCTTGGGTGGCTTCAGAACAGAATCCAATTCTCTGGTGGGAAGGGTTAGTGGAAATGTTGGTTGGAGTGGAGTGGAGATGACATGGTTCCTAAGAAAGTTATTTAGCACATATTGATCTATACATAATCAAAACATTTGTATTCCAAAATAAATGCAACAAGGTGTTATATTGCCCCACCCCCCAATTGGGACAGTCCAGTGAATATTCACCATGTGCCTACGACTTGCCTAGGGTTGAGCCTTGCCTAGGGTTGAGCAATGCAGAGCACACAAAGGAAATGCAAGACAGATAGAATCGAAAGGCCTTCTGTCTCTTATAAATGTGTAGGCTGAAGCCCAGAGAAATAATGATTGACTGTCTTTATCTAGTACTTTAAGGTTGCAGATTGCTTTCACAGAGAACTCATACTTATTGTTACCTTGTCATCATGCTGTTTTTGACACAAATATCCATCTCACTTCCCTCCTAAGGCTAGGGAGCCTGGTGATCTTCAACTACAAATCAAGAGACCTGCATTAGGACTAAAACAAAGTTGACCAGCTAGAAGGTCTATTTTTGAGCCAGAAATACAATTATGATGAATTTGCAAAGGTTCTACTTGTCATTTAGCAGAATCTGCTGGATGTGGGTAAAAATCTGCGGGCCATAACCTCATCAGGAGGTTTAGGCTACATCCAGCATTGGTCAGAACCATCTGTTTCCATCTGTAGCTAACTTCAGAAAGTCCATCTTCCTCCACCACCACCCCCCTCCGCATTGTGTGCTTTGCTGCAGTAATGCCTTCCCTTTGTCAACTCCATAATAAACTCCTGCAGTTCCCTCCTCTTTAGGTTTCCCTGGAAACTCAGCCTGAAGTTTCAAAAGCAGCAAGCAACACCCCTTAAGAGTGAGAGCCAGTGGGGAAGGGGGTGAGGAAACCATTCAGGAGGTATTTAAAACCCTTAGCACATTCACTGGGAGGTGTTACTAACACCATTTATCTAGCCATTTGATATTTACAAAATGCCTTCTGTTGCCTTAGACCCCTCCCTGTTCTCCCTCAGTTACCCATTTCCCCCCCCCCCCCCCACTCCACCTCCCAGCAATTCCAGAAGGCTGGTTTCTAGTATTATCTATCTCTGTTAGATGAGGTAACCAAGAGACTGAGAGTTTGCCAAGACTATACAGGCTGGAAATGTCAGTACAGGGATCAAAATGCATGGTTCCTCAAATGCCTAGCCCTCTAAATATTCTGGGCCAAGACTACATTCTGCAATGTAGTCTCAGTTACCAATACGAAGTGGCAGATTGTCTTTCCTTTTTGTGATGGCTAGTTAAAAAGAGGGGTTGGAAGCCACCCTGAGGGCTGCTTGTCACTTGGGGCAGCTAGGTGGCCCAGTGAATAGAGCACTGGCCCTGGAGTTAGCAGGATCTAAGTTCAAATCCAGCCTCAGACACTTGAGCACACTAGCTGTGTGACCTTGGGCAAGTCACTTAACCCCAATTGCCCTGCCTTCCTCCACCCCCCCCCCCCAAATATGCACTTACTAAGCCTACTATGTGCCAGGCAGGGTGCTAAGGCACAGGAGCTATACGAAAGGCAAAAGACAGTTCCTATCCTTAGATTGAGAAGATCACAGTCTACTGGGGTAGACAACATGCAGACAAGCCATATGGCAGGACAAATAGGAAATAATCAATAGAGGGAAGACACTAGTATTTAGAGGGATTGGACAGGTTTCCTGTAGAAGGAGGGATTTTTAGCTGAGACTTGAAGTAAGCCAAGAAGTGGAGATGAGGAGGGAGAACCTTCCAGACACAGGGTATTGCCAAGTTGCTGGGAGGTGCAGTGTCTTGTTCAAGGCAGAGCAAGAGGGCAAGCATACATGGATTAAAGGAGGAGATGGTGGTTCGGAATGTAAGGTGTAAAAATACTGGAAATCACTTGTCATTTTTTATATAGAGAATATTTTTTGAAAGTTTGCGGTAAAAAAAAAAATATTGGAAAGGGAGGGTAGGGAAGGTAAGATTATAAATGGCATTGAATGCCAAACAGAGAATTTTATATTTGATCCTGGAGGTGATAGGAAGGTGATAGGAAGTCAGTAGTCTTGGAAAGGAGCCAGGAAGCATACCTATTATGTGCACTGTTAGGAGTTAGGACAGCCGGGAAGCATCCCACTTATTCATCTGCCCTCTAGAAATAATAGTATAGTTTAGAAATAAGGCACAATTACAGGAAAAATCTGTAGGATTTAGAGCTGGAGGGGACTTTAGATCTCATCTAAGTCAAACTCTCTGTTTTATAGATGAGGTAATTCATAATAATAATAGTAACCAACATTTACCTAGTTCCTTGCTATACTATTAGTGCTTTGCAATGATTCACTTGAGCCTCACAGAAACCATGGGAGGGAGTTGCTATTGTTACCATCCCCAGTCGCAGAGCTAGTAAATGTCTGAAACCAGATTGGATCTCAGGTCTTCCTGATTCTAGGCCCAGCGCTCTGTCCACTGTACGTACTACCTAAGTCTTAAAAAGGTAAAATGAGTTAGCTAAAAAAGGCATATAGGTAGTGATGAGCAGAGGCAGAATTTGAACTCAGGTTCTCTGATTGCCATGTTCCCTCCATTATAGCACACCTTCTAGCCAAAGAATAATAATACAAGATAGGAATTAATAACAGCAACAAATATTAAAACAAAAGTCCTATTTCAGTAACTCATGAAATGGAGGTAACCCTGGGATCTCAAAGGCTATTCCAGCAGAGGACAAATTCTGGTGGGTTCTACCAATCTGTAATGCCTTTGGGTGTGGTCCTGGTGACAGACTGCCTGCTGCTGGAAGATAAGTATAGCTGAGTACAAAAAATTAATTATCAGTAAGCTGGACCTTAGGTGGTTCATTTTTTTTTTGGTTGTGGCAACACAGGAAGCAAAAATATTCTCTCTCTGATTCCTGTGGCTACTTCCCATCCCTCTCCCCACAACTTTCCTCTGTCTCCTTTTCATTTCACTGAGAAAGACAGAGAAGTAGAAAAGGCATTGAGAGATATCCAGCAGTTACTAGGACATTGTGAAAATAATTAACTTTTGGAATTCTAAAAATAAAATCTTTCTTCAGTCACCACCAAGGTTATATACTTAAAGGAACCAAATCATATCAGTATTGATGTTCTCCTCATGAATGAAATCTGAAGCAGTAAGGAAATTGCAGCTAAATGGAAGGCTGGATGACTCACAGACGCTACTTGGTGAATCAATTAAAGGAGTTGCCAAAGGTGGTTTCAAACTATGCCAAAGGATGACAAGAAGCATCATTTCATGGGACACTCAGTCATCTTAATATTCACAATGAATATAATCTACCTCGAGTCTTGTCTTTAGCTTTTTATCATCAGAGATAAAAAACACAATGCCTTGTGAAATAGATGTAGAATGTAATATAATATTAATACAATAATATAATCTGAGTTTTGAAGGAAGTTAGAGATTCTCGTAGGTAGATAAGAGATAAGCTTTTAAGTCATGATGGAGAGCCCGTTCAAAGGAACATAGACCAGATTTCATTATCTAGATGAGGGGCAATAAGGAGGCCAGTTTAGCCTCCATTCAACATTCATTGATACTTTGTGAACTTGAATTTCCTGATTTGCTTTAACACCTGACTCACCTGCTACTTTCTTCATGAAGTCTTTCCAGGTGCCTTCAGCTACTAGTGTACCCCTTCCCAAAATCATCATGAATTCATTTTGTATATATTCTCTCTGTATGTGTATATGTATGTGTATACAATCTTAAGGGAATTTCTCCACGTGGAGTCTCCCATGTGTTGATTAAGATCATAGAAGATTCCTTGATAAATACAACTAGAGAAAAAAAATCAGATCATTGAACAAAGGTTAGCTATCAATATTAAGTGAAGTATAAGACAGGAAGATATATTTTACCCATTAGTGGAGTTTTTTTTTGTCATGAAGGATGTCCTTCACAGGGTCTAAATGGAAAAGAAATTCACTGTAGATAGTAAAGACTTCCAGACACCCCTTTTTTGTGGATGACATTGTACTAGTTGCTTCAAGTGATTGAATACTACCGGATTTCCTCAGTGAGACCCACAGAAGAGAGATCAGTCTAATCATTATCCGTTGGATCATAAGATTTGAATTTGAATGGGGTTTAGTCTAGTTTCCTCATTTTAAGATTACTTTTGAGGGTATTAAAGCCAATGGAGGTAAAGTGACTTGGTCAAAGTCATAGACTGGTAAATGACAGAGCCAAGATTCAGTTTCTGGTCATTTACTCCAAATCCAGTGCTTTGTACCAGGAATTCTTCTTTTTTTTTTTTTTTTTTGCTTTTTGGAGGGCAATTGGGGTTAAATGACTTGCCCAAAGTCACACAGCTAGTAAGTGTGTCAAGTGTCTGAGGCTGGATTTGAACTCAGGTCCTCCTGACTTCAGGGCTGGTGCTCTATTCACTGCACCACCTAGCTGCCCCTGTACCAGGAATTCTTTTTTTTTTTCTTTATTTATTTTTTTAATTTTAATTTATTTTCTTGGTTACATCATTCATTTCCACAAG
>CM053598.1:183176349-183193416 GCA_028646575.1 Pseudocheirus occidentalis
CTGGGAGCAGTTTGGCCGGACCCGCTCTTCTCCCCAGTTAACAAAATCCACTGACCTTTCTCTTAGCCTTTTTGTCTTCTGGCCTGATAGATGTGGTAACTGTGCCTCTAGTGCAGCTGATCTGCTTTCCTATAGATGCGGTTCCCCGCCCAATGCCCCAGGGCTTGACCCGGCCAAAACCAGACTGCTGTGAAGAGCCCCACCTGCTGAGCTGCCTGTAGCAACAGATGTGCTTTCTGTCTTTTGGAGAGTTTTGGAGCTTGAAAATCTATTTAGAGTCCCATTTTATGAGTTTTTTAGCATGTTTGTGTGGGAGCTGTGGTGCTTTGCTGCTTCTACACCGCCATCTTGGCTCCTCCCCCAAGATTCTGTACCAGGAATTCTTAACCTATGTGTGTGTGTGTGTGTGTGTGTGTGTGTGTGTGTGCGTGCGCGTTCGAGCACATGTGCATCATGGGCCCCTTTGACAATGTGAGGACACCTATGGACTCTCTTTTTAGAATAATATTTTTTAATGCATAAAGTAAAATAAATAGGATTACAGAATTCTTTTGAAGTACAGTTATCAACATATTTAAATAACCAAGTATACAGATCCCAGGTTAAGAATCCTTATTCTATACTATAGAATATATACTATATATACTATATACTATAGAATATATACTATAATGTAATCTATATTGTGACATGCGGTTGGATGGTAGCCCATTGAATCAGAGCATCAGTACATACATCTGTGACAGGAGCTACAAGTTGACAGTGAATTGAATAGGAAAATAAGAGCAGGCTGCATTGTTTTTGAAAAATTGCATGGCATTTTCACTGATTCCCAAGCTGCTTCCTGATATACAAGCCCATTTCTTTAACAGTGATTTCTGAAGATTTAAAATTGAAAATGGCTCAAATGGCAATGGAGAGGAGCATTCTGTGTATAAACAGAAAGAAGGCCTGTGATTTCAATGGCATAAAAAACTCTCAGGTGAGGAAGTGCTTGTCCAGTGCTCAGGTTAAGCACCTTCTATGTAACACAGCATTAGCTGCCTAGTTTGAACCCAGATCTTGTTGGCTTGCAAAGCAAATCTTTATCCATAACACCATCCTATCTCCATGGCTGCAAATAGGGCATAACAAAATACCAGTTATGACTTGCACAGTATGAAGGTTACCCAGAAAATATTTGAGTGGAAAAACAAGTGGGCCAGTCTTATAACAAGAGGAAGTGATAATGTGGAAAACCCAAGTGCTATAGTGGGAACCACAGAATGTCCAAAAGGCCTGAAAGAACCTGTCTGTTGCATTGAGTAGATCTTTTAAGGAGGATTTATGGGAGGGAATTCTGACATTGTCAAGATCATAGAAACACTGACATACTGTGTTATTCTATGCCATGTTACCAAGTGAGTGTTACAGATAGTGAACCCATTGGGTTTGGAGTTAGGAAAGATCATTGTGAACTGAAATAGAATAAAAACATAATGGGGAGAAAATAGAAATTGAGCTGGACTTTGAAAGATGAATGGGATTTGGATGGGTGAAGAGAAAAGTAAAGTTATTTTATCAGTGACTTGGAAAACGCCACAGGTGGCATGCTTATCATATTTGCAAATGGTGCAAAATAGATAAATTAGATCTGTGGTATCCAGAAATATCTCAGAAAACTAGATTATAGAAATCTGGGCCAAATCAAATAAGATAATATTTGTTTCAGATAAAGGTATTCTTATACTTGAGTTTAAAAAAGTTTCATAATGCATTTCATAATAGCATAGATGTGAGTGGGCAACAATTTGAAAAAGATTCAAAGGTTTTAGGGGACAACATTTTTTTTCTTTTAAAATCACTTTTAAAAATTCTGAACTTAAATACTGTAATGTTAATGGGATTTAAGATCTTCCCCGCCCACATGGAGCCCATTAAGAGAAACTTGTTTAGGGGAGGCTTGCTTGTAGGAAGACTTTCACACCTTTCACTAATTTCTAATTAGATTCTGAGTCTAATTAGAGGGTTGTATTGTCTTCTGGTTCTGAGAAGTGTATATATACTCTGGGTTGGTATTTTGCCTTAGGGACTCTCTTATAATAAGGGTCTTCTGATTCCCTGGTAGAGATTCTGAGTGACCTGTATGTTCAGAGCTCCCTCACTGCTCAGATGTAAAGACTCTCTATTCAGGGATGTATGTACAGTGTATAGTTGATTCAGGCAGTCAGAACCCTGCCTGTTGATCTTTATTCCTCTGCTTATATTTTCTCTGAAGTTCAGGGTGCTGACTTTTCCCATGAACTAATGAATGTAATTTAAAAAGATTGTTGACCCCTTAAACAGCTATCTTTCCTAGTAAAGCAGATCTAAGAACCTGCGCTAGCAACCATCCTGGGTATGCCAGTGTGGTTGCTGTTACAAATACCAAAAGAATTCCATATACATAGCAGTAAATGGACTGCAGATGTAAAAGTATCGGTGGTGTGTTATGGCAGTCAAGAAGAGAAATATAATTTTAGGTTTCATCAAGAGAAGTATAAGATACTAGACTTAAAGAAGCAATAGTATCGATGGGCGTACCATGGTCAGAGTACATCTGGTGTATTGTGTTCAGTTCTGGTAAATCCATTTTAAGAAGGACATCGCTAACGAGGAGGAGATTCTTCAGAGCAGGGGAGCCAAGATGGTAAAGTGTCTCAATATTATGAAGGCACTGAGGATGCTTAACCTGGAGACAGAGGTCTTGGGAGGGGTGGAGATATAATAGTTATCTTCAGGTATTTGAAGGGCCTTCTAAAGAACAGGACTATTCTGCTAAATCCTAGAGGGGCAGATAAAAAGAGGCTGATGTTGGCTTGATGCTGAATAGCTCTAACAATGAGAGCTGTCTGAATGTGGAATGGGCTTCCTCAGGAGGCAGTGGGTTACCTCTCCCTGGAGGTTTTCAGGCAGAGCCTGATTGATTGCTTGTTGAATTGCTTTGTTGTCATAAGGCAGCGGTTCTCAACCTGTGGGTTATGTTCACTTTGTAACAATGAAAATATATCCTGCATATCGGATATTTACATTATGATTCATAACAGTAACAAAATTGCAGTTATGAAGTAGCAACGAAAATAATGTTATGGTTGGGGGTCACCATAACATGAGGAACTGTATTAAAGGGTTGCAGCATTAGGATGATTGAGAATCACTGTCATAAGGCAATGGTGTCAAACTCAAATAGAAACAGCCACTAAACTGCATTTTGACTTAGAAAACCACTTACTAACATTATCTTTGTACAATTTTTAAATTTCTTTTGTTTTTTATTTATCTTTATATATAATGTGCTTTATTTATATATTTACAATATATAACATATTTATAGATAAAAATTACTTCTTTTGTTAAAGTATTTCCCCACCAGCACCACCATGTTTAACACCTCTGTTGTAGTGGGAGGAGGATTCTTTTTGTTCTGAGATGGGTTAGACTAGGCTCTGAATTCTTATACAGTATTGGTATTCTCTCATTCAGGTGGGGAGAGCAGCATGCACCAAGACTTAAGGTAAAAAGTTCAAGGCATGTTTTGGAAATAGGAAATGGAATTTGGACAGATTGTAGGACTCTATAAAGCAGTAGTAGAGTTACACCAGAAGAGTACAATTTCTCTTTTGCATTTTTTTCCTAGGTTCTAAGTACACTTCTTTTTAACATAAGCATAGATCTGTCTGTGGCACCTTGGCATAGTCACTGGTCTTGGAATTAGGAAGACCTGGGCCTAAGTCCTGCCTCTGATGGGTATTGACTTTGTATCTCTGCAGGCCACTTCTCTCAGTACCCTGGGCAACTCACCAAATCTCTAAGTGACAGAGCAGGCAATAGTCTGTATTGGCTAAAGCTTTCTCATCAGGAGTTCTCCATACCATTTAAATCACAGGTTTGGTTAAAAAAAAATTGTAACCATCAATGACTGTCTGAGCGTATAGTATAGGTATTTAATAAATGCTTGTTAAATTGACTCTAGGGGTGGCTAGGTGGTGCAGTGAATAGAGAACCAGCCCTGGAATCAGGAGGACCTGAGTTCACATTTGGCCTCAGACACCTAACACATACTAGCCGTGTGACATTGGGCAAGTCACTTAACCCCAGTTGCCCTGCCTCCACCCCTCCAAAAAAAAGGAACAAAAAATTAAATAAATAAAATAAAATTAAAAAAAGTTAAATTGACTCTAGCTTCTGCTATAAAAAAGCTATGTTCTAAAAATAATAATTGACCATCTGAGTACTCACTTTAGTTTTATTCAATAGGCACTAACACAAGTGATTAAGAGTAATTATAAGCATATAATATTAGCTATGGTTATTATTACTGTTTTTGGTTTTGGTTGGGCTTGGGGTTAGGAATCATCCATGTAGGCAGCTCCCAGCACGGAAACACTATTCACTGATACAGATCTATGACTTGTTTATACAAAGTTAACATTGAAAGGTTAAGTAACTTACCGTGGTCGCACAGCCAGTATGTGTCAGGCACAGGATTGGTATCCAGATCCTCCTGACTCCAAGGCTAATTTTTTTATCATGTCTTGTCGTCCCTGTATTGTTTTGACTCCGATCACTAGTCTCCTATAGAATGGCAACTCTTTATTTGATATCTAACCACAAGTGTCCTTGACCTTTCTGAGATAGCCCTTTTATGAATAAAGACCTTTATCCCAATAGTTTTAAGAAGATCTGGTCCTATCATCCGCTGTCTGGTAGCAAGGTGGTGTGTGTCCTTTCTGTTTATGAAATGATACAGATCACAGTGACATTTTCATCAAAACATTTATATGATACTTTAAAGTTTGTAAAACACTTTACAAATATGTAAGTAACTTGACAGTCACTTCTACAATTGAACAGGACATTAGAAGCCATAGGATAATTGTCTAGAGGACTAGGCTTGGAGATGGAAAGCCTGAGTTTAAATCCTGCCTGGAATGCTTGCTAGCTGTGTGACGTTGGGCAAGTTACTTAACCCCTGTGGTCCTCAGTTTCCTTGACCATTATTATATGGCCTCAAAGGCCCTTCCAGCTCCAATTCTATGATTCTATGATTTTGTTCAACACTTTGTTTTAAAAATGAAGAGCCTGAAGAAGTTTGAATCAAGGTCATGTAAGTGGCAAAGCCATGGTTTGAGTTTATGTCTTTTGACTCTGAGGACAATAGTCTTCCCTCTAGATAAATCATAATTTCTGAGGTAAACCACTTGAAGGATTTCTGCAAGGATAGTTATAGTTTGTGAATGTGGTCATTGAATTGGTGTCGGACCTTTTTGCTAGAGTTTTACCAGATAATAGTAGAGCTTCTCTAATCCCCAAGGGGTTCTCTTTAATTTTCACTTGGAGGGTAGAGATGAACAGAAAGTACTACTTTTGGTTGTGGTTTCGTGGTGTTTGCTTCAGAATTTGAAAGAAAGTGCCTTGTCAGCATTTTCATGCTCAATTTCATGCCCAATGACAGCAAGTATGACATTTCCCTAGAGACTTTTTCTCTGCCTAGATGTCCAGAGCACAATAACATATGCTTACAGGCTTGATCGCATCACTTGAATGGAGACCCTTGAAACTGAAGAAGTGTAAAGACGCTTAAAAATTAAACCATTTTCAGAGCTATTTATACATCTCCTTTGAAACTCCCAATGTGTGCCTTTCCTTGTTGAGGTCATAGCACTTTAGCTATTTAAATGAATACTTTCAAGTGTCCTGTTGGGAAAATTGGTCACGATAGAAGGAAAGGTTATGTTTATATATTCTGATACTCAGATCCGTGTGGAATAGTTCTGCAAAGATGGGATAATCCAGGAATAAATTCTCAAAACTCTGCCTTTTTTGTAAACATGCAGGGTTTTGTTCATCTTAAATTCACTCTCATGGTTTTCCTTCTCTGTGTTACCTTTGCATTTACCTCAGTTTCACCTCCTGGATTATTCTCAGACTTTCACCTCTCTGTATTATTCCTCCTCTGATTGTGTCCTTGGTGCAGTCTCAAGGTTTGTTTGGAGAAGTTGAAACACTGAATGACCTTGTTTGAGAGTAAAAGGAAGAATGCTTTAAATCGGCATTGAAAGGCCATCTTCTTTGCTCAGGTCTTCAGATTTTCTGGGAGCGACAAATTCTCTTCCTCTTCATTGTACTTTGGTTTCATCCTATGGGTGACACAGTCAAAGACTGATTTTTCTCTCTCCTTTACTTGAACACCCCCTACCACATTCAAGAAATAAAGGGGAAAGAAGTGTTTCTATTTGAGTAAATATGGCAGATGTCTCCGTTTCAACCTAATTTGCGGAAGTAGTGAGTGTCCCATATCTACCAGGATTTTATTTGTTTACTTCTGTTCTCTCCTACCATCTTCACACACGTGGAAATATGGGTGCCTGCCACTAAAAGTCATTCTTTTTCCTTTCACATCCGGCTTTGGCTGTGGATAATCTTTTTCGTTAGAGCATAATTCTGTGCCCCAAAGTCATGGGAATGACCTTCTGTTCAGAGCTTTGCTTTGGTTTTTTTAAAAACAGTTCGCACTCTTAACATTGTCCAGTCACTTTGTAAATGGCTATCATTGGTCATAAACAAAATCTTATGAGAATGCATAGGTCAATTAGTGGAAATATGTCTATATCACTATGGAAAAAACCCATAGTTGTCCCTTTTGGCTACTGGGTCCTTAGAAACACATTCAAGGACAGTATATTTGCAAGTGAAGCTTGCTTTATACTATAGATGTGTTCTTGAAGATGGAATAATTTAAAAAATGCAGGTGATCTCACCATTTAAAAAGAATCCTATTAGGAATTAATTTGATCAAATAATCATTTCTTTAAAGTGAATAATCTCTCCCTCATCTAACCAATTAGGTATATATTTTGCAGACCAAATCTGCATAAAGTGAGAGCACTTGTATATGTGTTACTTTTGCCTAGGTGGTTGGAGTTAACTACCCTGTTGTTCCCTGGTTATTCAGAACTGAATATTCTGCTTTGGATGGTGTAATATTGGAGCCTCTGCAGTGACTGATACTGTGATCCTCCTAACTGTAAATTTCACGAAGACTGAAACTGCCACCTGAGGTGAAGTTAAAAGCATCTTTCTAAAAGTGCTTATGTCCCCATGGGCAAAACAGAACTTTAAGGAAATTACTGAGAATTCACATGAAGAAGCCACATTGGCCTTAAGCTATTTGGAGATCCATTTGCCTCAGTTCTCTGCTCCATTTTACCAGGGGATAACTGGCCTCTTTGATTGAATTTCTCCTAGTGGGAAGCAAGTTGGACTCATATTCTTCATTAGTTAAAGTCTTTTCCTGTTGGATCAGCCCTCCTAATACTGTTTCATTGGCCAGCCAGCATGATAGAGAATTCAGCAGACCAAGAACAGTGACTGTTCAAACTTCCTAGAACCCTTTCATATTTTTCCTGAACTTCAGACCACATTTTAAGTTATTTCATGATGCAGGAATTTTTTACTTAATCTTCTTTCTTTATCAAACAATTATGTGGTGAGGAGAAGAGCAGACAGCAATAAATTTCTCACACACATTCTTACCCTTTTTTTATTTCCATAATTGAATAAAGACTCGGTCTGGTCAGTCCAAGTGACAGTCTTTGCACTGGTGCATGAAGGCTGAAAAATGGAAAAGGACAATAGTAATCTGTTTGGTAAAAGCAATTCAGTTCCCATTTCCCACTATCCTTTGTGAGATAGGCAAGGAGTTACTTTACATATCAGGTGAAGTAACTGAACCTCCTTTGGAATTCAGTGTCTCTTTGAAAGCCAAATAAAAAAACCTGAGATCTTAGGGAACTGAGCTTGCCTCTTATATTCCCTAATGAGGAAATCTGCTGTTTTCCATTTATGGCTTATATGGTTTGAATTTGTGGTTTTTCTGTTTCGCAAGAGCTGCTGACAGTGATAAGTCTAGCATGGGAAATAATACTATTAGTGGTGGTATGACTAAGTATATGTAATAAAGGTTTGTGTCTACATCCCTGGTGGAATTTTTAAGAATCAGTATTCACATACAGGTTGGAAGGGTGAAGGCAGAGAGAAATTTCTTGAGAGTAAGGAGTCATTGATAAAACCTGGAAAAGGTCTGAAGAGTTGGATTTTACCCTAATTTTACAGATAAGGAAACTGAGGCCCAAACTTGCCAAGGTCACAGGCAGTAGTTAGCAGAGTTGAGATTTGGACAGGAAGTCTTCTGACCCCAAATTCAGCAGTGATAGGCACAATACACTGCCCATAGTAGGCATTTGATGAATGTTTGGCCTTTGTATACATTATAAAAAGTAAAGTGGAATAAATTTCTTATTAAAGTACTACTTATTCAGTTTTCTATGTCAGCTGTCCAGGATGAGAGAATAGGCATAAACTGTGGGAAATTTCTGTCTACTTGGAAAAACAATAGCGTGCATAATTCTTAGCCATCAAAATAATAGAGACACGGAGTCACAAGGCCAAATGACTGCTTCCCATTTGCTTTTTCCTGACAGCTCTTTCCATCTAAAGCAGTACTTCAGTTTTAGATAATAAATGGCACATTAAGGCTAGAAGGGATCATGGAGATCATTTATTCCATGTGTGTGACCCCTTCCTCTCCATTTCCCTCCCCCCCCCATTTTATAGATAAAGACCCCAGAAACAAGTTCGTATAGTAAGTGGCAGAGGCAGTTCCTTTCTAGCTGTTAATTGTTTCTCTTAGTAGGCTCCCTCCTGGCCCTAAATTCTTTAATTACTTTCTACAGTCCCATACTGTCCTGATTAAACCTGGCCTTTGTAGAAGAAAGGGACACAAAGGTCCTCCATGATTCAGTGGTTCAGCTACCCTGTGTGGGAGAGTATGACTGGTTGTAGTTCTGATTAAAGACCTGGTCCAGGATGGCAGTTATTAAGGACTAGACCTTTTGGCTGGTGGTAAGTCACCTTGTTTCATTAAAACCTCCTAAAGTGTTCCAGATCTACACATCTGCACCTTCCCTCCTGGACAATTTTAGCTTCTTGGGAACTGTTGTAGTTCTCATGGAAGGATAGGGAGGTGGAGTGGGAGGGCAGCTGGGAGGCTGGTGGTGCTAAAAGTCTAAAGGAATTATGGGGTGACGCTAGAATACTGATTTGGGACAAAGGCTGTCTCAAAGAAAGCCTAGAGCCAGTTGAATAAGCAAAGACACTTCTTTAGTGTGTATGGAATCATAGCATTTAAAGGTGTCCGATTGTCAGATTATCACAGTCTGCTATTACTGACCTTTCCAAGCTTATCTCACATTTCTTCTTTTCCTCTACTCCCTAGTATTCAGCACTCCAACCAAACTGAACTATTCACTGTCCTCTGAATATATCCCAGGCTTTCTTAGCTCCAAGTTATTGATCATGTTTGCTCATCATTTTCTCTATAATAATAGCTGGCTTATAGTACGTAGCATGGGGCGTCTCGAGTGCTTTTTGGTTTATGCAGAGCACTTTACAAATATTACCTCATTTTATCCTCACAACAACCCTGGGAAGTAGATGCTGTTGTTATCTCCATTTTATAGATGGGAAAACAGGCAAGCAGGTTAAGTAGCTTGCTCAGGATCACACAGTTGCTAAGTGTCTGAGTTTGGATTTGAACTCATGTCTTCCTGACTTTGCAGCTACATGGTGCAGTGGATAGAGCTCTGGGTCTAGAGTCAGAAAGACTCATCTTCTTGGGTTCAGATCTCACCTCAGACTCTTACTCACTCTGTGATCCTGGGCAAGTCACTTGATCTTGTTTGCCTCAGTTTCCTCATCTATAAAATGAGTTGGATAAGGAAATTGCTATTTTTGCCAAGAAAACCCCAAGTGGGGTTGCAAGGAGTCAGATATGACTGAAAACCACTGGACAGCATCATCCTGACTCACTCCAGAGCTCTGTTCATTGTGCCACAAAACTGCCTTGTGCCTAGGTCTGACCTACCTCTTCCCCCAAATCCCTGCTTGCTAAAATTCTGTCCGTTCTTTAGGAAGCTTCAATGCCCTCACCTTTAGAAAGATAGTGTGATTTCATGGTGAAATCACTGTTGTAAGACCTCAATCTGCATTCCTTCTCTGCTACATACTTTTAAAATTATGTGTGTGCAGGCAAGACTCTTAATTCCTTTGAGTTTTGGATTCCTCACCTGGAAATGAACCTAATAATACTGCAACATCACTTTGTAAATTGTAAGACTTGGTATAAGCACACAGGTTGTTCTTCTTATTTAATCTTCCCTAATTCTCCAAGCCCTAGAAGAAAAAACAATCATTCCATTCTTGGACTTCACATAATTCCTTATTTGTATCACATGTGCATTTTTCGTGGCTCATTTTTGTAGTGACCCTGTATTCTCAGAGGCTGTGCATGCAGAACACAAGCCCTGGCAGGACCTACAAAGCTGGAAAGACCTTGAGTACTGGTCCAGCAACAGACTGTGTAGTTGTCTCAGGATATACATATGTGCTTAGGATGAGTTAAAATAATAATAAGATCTAGCATTTATGTAGTGCTTTAAGGTTAGCAAAGCACTTTACAAATGTCTACACAAGTGACAGGAAAAAAAAGACTACTCATTCATCCTATTATCACCTCAGTGGAAGTCTTTTTTTTTTTAATGGTATGTGTTGGTAATTCAGCAGGACTCCTTACCGCAAGACTGATCACTGGTTAAAAGGTTATGACCGTTTTTGGGGGGACCACAGAAACTCATGAAACAGATTGCAATTTGCATTGATGGAAGAAGTATCTGTGCAAGTCAAGATAGTAAGCATTTACTATGTGCCAAGGACTGTGCTAAGCCCTGGAGTGGTAAAGAAAGGCCCAAACAGTCCCTGTCCTCAGAAAGCTCACGCCACAATCTATTAGGTGTGCCAATACACAAACAACCATGTATATTCAAGAATAAATGAGAGGTAATCTTAAAGGGATGGTCCTTTTCCATTGAAAGGGACCCAGAGAAAGCTTGTGTGAACTGATGCAACTTGAAGTGAATAGAACAGGAGAACAAAGAGTAATACTGTAAACATAATTAACTGTGAAAGACTTAGTAACTGTGATGAGTCCAATGATCCATAAAAATGCCAAAGAACTCATGACAAAATATACTCTCCATCTCCAGATAGAGAACTGAAGGACTGAGAGCGCTGATTGAAGCATTTTTTGGTTTCTTTTTCTTGGATTATTTTTTTTTCTTCAAAAGATGACTAATGTGGAAATATGTTTTGCATGACTTCACATGTATAAGGGATATTGTATTTCTTGCCTCCTCAATGGGTGGGGGGAAGGGGTGGAGGGAAAGAAAACATTTTGGAACTGAAAATAAAAAGAAAGTTGCTTTTTTAGAAAGATACAGCCCCAGAAAGGCTTCTTGAAGAAGATGAGATTTCACACTAATGGAATTATGAATCCTTGAAGTAAAAAAGCACGTTTTTATGTGATATGTGTGTTAGGGTTTTAGACAGATCCTATTTATCTTCCCCCAGCACCCAACACTCTTCTATGCACATAGAAGGTCTTAATGTTTATTGAACTGAATAGTCTGCTAATTTATTGTTTTCTTAAGTTTGGACTTCTACACTGGACTTTCTAAAAGTAGGACCTCTATTTCATCATAATTAATCAGAATCCAAGACTACTGCCATAAATGGAGAGGTAACCCTTCTAGATTTGCAATCTGCAGTTCTTGACAGTTTCTTTGACTTCTGTCACTACCCAAATTTGATTCTTACTTCCCTTCCCCAAGCCCTTAGTCAGCAAAACTTGGAATGGTTTTTCCTTTGCAGCTCAGTTTTATGCTGTTTTCTTTTGGTGATGGCTTTCCTTTATTTATGTAGCAAGGATTTATTTAGTATTTGTTATGTGATAGGCACTGTACTAGGCACAGGAGATACAAAGACAAAATGGGAAAAAATGAAAACTGTCTGCCCTCAGGGGGCTTGCAGTCTGTTTGGATGAAATATGATTGTAGTAAGGAACTACAAAATATACAGAAAAAATAAATACAAAATAATATCTGTGGAGTAAAGGACTCTTAACAATTAGTTATCAGGAAAAGCTTCAAGAAAGGGAAGGTGCTTAGGTGGAGCCTACAAAGGCAGCTAGGGATTCTGAAAGGTGGAGGTAATGAGAGAGTGCATTCCACGTCCAGGGACAATTTGTGTGGAAAAACAGGGAAGTGGGATATAGTACATCCTGCATGTAGGATGGCTGTTTTGTTAGGTAAATGCACTGGCCCTGTGTGCCAACACACTCTAGGGGAGCATTCCCAATGGCCTTTTTACTCCTCAGAGTCAATGGGAATGATTGTCCCCAGTTCTGAGCCACACCTCCGGTGGAATGAATGTATGTAGGGGACTATCCTGGATGGACCAAATTGTGAGTGATCTTTAAATAACAAACTAAGGAGTTTACATCTAGTTCCATGTGATCAGTCAACATTCAAATTGAAAAGAACTCTCTCCATGGTGTCCGTTTTAGGAGATGTGCTGCAGCTGCATGAAATATCACATTTGGCCGTGCTGTGGCTGCTTTTGTTTTGTTTTACTGTATGTGGATGAATTGTTTTTTTGTTTTTCTCAGAAAAGGGAAGATCTTCTCCCTCCTCTCTGTCAGCGGAAAAGAAGACTTATCAGTAAAGGGTCAGCAGAAGCCACAAGTCCCTTCCTTCCTTCAACTCTACTTCTGGAATGATTTTTGGTTTTGTTTTGAAGGCTATGGAAGAGACAGACAGTAAAAAGGCTGTTTGAGGAGAAATCCATCATCTAAGCCTTGCTTGTCTTTCTCACACTGGCTCCCAAACATCACTCCTCGTTTGGTTTATGCATAGCATGACAGGGAGTTAAATCTTATGCGGTAGCCCAAGCAACCCACACTGCAGACAACTAAAAGATTCTCCTTTATTAATCTTTGTGCATGCCCAGTCTGTGACTCTGCACATGCACAGAGAAGGTGTTTACTGAGTATTTGCTGAATTGAATTAAATTGTGAAGAAATAGATTAAAATCCTTTTACTTCTGTTGAATAACATTTCACCTCTCTTCTACTGTTTCTTACCTTGTCCAGGTATCCTTTAATTCAAGGGGTTCTTACCTGGAGTCTGCTTTAGGGGTACCTAGATTTCAGAGATTCTGTGAACTTGGATTGAAAAAATATCTTTATTTTCATTTAGTTGGTTTTCTTTGTAATCCTGTATGTTTTTATCAGCTCCTATTAACATGCACATGTTTTGTTTGTACACAGTTATTTGCATGTTATCTCCCCACGAGCCTGAGCCCCTTGAAAAGAGACACTAGATTTTGGAGTAAGAAAGACATGGGTTCAAGCCATACTCTGACAATAGCTGTGTGACCAGGGAAAATCACTTGAATTCTCTGAGTCTTCATTTCCCCATCTTTAAATGAGGATAATAACATTAGTAATTATACCAGAAAGTTATACAGAGGATAAAATAAGGTATTCTATATAAAATGCATTGCTCCTTTTAAAGTGGTGTGTGGGGGGTGGGGGTGGGGGGATGTGTGGGTGTGTAGACACATGCATATATGGGTAGACAGACAGAATGGCATATCGACTAGAGAGCTGGCCAGAATGACTTCGATTCAGTTTGCTGTCTATAACACATGCTGGCTATATAAACCTAAGCAAACCATATAACCTCTCAGTACTGTAAACAGTTCTCTACACCTATAAGCTTCAGAAAAGGTACTGATGTGCATTTATAGAGGGAGTTTCCTTATCTAGGAAGTGCCTATATCAATGCAATCACATGCCTAATCCCTGTTGTGTAATTATTATGAGAGTGGGGTAAGAAGGGCAGGTTCTTTTTTTAATTGTAGTCATTTTAGAACATGGTGTGTGCTGTTATGTACCTGGGAGTCTTAAGATTAGACATGGAGTCAGAAGACCCACCTTCAAATATTACTGTTGCTCTTTATACAAGTGACTGTGAAGAAATCATTTCACCTGTCCAGGTTCAAAGTCTCTTCCTTTGTATAATGAAAGGGCTAGACTAGATTCTTTAGTCCAGAGGCTCTTAAAACGTTTTGCTTCATGGACCCTTTTGATAGTCTGGTGAAACCTATGGACTACTTTTTAGAATAACATTTTTGAATGTATGAAACTAAATATAGGATTATAAAGAAAATCAGTTATGTTGAAATATAATGAAAAAATTATTAAACAAGTTCATGGACCCCTGGATTAACAATCTTTGTTCTAGTAGAAGATCCTTTCCAGCTTTTAGTCCTGTGATCATTTGTTAATAGATAAGGGCTGCCCACTTAGATTGTCAGTCTCAGGGTGTCCTCTTCAGCAATCAAAGATAACACAATATTGTCCCTTCTCCAGTTCCTGCTCTGTGTCACTTAATTGCCACTTCATTCATAACTAGTTCTATAATCTGGGTTTTCCCATTCTTAAATGAAAATTTAGAGAGTGATAGAAAGAAATTCTTTTAGTCTTATACCCCATACAGATTTTGGTGAAACCTGACAAGTGTTACTTTCCGTATCTAAAAATTCTTTGTGGGTATGAAAAAGCAATATGTAAGATTTTAATTTGTTAAGGAAGTGAAAAACAATCATTTTCCATGGAGAATGTTCACATTTGGACCTTTTTACTTCTCCCTTCTATTTGAAAACCAAGTGAGAATTTGATGCAATTTAAGAACCAATCAAGTTGTATGTTTGCTCTCCTTCCTCAATTTCTAAGACTCTTCAACCACTCTGTAATTAAGTTCTTTTAGTCTCATTTTACTTTAGGTGAAGCTGAGATGCAATGAAGTTAGGTGACTTGGGAAAATCCACTCAGTGAGTTGGTGGTAAAGAGCATTCCTGAAAATAGACATTTGCTTACTTGCTCAGGGTGACTTGGCAATCTCTGCCAAGTGAGTAAAAAATACTGCTGGTATCCATCTTATCATCACCTCAGTGGAGGCGGACAGGCTGCTTAAAAAGAATAGTGTGTGCTGGCTAAATTTCTTTTATTTACAAGACCGCATTTAGAGTAGTTATATTTCAAGCTACAACCACATTCTATTTAACTTGGGGCTGAAAGAACTGACAAGCAAAGGTGATTCAGAGAAACTTTGTGGGTACAGGTGAATAAGTATTCAATATATAGTGAAAGCAACACTAGAGAGAATAATCTTGAATTATAGCAGATGGGATTTTCCTTAAGTATTAGGAGGGGACTGGTGCCTGGAACACAAGAGGTATAAGGTTGTTGTGGGGGTCAAATGACATTCTATAAATAAAATGCTTTGTAAATTTTAAGGCATTATTAATATTCAGAAGACCTAGTTTTGGGGTGGCTAGGTGGTGCAGTGAATAGAGCACTCAGTCAGGAGGACCTGAGTTAAAATCAGGTCTCAGACACTTAACACTTATTAGCCATGTGACCTTGGACAAGTTAACCCCAATTGCCCTGACCTTCCCCTCCAAAAAGAAAAAAAAAAAAAAGAAGACGACCTAGTTTCAAATCCTACTTCTGCCCCTTACTACCTATACCTATGTGCCTCTGGGCAAGTCATTTCTTCCCTGAATCTCAGTTTCCCCATCTACAAAATGAGAGGGTTGGATTCAATGGCCTTAAATCTCATCTAGCTTTAATTCTTTGATCCTTTGTTACATTACCAAATATTTGTTGATTTGAATCATTGAATTGAATTCATGTAGGTGATTTCCAGATCTAAAGGTGAGTGTATTTGGGTAACTGGGGGGAAGGAAGGAGAGGAGCCCAGATAAAGCTGAAGGAGGATGTATAGGCAGCACCTGCTTATTGGTATTGTTTAATGTCATACAGGTTCCTGGAAGGACCAGCAGACTTGAGATGGACTTAGAAAGAGTACAGTAGGTTACTTCCCTCAAGAACTGTGCACCAGTTAGTATGTACCAAGTACTCATAACATAAAAGATTTAAGTTCTTCTGTGTCTCCTAGTTCGGGAAAGGATGCTGCAGTTATCCAGAAGACCAGGGCTAACATTAAAATAGGTAGTTCTTTCTAGCACTATGTTTGCAACCAATCTTATAAAGTGTTGTTCTTATGTGTATGCTGGTGGATCAGTTTCAGTAGGATGTAGTTATGGATTAATCTGATCCAATCACACACTTTCATTTACTCAGTAATTAGAACTCTCATCCTATTCCCCCCAAATTATTTGTACTTATTTTATACATTCTTTTGATTTACTTATTGGTATATGAGTCCTATTGTACAGTGCGTGCTATTTGGGAACTAGTAATTATGAAATTACACAATCTTTTATTTTTTTAATCCCTAGCACCTAGCACAGTGGCTTGTATATATAGTGGACACTTGACTGAATTGCACTGCATTTCTGCTTCTTTTTAAAATTGATCACAGGCTTTATTTTGATGGAGTATTATAAGTATTATAACCCTTTTACGTCTGGATTGGAAGATAAGGCATAGCAGGGAGCCAGCTGTGGAGTTTTGGCTGCTGAATCTTCATAGAGAATTTCATCTATTGGAAAGAAGGCAGGGGAGATAGATGCTTTCCATTTCTGCCATTTGCCAAGAAGATTAATGCTCTGCCACTTTGTGAAAGAGTTTCATTGAATCCAACTCCATGGAGCCAGCTGTATGGGTCTGCCATAGCTTAGTATGGCCTGAGGCTATATTTGCTTTTAATCATCATTTTTCTTCCTTGGAGAGAGCGATGAATTATTCTTTAAAGTAAAGGCTCGTTGTTTTGGCAGCTCCAATGTTAACTCCTGTTATTCCAAATTCTGAATAAGACTGACTAGATAGCACATAGGGTTTCTTTGGTTATATTCTTGCTGTTTTCCAGAAGAGGCAGTATGGGATAGTGGTGTAGAGAGTTGGCCTTGAAGCCAGAAAGACAGCTAATGCAACCTCGTCAAAGGGAAGGGAACAAACACAATAATCACCTACTATGTCCTACACTGTGATCCTCACAACAACCCTGTGAGGTAGAGGATATCATCCCTATTTTACAGTTGCAGAAACTGAGGCAGATTTTCCCAGGGTCACACAACTAATAAGGTATACAGAAGATACCGACTTAATACTTGTTTTTTTTTTTT
>CM053598.1:183193916-183223043 GCA_028646575.1 Pseudocheirus occidentalis
GTAGATCATTTTGGCCCAAGGGAGGGCAAGAACTTGGGACAGCTGTACAGTGACAAGACTTCCTGAATTCAAGTTCCTGGACCGAGCTATGGAGACATAATAGTACATCCTGTTAATCTGAGAAAGGACAGTCATGGAGAAGGAACAACAGGGTGAGTTAGGATTAACTGAACCCTCCAGGTAGTTGTGAAACACAAGCTTTCTGAAGGTTTCTTGGAACTTCCTGGATAGAGGCTGTAGAGCAAGGCCCCCTAAGTGGAGGAGCAGCAAGGAACTGAGCCAAGATATGGAGGAACAAAACCTGAACTTTGCTCCCTGCTACTGCCAATCAGAATTGTGCATGTCTGATGAGAGAGGTTTTTTTTCTCTTTTGATTCTAAACTCTTAAGGTAGTACATAAGTCTAGAGGCCTATAAGTGTCCTAGGAGTAGAAAGTAAGATCATCTGGAATGTGAGGTACTGGCTTATTCTTCTATAGGGAGTTCAAGCCTTTAGTGTAGTATACCTGAAGGGCTATACAGGTTCCTGGGGTGAAGCTAAGCACACAGGAAAGGGAAGGAAAATTGTATTAACTAGTTATGAGCTGTTGAAAGTCCTTTGTGTTTTTATGGCTTCTGGGTAGAAGAGAGGAGACCTTTTTTATTTGTATCTGTAAAGACTTAAACATGACCTATACTTTGAAGTTCCCAGAAGCTGCTCTAGGTGGATATGAAATAAGTCAATGAAGATTTGGGGGAGACACCTCCAAAGATTGAAATAGGTCTTGGGGCGGCTAGGTGGCACAGTGAATAGAGCACTGGCCCTGGAGTCAGGAGGACCTGAATTCAAATCCAGCCTCTGACACTTAACACAAAAACTAGCCATGTGACCTTGGCAAGTCACTTAACCCTAATTGCTCTACCTTCCCCCCCACCAAAAAAAGCAAAAAAAAAATTATACCAGGTCTTTATTAACCTAGAACTTAGGGGTCTTGTCCATTGATTGGCAGAACATTGGAACTCATCCATGTCAGCACTTTAGATACCCGAAGACAACAAACATGGATTAAACTTATTTTATGTTGCCCAGGATGGCAAAATTTGGACTAACAGGTAGACATTAGAAAGAAGCAGATTTTATTTCAACATATGGAACAGCTCTCTAAGAATTACAACTCTTCAAAACTGAAATGGGTTGCATTAGAATAGAGTAAGCGCCTTGTGACTGCAGGTATTCAAGCAGATAAAAATTCAGCCTCTGTGAAGTATGTCTTCATTGGGTGAAAAGTTCAAATACCATGTATCTTCTAAAGTGAGTGCCTTAGAATTTGTTGGCTTCTAAATGAGCCTAAGCCTAGGGTTTAAGCTGATGTCTACTCATTTCCATGGGACAGAAATGTTTTGGTGCATCTTTCTTACTTTTGCTCCCTCCAGTCTTCACATTCCTCATACCACATTAATGCCTGCAGTGGACAAGCATATCACATACAAAGGTTGAATTTTTTTTTTAAGTCAAAGAAAATTATCACTAATTGGAGTTTGTTTCACTTCAGAAATCTCAGTGATTCCCTTGTTGGAAATAATTTCAAAAGCAAGGTTTCTTGTGCTCTTTCTTTCATTTTATCTTCTAATTTGAAATTATACTGTATTGAAGAGCTAATTATTTCCACTGAGGACTGACAGGCCTTCTCAGCTTTGTCAAAACTTGAAAACTTTATCAGAGAAGAGAGGAAGAGGAAAAGATGGATGGAATGGAAGGATACTCTTACCTTTCTTGATTCTACTGACATTTCCTTTGACAAGTAACCAAACCCAAGTGCAGAACTGAACCCATTAATACATATACTGGGCTATAATCCTTAGCCTGCTTCACATCCTGTGATTAAACCAAGGTGAGGTAATTAATTTGTTTTCCTTCCCCTAATTATCCCAGTGGAGGAAAGATGAGAGAAAATCATAAGTAGAATACAGAGAATTTCCATTTATAATTATGCAACCGGACAGAATTGCCTTGTGTTGGCTGCTAAATCCCCAGCTGAACTCCTGTTTATGATGACAAAAGCTGGAGCTTCCGAGCAATACATTACAGAAGAGGAGCTGAGTCAACAGGCAGGAGGCTCAGACACCGTTAACACTTTCTTCTTTTTTTTTTGTTGCTTTTTTTTTGGAGGGCAGTTGGGGTTAAGTGATTTGCCCAAGGTCACACGGCTAGTTTTTTATGTGTTTGTGTTAAGTGTCTGAGGCCGGATTTGAACTCAGGTACTCCTGACTCCAGGGCCGGTGCTCTATTCACTGCGCCACCTAGCCGCCCCCACCATAACACTTTCAACACAAATAGGAGGGTTTTGCCCTTCTGTCCAGGACTTCAAAGGTCTAAGGTGAACTGAGTAGCTTCTGACCATGGCTATTATCCAAAGCATGCTGTGTTGCTGAAGGAAAGAGACGGTTACTTAGTCTCATGACTGAAGCTGAAATGCCATTTTGCCTCTCAAGCCCCGCATCCTCCTTTCTCACCTTTTCCACTTCTGTTACAAACTCAAGCGGAGAAGAAATCTGAGCTTATGGAGAGCTGGCAAGAGAGATACAACACCAGCAATCATTCTTCTCAAGGCTTTCCTGTCTTAGAAGCTCAAAAGTTCTTAAAAGACAAAATAAAACAAAAAACAAACTTGCACCTGATTGTACCATTCCCACCGGCAATCATCCTATAGTTTTCTCCCTCTTCACGGCTAAACTTCTTGAGGAAGTAATGTATACAATGGGTGCCTCCATGTCCTCTCCTCTCATTCTCTTCTAAACCCTCTGCAATCTGTTTTCTGATCTCACTATCCAACTGAAAGAACCTTCTCCAAAATTACCAATGACCTCTTAATTCCCATACCCAAGGCCTTTTTTGGGGGGAAGGCAGGCAAATTGGGTTTAAGTGAATTGCCTGAGGTCACATGGCTAGTGTGTCAAGTGTCTGAGGCTGGATTTGAACTCAGGTCCTCCTTTCTCCAGGGCCCATTCACTGTGCCACCTAGCTGCTCTAAAAATGCCACCCAGCATTTTTAAAAACTCTTAAGCTTCTCTCTAACCTTTGGCATTCTTGATCACTTTCTCTTGCTGGATACTCTTTCCTCCTAGAACTTTATGACTCTACTCTCCCCTGGTTCTTTTGCTATCTGTTGAAACACTCTTCAGTGTTTCACTCTTCACTCCTTTGATGGTTCTTCATCCATGTCACATCCTCTAAGTATGCTGTCCTCAGGCCTCTGTCCTCAGGCCTCTTATTCTTTATTCCGTTCCACAAATTCGATGATCAGCTTCACCAGGCTACTTGCAGTGCCTTGAATAAATCCTCCATTTCCCATCATAGCCCTGGCTATCCCCCATCTCTAGAAGGCTGCTCCCTCACCACTACATCCTAGTTTCCATCGCTTCCTTCAAGACTCAGCTCAAAGACTATACCCTGCAAGAGGTTTTCTCTTGGTCCCCTCAGTTGCTAATATCAGATGACCTTCTTCTACTATGTGTTCATCTTATAGGTACTTGATTTTTTACATGTTGTTTTCACAATCAAAATGTAAACTCCTAGAGGGAAGAAAATGAGGGGTTTTTTTCAAAGTGTTTTTCAAACTTCCTTTGTTTCCCCAGCACTTAGTATAGTACCTGGGAAATAGTATGTAGTTAATAAATGCATATTTATCTGATAGGACTTGATTCCTTTTTGGATTTATCTAATGTCTCCCCCTTCCCCAAAGAATAGTGGGTGTAGGGTTGAAAAGGACCTCAGAGGCCATGTGGTATAAATCATTGTAATGGTAAGGGAATATGAAGATCTTCCTTGCCCCTTAGTGGGCCTCAAGTGGAACCCAACAGGAGGGGCTTGATTGGAGGAGGCTTGTTTTCAAGAAGGCCCGCACCTTTTGTTACACTGTAATTAGGCAGTGGGTCACAAAGGTTGTGATATCCTTTGACCCTGAAGAAGGGTATATATACTCTGAGGTGAAGTTTTTCTTTGGGGGTCACTTATGGGAAGAGTTATGTGATTTGGCCAGATGAGATTCTGGCTTTGAAAACCCAGATGTTGGTGCTTCTCTCTCTTGTAACTAACTATGTATGTATATAATGGTCAGACAGCTAGAAGCCTTGTCTGATGAGCTGAGGCATTTTCACTGTATTTTTTGTCTGCTTGTAATTTCTGTTTGCATTTTCTGAAGCTCAGGGTGCTGACTTTTTCCTCTGAACTAAGTGAACTTTATATGTATGTATGTATGTATGTATTATGTATATGTATGTATGTATAAAAGAGGTCAAATGATTTGTCTAAGGTCACAGAGGTTATAGACCTATTAAGTGACTGAGGAAAGACTTGAAACTAGTTCCTTTGATTCAAGCAGTAAAGTTTTTTGTCTTTGTAATAGGCTACTAACTACATGATGTTAATGTGGTTTATATCCACTCATTTCATTATCATCTTATAACCTTCTCAGTACTACCAGAGTAGCTATTATTTCACCTAGAGATGATAAGCAAAGTAATTTGGCAACAGATAATATTTCATTAGTACATTTAGGCATCTAATGTTACAGATTATGTCATCAGCTATATGTCATCAATTTTAGCCTTAATAGCTTATGATTTCTAGATGAGATTGTCCCAGACACTACATTAGATATTGACTAAGGGTCATACACACATTCAATGCTAATGAGAAAGATCTGTGCTCAAATTTCTCAGTCTTTGTCTTGTTCTAAAGGCTAAAGCAATGAAAGGGTTTTAATTTTTTTTTCTTATCTTCCCCCCACCCCCTTTTTCTTTCAAGTATTCATCTGGCAAGTTTTTGACACAAGAAAATGACCATAACTGCAAAGAAAAAACCTGAATGCTATGATCAGCTTTATTCCTGTATCTGGGTATATCAATACATCTTACATAAAGTTCCTTCTTCCTAGGTCTGAGCTAAGTATAGGAGAAGAGGTAAAACCTAACTGAAGGACACATACCGTTGCCCAGCTTTGAGAAGCTTAAACTTGTCTCCTTAAGAACACCCTTTCTGTAGAAGAACATCATTCTACAAGCAGATTTCCCTGACCAACAGAATAATTTACATTCAATCAAGTAAAACACCTTAGCACTTAATCTGTATTTCCCTACAGACTCTCATTCCATTAATAAAACTGTGTCCTTAAACAATGACTCATAGCTCTACTTGCAAGGGAAAAAAACCCCAGCAACAACCTTTTTCTGAGCCAGTCTCTTTTTCCCCAGTGAATCCTTGAGAGCTCAAGATCAGCTCTTGTAGTCTTGCTACACAATCCCACCCTCCCAAAATTTGTGTCTTATTTATATGAATATAAATGCTCATTTCTGCAGTGAGCTAACAGGTGCTATCTAGGTTGTGGCTCTGATTCAGGTAGCTATCTTTTGTTTAAAGGAGAAGAAAACTTTCAACACTCTTGCCTCATTTCTGTCTCTTTAAAGTTGATGAGCTTAACTGTTAATCAATTTCTATAACTTGATTTCTTCCTTATTTTCTGGACCAGGACCAAATCATAGCAAATTATTTTTATTCAGGTTGGTCAGAAAATTATATTCATATGGATAGGGGAAATGGAGGCACTAGGACTTTTAACTTTCAGAGAGACAAATTAACCATATCTATGGTAGATTAGACATATTGGAGACATCATTATATACTAAAGCTCCTCCATGCCTAGATTTTTAAAGTAATGCTGTCATAAAAACAAGGTACAGGGATCCTCCAAAGTATGTCTTAGACCAGACAAACATTTTCAACAAGGAAATTTACTTTTAACTCTCCTGGAATGAAAAAATTCCCTTTGGGGAAGAAATGGGCCTATGGAGGAGCAATGAAACAGTGAATCAGTGGAAGGGACACAGCAGAGTTCCTCAAGATAAGCAGAATCTCAGTGGATATACATCCCCCTCACCCATTTTGTCCCCTCCTCAAAGCTCTGAATAGCCATAGGAGAGGGCTGAGGCTTCTGGCAACACCTCTCTCCCCATCAGAAATGCTTAAGAATCATGAGGGTACAGTGGATTAACTCCATAATTGACTAGGTCATCTGGAAGATTAACCAGTCAATCTTGATCAATTAGATGAGGATCCTTGAGATGGTGAGGCCTCTTGCTTTTCTCTAAGAACCTAAGAGTAGCACCATGCCTCTGAAAATTGCATAGATACTCTAGAGATGGACTTTCAAAACCCACTTAAATCTGATAAGGAGAGACAAACAGCATTAAAATACAAATTGGTTCACATCCTCCACATAGAAACCATTAATTGCAGGAGAAATCAGCAAAGGAAATATCTTTTGAACTAAAGAAACCAATGAAATGAAATACACCATTTCTTTCATATGCACTTTTCCCCTTACTCTCAATCCAGTACATCAAAGTACATGCAACAAAGATTCCAAACACAAAAAACAGTCAAGAAATGCTTGTCTACTTACAAGTACTCCACAGGCCAGCAAAAGCAAACATCACTGTCTAGTCTACTACTAGTTTCACGTTAGAGGTCACAGGAATGCACAGACTGATATGAAGAATATTTAGATTATGGCAGGAAAAACAGTAAAGGAACAGTAGAATAGAAGCAGTTTCTAGGGTCCCAATTTTTATCTCCTTCTGCATACTGTGTGTCTCTTTCCTAAACTGAGCTTTATTCTATATCAACAGAGCTCTGCGGGCAGAAAATATGTGTGGGAGGCAGAAAAGGATGAAAGATGTAGCCTGATACATTCTGCTCACAGCTCACGGATATATGGAGTGGGAAATAAATGGACAGGGAAAAAGACTGGTGCTGAACACAATCCTCAAATGCCGCATTAGAATATCCATAAAACAATAATAACAATAATAGCTATATTTATATAATTCTTTAAAGTTTACAATAAAACACTTTATATCTATATTATCTCATTTGTTCTTCTCAACAATGCCAAGACGTAGGTAGTAATTATTTTATGAGAAAACTGAGGCTAAATGACTTACCCAGGGTGACACTGATAGTGACCAAGGCAGGATTTGAACTCAAGTCTTTTCTGATTTCAAATCCAACATTAAATATCCACTGTACCATTTAGTCATCTCAACTGTTTCCTGACATTAAGTTGCTAGTGAATCCAATGAAACTTGTCTCCATATTGCAATTTTTATGCTGCCTTGGATGAAAATGTAAAGTCTTAACAAGTACCATGAACCAAAATGGATAAGAGAATTTTGAGAACATAGAGAGACACTGAGGCAGGACCTTGGTTTGGTTTGTCTTACCAGCAGAATCTGCTCCTGAGGCCGCACCACTCGTCTGCTCCTCAGCATCAAGAGTGTGCATGTCTGTATACGATGGGCCAATACTTGGGCTACTAGTGTCCTCAGAATGGGTGGTCCAGCTGCTCTCTGAAGCGAGGGGACATCTCCCCAAGGAGTCAAAGGAAGGACATGTCCAGCAGGACACAGATAGTGGTGGGGCTAGAGACAAATAAAAAAAGCAACTAATATTAATAGGGTTACCTTGACAGAAATTTTTTCCTATTTTCTTTGCAAGAGTTCAAAGAGTTTTTGTGGTTCTTATCTCATTGGACCCTTAAAACAGTCACCTGAGAGGATAAGTAGAATTAAAAATAAAGCTAGATGGCCTATTCAAGGACATGCAATAAAATGTCATAGGTGATATCACGGTCTCCATTCTAGTATAAACTTTAAGTTATAGCTTTGCTCAGAGCAAAGAGAAATGAATTTAGTGGCACCATCTTTAGATTGCTGCATTTAGAGCTATATATCTCATTATCCTCAACATAATCCATTCATTCACACTCCTGTGCAAATGTACTTGTGTCATACGTAATAGTACAAATCTGAACACAGCTTATGTTTGTTTTTTAATGCTGTTGTGCATTATATTTGCAATGGCTACCCTCTTCCTCTTTGTTTGTTGGCCTACCCATTCTTTAATCTCCTAATGAAAAACCTTTGTTTTCCAGGAAACCTTCCCTGATTTCACCTAATCTGTAGCTTTTGTCTCCCTTGATCTCATATTCCATTTAGCTTTTATATCTCTTATTTACTCATGTAATATTTTAAAATTCAATTTAATTTTTTTCCAATAAACAAAATTTTATTTTCTCTACCACTTCCCCTCTCACTGGAGAGAAAAAAGAAAACTCTTGTGAAAGGTAGGTATAACCAAGCAAAATAAATTCCTGATCATGTACTATAATATATTAGATTTTTCTGTGTTTGGCCCGTGTTTCCCTGCTAGGCTACAAGTTCTATAAGGTCAATGACCACTAGTATCTCATCGTGGCTTTGCATATCCCCCACAGTCTAGATTATTGTGGTTTAGTTGTTCAGTCATGTCTGACCCTTTGCAACCTTGTGGACCATAGCACACCAATGCTATCTTGGGATTTTCTTGGCAGATACTTGAGTGATTTGCCATTTCCTTCTCCAACGGATTAAGGGAAACAGGTTAAGTAACTTGCCAAGAGTCACACAGTTTGAGGCCATATTTGAACTTCGGTCTTCCTGAATCCAAGCCCAGTGCTCCATCCACTGAGCCACCTAGTTTCCTAATACTTTGCATACAGTGGATATTTAATAAATGTTTGTTGCATTGTATTGCTTTAACCTGATTCTTTCTCCTTTGGTTAGAAAGAGAAATTTCTCTGTATCTCAAGGAGATCATAAAAACAGAAAAAGGACACACATGTACTAAAAATTTCTATGGCAGCTCTTTTTGTGGTGGCAAAGAACTGGAAATTGAGGGGCTGCCCATCAATTGGGGAATCGCTGAACAAGTTGTGGTATAGGAATGTAGTAGAAGACTATTGTTCCATAAAAAATGATGAGCAAGCAGACTTCAGAAAAACCTGGAAAGACTCATATGAACTGATGCTAAGTGAAATGAGCAGAACCAGGAGAACACTGCACACAGCAACAGCAACATTGTGCAATGACTGACTTTGAGAGAACTTAGTTCTTCTCAGCAATGCAAGGATCTAAGATAATTCTAAAAGACTCACAATGGAAAATGTTGTCTACATCCAGGGAAAGAACTTTGGATTCTGAGTGTAGGTGGAAACATACTATTTGCCCTGCTTTTCTTTTGTTGTTTTGCTTCTTTTTTCTCATGGTTCATTCCACTGGTTATAATTCTTCTTTACATCATGACTAATGTGAATATGTTTACTATGAGTGTATAAGTAGAACCTATATCAGACTGCATGCCATCTTGGAGAGGAGAGAGAAGGAGAGGGAGAAAATTTAAAACTCAAAATCTTATGGAAGTGAATGTTTAAAACTAAAAATAAAATTATATATAAAAAAAGATAAATTTCTCTCCTCTGGGTTAAACTTCTCCCCACATAATGCTAGGCAGTTATTATATACCAGATGGCCTGCACTATAGTAACCCAAACTCTAAAGGAGAAAATGTATATTATCTGGATCCACTTTCCTTTGTCCTAGGCCCCAAATTCAGTGTTTTTAATATCATATTTGGAGATTCAAAGTAAAGAATTTCAAAAGCACCTAGAGGCCTGGGTGCTACATTGCCTTCCTGAGAGAAGCAGAATGACCAAAACTGTCACAGTTGCTGCCCTCACATCCTGTCCTCTCAAATTTACTGAAAAGCACAGAAAATCTCTGGTTAATGGCATGTGCATGCTTATTCATTTGGGAACGCCATATTCAGTACAGTAAATTCAGGAAAACATTATGTTTGCTCCATGCACAGGTGAGTTAGGTACTATGTGAAATACAGTGATGAAGCAAGGCAATAATCCCAGCTGTCAAGAAATACACAATCTTGCAGGAGAAACAAAACACTGTAATAGAAAGAAGAATATAAGTGAATTGGGGAGGTCTGAACCAAATACACTAAGAGACTCAAGGTAGGAAAGGGATATAGGAACATCACTATGGAAAATGTGGCAACTGAGCTAAGCCTTGGAAAAAAGGGAAGGTTTAAACAGGCAGAGGTGTGAATATATGGTGGAAGAGGGTTGTCTGTTGCAGGTGCTGGGGATCATACACACAAAACCACAAAGGTAAGAGGAGGAAGAATTAAACAGGTGAAGAGCAAGTGATCTAATCTACTCACAGCACGTTAATAGGAATAGTGTGAAATAAGACTGACATGGTAGGTTAGACTTCAGGCGGTGGGGATGGACGTTGAATGGGGGCGGGGACAGTGCAGCCAGGACAGCGTATGAGAAATAATGCTGCCCAAAGAAACCTCACTCACTCTAACATCAGGGAGCTGAGGGTGGGGGTGGGGGGTCCAAACAAACCTTGGTATCCTTGCTTGTTTGCTTTCTGAAGAAATATCACTTAGGTGACAACTGTGTGCTGAGACCTCAAAGGGCTTTCACAGCTCTCATCTCAGTGTGTGGTAGCCTGCCTTGGCTCACAACATCCCCCAAGCCCAGGAATGTGGAGCCTCTCCCCTCCCCCACCCCCATCTCTGCCAGGGAAAATTCTTCCCTTTCTTGAAGTAGAGCTCAGGTACCACTCCCTCCCTAATGCCTTCTTTGAGAGCTAGAAATCATTTCTTCCCTCATTCAATCTCACATAATACTCTGAATCTTTTTCCTACGCCAGAAAAATACAAATGTCAGGGGAAAAACTGGCAATCCTTCTGGCTAGAAGTGTGTTTGTGAAATAGCATAGAAAGAAAATAAAAACGTGCACACACACACACACACACAGAAACTGTATTAGGCATTTAATAATGCTTGCTGAATAACATACAAGAGTATGTGCACAAGGCGTGTCAGGCATATGCAGGCACACTCTATCTCAAAAAAGTCATTTTGTGTTTTAATTTAATCTCATAGTATATTCTTCTAATTTTAAAGTTTAGATTGTTTTATTATGCAATAAGAGCTGAATTATGAAATATAGATGCACACAGGAAGTTTATGTTCACTCATGACATGCCTTCTCCATGGTGGTGGAAGAAATAGTGGCAGAAGCATATCTTCCTAGGTCGTGGGAAAAGGGGCCACTCAAAGCCACTGGGACACAGTTACCGATTAGCCATAGGGGAGTGGGACAGGGGAGTGGTTCAAAATGGTGATGGGTGGGGTGGGGTGAGGAATAAATCATATATTGCATTAACTAGCTGTTAATTTTTAATAAAAAAATTAAATTTAGCTTTTACTTAGTTTAATGAATATAAAGAATGTATTTTATTATTAAATATTCAATAATTGCTTTCCTTTAAAAATTAAATTCCTTAGGTGCACTGCTTAATGAAATGTGCTATGTATGCCTATATTATAGATTCACATATATATACTCAAACTCATTATACATATTATATGTGACACATACATTTTATACATGCATTTTTGAGAATGTATAGATAAATATAAGAATAGGTTAACATATTCCAGAATGAGAAAAGAGTTAATAGAATTAATTAAAATATATTTTTAAAGTAATAAAATGATTTCATTCTTCATGTTCAAGAACTCAAAAGACAAATTGTTTCCCTCCACTCCCCACCCCCTAACCACACACAAAAGCAGAGACTTTTATGTTGATCTGGACAACTAAAAAGGAATACAAATTATTCTAAGCCATAAAAATATGCTTCAATTAAATGAACAAATAAGCTAATATTTGCAAAGCCCTCTTTGAACCTTAAAGCACTATATATTATTATTGCCTATTATAACACACCATTAACAAAATTTATACAAGCTTAAGAGTACTATATCATTGAAAGATCATGAGTACCTTCACTCCGCAGCTAGAAAGAAACTGAATCCAGAGAGGTCAAATACCTTGGCCAAGGTCAAGCAGCTAGTAACAGATATGGCATTCAAAGCTAGGTTTACTGATGGTAAATCAAGTGCTATTACTCAGAGATGAGAGTGCTTTAATTATTTTCATTCTGGCTAGTTTTCATTGGATCTTCCCAGTCTTTTTATATTTAACAAGCCCCAAGCTGAACTTAAAGAACAACTCTTTCTAGAAGAGAGAAGCCAGATGTCAACGCAGCTCATTAATTGCTTTTGCCTGGTTCAACACATTTGCTTTCTTACATCAGTTTAGTCATCGTTAATGTGACAATTTATCTAAGTCCCTAATGAAATTCACTCAGACCATAAAATGAGCTGAAAGGGTTTGGAATTGATCCCCTCCCAGAAGCCAAGCCTGTGATATTTATTCTATGGAACAATGAGCTCTATTGCCATTTCTCCTCCCCCCCCCCTCCTTTCTTGCCATAAGACAGAAATGCAGAGGAGATTCAAGTCTGCTTTCTCTACGGTACAGTCATCCATGGGTGGTTAACTAAATCTTTTTTCTTTAGAATTCTAGGACACTTGGTAGGTACTTAAACTGAAATCAATAAATTCAGTAGAAAATATCTTATGTAGGGATTAAATGCTGAAGTTCATAACTAGGGTAGAAATTTTTGAAAATTCCTTAAATCATTCATAAAATACAGTATAATATATTTAGACACTTTTTTACTAGAATTACGATGCACCTTCATCATAGGTGTTTTGGATGCGTGCTCTTTATCATAAATTTGGACCCACAATAACAAGCTATGTATTCACCATATCATTAGCTAATGGGCATATTCATAAATTACCAATTAGTTCAATTTTCACTTTCCTTTGTGGTTTAATTGTGACTTCATCAAAAGAAATATTAAATGGTTGCAACAGTGATCCATTTGGAGGAAGTGTGCTAACCCTCAAAATGCTTTAATTGTCCTAGATTGCCAATCTGGTGCTATTCTGGGCGAGGTTTAATTTAGGCCTGTTCAGTGGTTCAGGCTAGGGATTGGAACACAATGACACACTTGTGAGTCACAAAATATTTAACAAAAAGAAGTTTACCCAGTCATAAAAAGAGTCAATAAAGATACAACACTGATTCTGATGAGCAAGGTTCTCAAATACCTCCCCATCTATCAATCAGTCCATCATGTTATGTATTAAGTACTTACTTAATAATTTAAGACCAAAAACAGCAACACAAACATCCTGCCCTAAAGGATCTTGATTGTTGTCTACCTGGTCAGAAAGGTACTGACTCATAGGACAGAGAGAATTCTTTCAAGCCTGAGTAATCCTCATAGGCTAGGCTTTTTATACCTCATGCACCCAGGAAATCATTTCAAAACCTAATCTCATAGACCAGTGGTTCTCAAAGTATGGGCTTCTCAGAGTAGCTTCCCTCCCCCTACCATATTTTACAAAGGGAAACCCCTAGTTGATAGGAACAACTGACTGAATTGAAGCTTGCAATCATAAAATGGGAAGCCAAGGATTAAGCTTTAGCTAAAACTACATCCTTCTAGTTAAAACTCTTAGCTAAAACCTACAAATATAGGTAGTTTTCAATTAGTCAGACCAATCAGGATTTGAAGGCTGTAGCAGCTGACACACATGAAGGCATGGGGGTGGTGAGGGTGAAACTGACATTCTCAGGCAGGTAAGTATTGCAGCGCATAGAGGGCTGGCTTTGTAGGTAGGAAGACCCAGGTCGAATCCTACCTCAAACACTTCCAAGGAGTGAGACTCTTTTTACCTCAATTCTTCATGTGTCAAATGAGAATAACAATAGCATCTACCTCCCAGGTAATCCTGGTGAGGGTCAAAAGAGAAGACACAGGTAGACACTTCACAACTTGTAAATGCTTAAAAAAAAAAGAGCCAGCTCTTGTTACTGCTACTTCAAATAGCCTAATAGAAGGTGCTAATCTTGCATGGTATTTCAGAAAACAAGATGTCTCCCTTCATGAGAAAAATGTGTACACTTTTTTTTTTGCCCTTAAATTCACGAATACATATTTATTTTATCTAAAAGATAAAAAAAAAAGGGAAAAAAACTGTTGGTTTTAGTGTCTTCCTGCTAAGCAGAGCTTTCAAATGTCCCTCCTCCAATTCATTTGAATGACTAAATTTTCTACTGACACTGGATACATCTTCATAAATGAGTCTTTCTCTAGTTTCCGAAATTAGTTTCTCCAGACATAACAGGGAGGCCTTAGCTTAAGCTTTTCAAAGAAGAGCTGTGAAGGACAGGAGTAACCTGGTGTTTCTGCTTGTGTTGTGAGGCTAATATTTCAGAAATAAAAGACCTTCTGTGTTTGTAGTTATGCACTTCTTGTATTTCATGATTTGCTAGCTGCAAAACTGCCCTAATGGTAGAGAAATTTTCATGTATATAATGAGAACGGAGGTAGTAGTTCTATGCTCTTTACAAAATCAATTTGTCCACATGCAAGTTAAGCATCCTATAATTAGAAGAACTTTTGTGGAATATGTGCACATGTTTTGGTTTGAGTAAATAGTTTTAAAATGTAGATATAAAGAAGAATGATATTGAGATTAGACATCATGGCTATGAAAGTGGTTGAAGGAACTGGGAATATTTTACTAGAGAAGAGAATACTTAACAACTGAGTAGAGGGGATCATTAAGAATCTGAAAAGCTGCCATGTAAAAGAGAGACTGGGGGCAGCTAGATGGTGCAGTATTAATAGAGCACCGGCCCTGGAGTCAGGACGACCTGAATTCAAATCTGCCTCAGACACTTAATCAGCAAGCACCCTAGCATGCCCAGGATGGCTGATAGCACAGGTTCTTAGATCTGCTTTTCTAAAGAAAGCAACTAAAAATGGGTTAACAATCTTACCTTAATCAATCAAATGTATATCATTACCTAGTTCAGGGGAAAAAGTCAGCACCCTGAACTTCAGAGAATACCAACACAAGTTACAAGCAAACAGAGAAACAGATCAGCAGACAGGCTTCCAACAGTCTGACCATCCCATCCATACCTATTCAGTTACTATCGAGGGAAGCATCAACATCTGGGGGGAAGGCCTCAACAGCTTCCCAGAATCTCATCTGGCCAAATCACACAACTCTTCTTAAAGTGAGTCCCAAAGCAAAACCTCACATCAGGGTATATATAGCCTTCTCCTGCATCAGAGGATGTGTCACAGCCCTCTTGACCCACTGCCCAATCACAAAGTAATAAGGTACGGGCATTCCTGAAAAAACAAGCCTCCTGCCACAGGCTCCACGTGACCACATTCAGCCTATTAGGGGGAAGAGTTTACTTTCAAATCAGGGAAGATTCTCAGAGCCACTTAAGCCATTTAAGTAAAGGGTCTAGGGGCAGGGAAGATCTTCAGATTCCCATAACACTTTGGGCAAGTCACTTAACCCCTGCCCTGCATTCTCCCCTCCAAAAAGCAGAGAGAGAGAGAAGGAGACTGGATTACTTCTTCTTGGCCTCAAAAGACAGGAAAACTAAGGATGATTGGTAGAAGTTGCAGAGGCAAATTTTACATTGATGTCTAGAGAAAACTACCTAATAATTTGAGCTATCCAATAGGAGAATGTGTTGCCTAGGAGGATAGTGAGTTTTCCATTACTAGAAGTCTTCATGCAGAGAGCCTGGATGACCACTTCAGAAATATTGTAGATAGATATCCTACTCAAGTAGAGGTTGGCCTGGATCACCTCTAGCTCCCTTCCACATTCTGATTCTGTGAATGGAATGAGACGTCAGGTCGCCTACTCCAATCTTACGTTGTAGATGAAGAAACTGAGATTCAGAGAGATGGGTTACAGAATTACAGATCTAAAACTGGAAAGGATCTCAAAGGCCATCTATTCCAAAACCCCTCATTTTACAGATGAAGAAACTGGGAAGTTAAAGAAGTTGCCCAAGTTCGCACAATGAGTAAGCATTAGGGACAGGATTTGAACCTGCATCTTTAGAGGCCCAATCCAGCACTCCTTACACTGTACCACATGGTTGTACAGTTGGCTGGTAAGATAGCTTGGTCTGGTGCACTAACACTTTCCACTTGACTACAGTGGAAGCAGCTAGAGAGAGCACTAGACCTGGAGTTTAGAATACCTGAGTTCAAATCCATGCTCAGATAATTACTAGCTATGTGACCCTCAGCAAGTCACCTAACTCATATCTACCTCAGTTTCATCATCTGTAAAATGGGGATAGTAATAGTGCCTACCTCCCAGGGTTTTGGGTTTTTTTTTTTGGAGGGGTAAGGCAAGGCAGTTGGGGTTAAGTGACTTGCCCAAGGTCATACAGCAAGTAAGTGTGTCAGGTGTCTGAGGTTACATTTGAATTCAGGTCCTCCTGACTGCAGGGCTGGTGCTCTATTCAGTGAGCCACCTTGCTGCCCCTCTCCCAGGAGTTTTGTGAGAACCATGTGAAATAATATTTATAAAGTACTTAGCACAGGTGCTTGGCACACAGCAGGGACTTAAGAAATGTTTATTTCCTTCTTTTCTTCCTTCCTGTTCAGTGATTCAAATAAACAAAATAACATCTTTGAGAATGGATCATAGCACTTATATTGAGGACTAGAAGGCACCAAAGAGATAATCTAATTCTATCCTCTTTATTTTATAGTTGGGAAAACTGAGGTCCAGATAGGTTAAGATTTACCATTTTAATAGTTTCAGAAAATATAGCATATCGAGTAAATTCAGATTTGAACAGGTTAACTAGGTTGATTTTTATTATTAACTATTGTTTTTAGTGAGGGGAAGACATCGCTTTGGTTTGGTTCATGATTCAGTAAAAACGCCTGGATTCAGTAAAGTAGTTCAGTTCTTCATTATTGGTTCCTAGATCAGTGACTTAGGTGACTATTTCTGCATACAGCCACTTTTCTCTCTTCCTATGCTTTTTCACATCTCTTATTTACAACTGTCTCCAAAAAGGATCAAAAATTAACTTAAACTGAGGAATCAAAAAACATTTAAGGTTCTGCTTGCTACCATTTCCAGGAAAAACACTCAACACTGATAGATATGAAAGAGTGTCCCTCAAGACAAAAGATGCTAATTTTATCACTTAAGATGTTTTAGAGTGGCCTCGGCCATGCAGCAGAGGGCACTCTTATTTTACATTAGACCCAAAGGTGTATCAGCAAGCACCCTAGCATACCCAGAGCAGCTGCTAGCACAGGTTCTTAGCTTTACTAAAGGAAAGCAACTAAAAATGGGGTAACAATCTTTCTTTAATCAAACAAACATATCATTTACCTAGTTCAGGGGGAAAAGTCAGCACCCTAAACTCCAAAGAATACAAGCACAAGTTACAAACAGACCAAGAAACACATCAGCAGATGGGCTTCCAACCATCTGACCATCACATCCATTACCTATTCAAGTTACCAGAGAGGGAAGCATCAACATCTGGGTTTTTCAAAGCCAGGGCACTCAACGGCTTCCCAGAGTCTCATCTGGCCAAATCACACAACTCTTCTCAAAGTGAGCCCCAAAGCAAAGCCTCATATCAGGACGTGTATATATAGGCTTCTCCTGGATCAGCCCTCTTGACCCACTGTGCAATTACAAAGTAACAAGGTGTGACCATTCTCAAAAAATAAGTCTCTTGCCACAGGCTGCACATGACCACCAAATCAGGGAACATCCTCGGAGCCATTTAAGCAAAGGGGCTGGGGCAGGAAAGAGCTTCAGATTCCCATTACAAAAGGGTAGACTCTTTCCCATCTCCTAATTCCTGCCACCCTCTGGACCCTGAAGTTTGTACCTTCCTCTCAGTCTCTTATAAGATTTTTTAAATGGGTTACTGTCTGTTTTTGTTTTGCTTTTATGCCATCTAAAAGAGATCATTCATCTCTAATTTCTTGGGCTAAAATCTGACCAAGATGGCATTTCTCTATCTTGCACTCTCTCCTAGCTATGGTTTTAAAGAAAGCCATAGATGGACTGTCCCCATATCTAGGAATGTTCTCATCACCAAGCTGTTGCTCTTGGTTATTCAATCAACCTCAGAATGTTTCAGTGCACAATGAAATAAATACCCTGGCCATCAGGGCTGCTCGATGGTTATTGAAAACTTCATTGGCTTGGCCCTTCTGTTACTCTCAGTAAGCTCCCCAGCCAGTCTGGTCTGGCTATTCAAACAGTACAAAATAAGAGATTTAACATTAAAGACAGCCTCTTTGTCTCCAACTCCACTATGGTTACAGCCTTCTTGCATTTTAATTAGGCCAAACAGCACATTCCCACTCTAGGCTGTAATCCAACCTCTTTTTGCATCATGTAGGCCCCTTTAAGTGTGTATGCAATGAACCTAAAGTTCACTTCTGACATCGACCATCTTCACTGTACTGCTGGATTTACTACAAAGGAAGTGCAGAGATGGAAACCAGGGAAGATTAAGGATAGCCTAGAAGACATTCCTCAATCAAGTTCCTTGCTGTGAAATTACTCTCTGTTCCTATTTCTTACTGCATGGCAAAACATTAAGTTATTGCATAATTCCCTGAGACAACACTTGAAATCCAAGAAAAGGCAAGTAGACATCCATTCTCATTCTTACAAATATTGTTTTAAGCCAAATAGAATATGCATTCTTCAGAAAGGCACAACCAACCTAGAGAAAACCACTCTTTTAAAACATTTTCATCAGAACAAATCATTGTTAATAAAAAGCCCATTTCCTGAGGTAGACACTGGAACAGAATACAGAATGCTCCAGGCAGACAGAAAATAAAGCAGCATGATGTACATGACACAGAGAAAAGGAACAGAATGACACTCAGAAAGGAAAAGAAGAATTTGCCTCTTATTAATCTTAATGGTACTACTGAAAGGATAAAAATGCTCTGGGGTGGCTAGGTGGCAAAGTGAATGGAGCACTGACCCTGGAGTCAGGAGTTCAATTTCTGCCTCAGACACTTAACACCTACTAGCTGTGTGACCCTGGGCAAGTCAACCCCAATTGAGCTGCCTTCCCCTTGTAAAAAAAAGATGAAAAAGTTCCCAAAGATTGTTGCTTCTTTTTGCAACCTCGCCCCTCTTTGTATGCATACAACCCACATGTCCAAAAGCTCCAAGACCTTTCTAAACTATACTAAATATTCTATTGCTTAAAAGACACTTAAATTTACAACCACCACAAGAGGGAAAAAAAAGTCTTAATTAGCTTTAGAACGGAGCATCCTGAAGGCCAGGAATGCCTTTCTTTTTGCTTATTTGCATTCCCTGCACTGAGCTAGGAATACTGCCTAATGGGCACCACTCTTCCATTTTTCAGTGGTGTCCAACTTTATGACCCCTTTGGAGATATTTTTTGACAGATACTGGAATGGTTTGCCATTTCCTTCTCCAGCTCATTTGACAGATGAAGAGACTAAGGCAAACAGGGTTAAATGACTTGTTCAGGGTCACACAGCTAGTAAGTTTCTGGGGCCAGATTTGATCACAGCAAGATGAGTCTTCCTGATTCTAGGTCTGGCACTCTATCTATCCACTGTGCTACCTAGTTGCCATACCTAGCACTAGTAAGTGCTTAGTAATTGTTTGTTAATAATTACAAAGGATCCATGGTGAAAAAATGCTACCCACATCCAGAGAGAACTGATGAACTTTAACTACAGATTGAAGCATACTTCCTTTCAACTTTATTTATTTTGGGGGCATTGTATGTGTGTGTGTTTTCTTTTGCTACATTGCCAATATGTAAATATGTTTTGCATGCCTTCACATGTATAATCAATATTATACTGCTTGCTTTCTCAAGGGATAGAGGGGAAGGGAAGGGAGGAAGAAAATTAGGAACTCAAAAATTTAAAAGATAAATGTCTAAAAAAATTTTTACATGTAACTGGGAAATATTTAACAGAAAAAATAAAATATATTTAAAAATAAATGCTTGTTGACTTTATTTAAGTAAAAGTATAGACTAAATAAATCTTGAAAAGATTGGTTTGAAGTGCTTTAACAAGATAAACAGAAAGGAAAACTTTTTAGGGAAATGAAGACTGGAAAATGAAGTACCAATGAAAATTTTATATTAAGTAGGAACAACAATCTTAAAACTTCTGATCTGTTATACCAAGTTACTGGCTAAAATTGCTACTTAGCTATCATGGCAGCCTCATCTATTTGCACCAAGAAGTTGTAATGAATACCCTAGATATTCACCTGGGTGGACCTTTGGAAAGCCCAGCATCTTAATGCTGTGAAGGGATGATTAGTAAATAGTAGATAATTGATAAGTCTCCAGCCCCTAGAAGTCAGGAGCTTTGCTTTAAATTCTGACTTCTTCCTGCAAAGGGCTAAAGTACAATGTAGACTTCAACAACTAAATCATAAGATAGTGTTGCAACATTTGGGGCAAACAGAACTACAAACACATTTACTTCTTCACAGCCAACCTAAAACTTTCACTTGTCTTTATTTTTTTTAATGGACACAAGGCCTTTTGCAGAAGGAATCTCCATTTGGGGACATATCTGGGAAACCAAGTTTTCTTCCCTAAATATAAAAAATTCAGGAAATATTAAATACTTATTGTGTGCACAGAATCATTGGTTGGATGAGACATAAAGTTTAGACAAATGACTTTTTTTTGCTAGAACTTAGTGTTCTCTCAATAGAAAAAGCACTCCCTACACTTGTGAAGTATAGCAGATAACCCTGTGCTATAAGACATGAAAGAAATCCAGGCAGAATTGAACGAAGACCTTAATCCCATGTGCCTATGTGTATTATCTTTAAAAAAAATAGAGCGTTTTATTTTTTGAAGTTTATTGTTTCATTTTTTTTATACCTCACTGATTTTCCCTAGAAGCCTTCCCCACAGTGAACCCTTCCATGTAACAAAGAAAAAGTTGACAAGAGTAAATAGCAACCAGCTAAGCAACTAGAAGCATAGATGGTATTTCTCATTTATATTCCCTGACCTGTTTACTGAATGGAAGGTAGGGTTCCTTATCAGTTCTCCAGGACTGTCTGCTCATTACAATTCTTTAGAGCTTGGTTTGTTCTTCCCTTTACCAACTACTTTCATTCATGATAGCAGCTTGCAAGAGGAATTCTATGTGACAGAAAGTTCCTGGAGGAATCTGGGTTTTCACCTTCATTTTTTCCCCTCCTCAGCTGGTGATAAGACAGCAGGCATGCAGTAGTTGATACTGTTCTATACCTTTCCTTGTACAACACCCCCACCCCCTTACATTTTGTTCACAGAAATATATTTTCATTTTCCTCTGCACTTATTAGGACTCTTAAGCATTGATTTCAGGATTAGAAAATTTATGTGATTCAGAGTTGTATTCAGCAATCATGACATTTTAACATTTTCATGATGGTGATGACTTAACATGGAAACCTCTATTATACACTTTACACATCTTCATCATGCCTCCCTGCTCCCTTCTTCTACCTCTCCCTTCCTCTGGCTGGGTACCCTCTGGCACTCCCCCCTCTTTTTTCAGCTTCCTTTAATGTCTCTGTCTCTTTCTCCCTCCCCCCATGACAGATCTGGAGTTAGAAAGATTTGAGTTCAAATCTAAACTCAGACACTTACTAGCTGGGGCAAGTCACTTAACATCCATTTGCCTCAGCTTCCTTATCTGTAAAATGGGGATAATAATAGCACCTACTTCTTAGGGTCAAATGAGATAAAAATTGTAAAGTGCTTACTTAACATGGTTCATGACACATAATAAAGTACTTTATAAATGTTTTATATATGTGTGTGTGTGTGTATTTGTAAATATACATATAGATAGGTATATGCATTTTATATTTGTATATATGTTCCATGTGTATGTATATATTTATGCACATATATATACTCCTTATATATCCTTCAGGCTCACACCAATATAAGGGACACTTAGCCTGGTGGGCAAGGATAGCCACAAAATGGGAACAGTTAAATCAGAGAAACAAACCAGCAGAGTCACATATAACTCACTCTCTACCTTTCCTTTTGGAAAAGTCTAAATGTCAGTGTTCCTGGAGAAGTCTAATTATTATCCCAGTTTTCAAAAAGGGAGGAGTATGAGCTTTACCACTCAGATCTGGTATTTCATCAGCATGGATATTCTCTCCAGCAATGGAAGCTGCAACCTATTTCATGCCTACCCATCCTTGGCAACTGTTGTCTGCATCTTTCCATAAGTTCTACACCCAACACACTAGGAGCTCTCTTTGCTTTCTTTAAACATCACAAGGAAACCACCACCACTACTATTAAATGTGCTGCTAGTACCAGGCAACACTCAGGCTGGGTACTGGCTAGCCTTACCCTTATCCCATGCCCAGTCCGTCTTCCTTTTCAGTCATATATATCTTTATTCTGGTTCCTTCAAGTTTCTTATTTGTTATGTGTCACGGCCTGCTCACATCCACCTCTTCACTGGCCTTTGTGTGATACTCACTTTTAATTCTTCACAGACTGCATACTATTCCATGACTCATGGCTGGTGGAATATTGCCATGAAAAAGATGGTCCTTTGTTTCTGGGAAAAGTTTGGGGTCATTAATGGAGCACTGCAAGTTTTCCCAAAGACAATCCAACATGCTCTCCTCCGCCTATTTAATTCTTGGCCCAATTCCTTGTTCATTTGTACTGTCTGTCTCAAACACGTATATAATGGGGATTGTACCCCATGGAGTATGCTATGCATAGAGCTGCCCTGCCTACTTCCACCCCCCATATGTGTTGGCTGAGCAGTTTTAGGAAGACAAAGTGATCCCCTTACCTATAGGATATAGTGAGGGTAGGGACACATCAGTTAAAAGAGTAAACAGCTTCGGGCTTTCTCTCTAGGTGGCATGATATAATTCTGGGACTTCCTGTGACAGGTGGGGAAAGAAAGTATCTTCAATCTGGCAATATGGGAACTGCTCCACGTGGAAAAGCTAGAGCAGGGGCCTCAGCTAGGTGAGCTTGAGTCCAGACTTCTGGTTGCTGTTTTTCTTTGTCTGATAGAAGGTGACCAAACAGCAATCACGAGGCGGATGGGTCCAGCCTTAGAGGCTACACTGTGAGTTTCAGAGGTCTCGAGATCTGAGTCTCTTGGTCAGAGCTAACTAGTATAGTTGCCAGAAGACATGGACCTGGAGGACTTGGTAGAGGTGAAGTAATATATAAAATGCCTATTCAGAAGTCCCTCAAACTGTACCATGACTTGATGTTTTATGTATCAAGCCTTCTCAGAGAGTAAATAAGTAGTTATTTACTTTATCCTGTGATGTTAAAGACATGACTGGGGGCGACTAGGTGGTGCAGTGAGTAGAGCATCAGCCCTGGATTCAGGAGGACCTGAGTTCAAATCTGGCCTCAGACACTTAACACTTACTAGCCATGTGACGTTGGGCAAGTTGCTTAACCCCAATTGCCCTCCAAAAAAAAAAAAGACATCACTAAAAATAATTAATATATTCTACATATTTTAAATCACTGACATGCCTGGGTTGGTCAGTCTGACACAAGTCTTTCCCCACTCCAGCTCATCTTCCATTCAATCACTAAAGTGCAGGTCTGCCCATGTTACTCCCCTACCCTATAAACACCAGTGGCTCCCCAATACCTCCAGTATCAAATATAAAATCCTCTCTTTGATGTTCAAAGCCCTTCATACCTTTCCCCCCCCTTCCAGTCTTCTTACATCTGACATCTTCTGTGCACTCTTTGATTCAGTGGCACTGGCCTTCTTGCTGTTCCATGAAGAAGACAACGCATCTCTGAGTGCCAGGCATTTTCTCTGGCTATCCCTCATCCTTCTCATCTGTTTACCAGTTTCCTTGGCTTCCTTCAGCTAAAACACCACCTTCCACAGGAAGCCGTTCCTCATCCCTCTCAATTCCAGCACCTTCCCTTGCCAATTGCTGTCTGTTTACCTTGTATATAGCTTGTTTGTACATATTTGTTTGCCTGTGAGTTCCTCAAGGGCAGAGACTGTCATTTGCCTTTCTTTTTATCCCTAGTATTTAGAACAGTGCCCACAGTAGGCATTTAATAAATGCTTGGTGACTAACTGCCTAACGTCATTTACCTCTCCAAGGAGAGCCTGAATCATTTTTTACATTTAGCTGAAATTTCTTTATTTCTTCTGGTTTTGTTTAAATCAAGAATGTCAAGATCAATATGATTCAGTGGCAATATTACTGCTGAAATGGCAAAGGTCTGAAAAAAAATACAAAATAATTTTGTATTTTTGTTTCATGGGATGCCATGGCCAAGAATTCATCAGCAAGGAATCAGCCGGTGGTGATAAGCCTCTCCACATTTAGCTAGGCTGACCCCTGGGGGTGGGGAGGAGTCACTCTGTTGGCAGAACTGTTCTGCCATGAAAATAATTGCATCTTGGGCAGAAACATCTGTTACAGAGGATAAAAAGGTAAAAGAAATTCTAGGAAGAACTCAATAAGGCTGTGAGAGTTAAATCAACAAACACTATGCTCCCCAGTAACTACAAAGCAAAGAAAGGAATAGATGACAAGAAATATGTTAGGATATGCAGCATGTCCCTAAAGTCATGGTTCAATTTTAAGCTTTAATAGCTTATGGTTTAAAGGCAGTCTGGCGGTACTCTGAACTGTAAAATCCTTTAAGTTTCAATAGTTTAAAACTGCACTACTACTTTTGGGACACCCCATATTGATCAGGAATAAAGAATGAAAGAAGCCAAAGACTTGTAGGCTGTATGTAATGACTACTTTCTTTGAGAAAAGAATTGGTAGGCAAAGGTGCACATGGTGTGCGCCACATAATATCACCAAAAATAAAACTGATTGTGTTGTAACATGCAGGAAGCAACTCATTACTGATGTGGGAGTCATTCTTGACTCAGCTGTCTACACAGTTACCACCAACTTGTTACAACAAGCAAAATACTCCAGATCTGTTGAAGCCTTTTAAAGACTATAGGCATGCTGTCGCCCTAAGTGCTCTGGATAGAAACAGCTACGATACATGAAAAAGGTGAATAAGTCATAATTCCAGCACTTAAGACATATTTGCTATCTGGTTCAGCAGGAATGGAGTAGGGAATAATCCCAGAGCCTGGTGCATTGATGCACATGTTTATATATAAATATGCAACATTCTCTGCCGGTCCTCCCCAGCTGTTGCTGAGTCCTTTCAGTCATGTGTGACTCCTCATGATCCCTTTGGGGGTTTTCTTGGCTAAAGTACTAGAGTAGTTTGCCATTTCCTTCTCCAGCCCATTTTTATAGATGAGGAAACTGAGGCACATAAGGATTTAGTGACTTGCCCAGGGTCACACAGCTATTAACTGTCTGAGGCTCGATTGGAACATGTGGAAATGAGTCTTCCTGATTCCAAACCCAGTGCTTTATCCACTGCACCACATACCTGCCCTGCGTGCCTCCCCTACCAATACGGCTTCAACATTCCTACACTTGAGAAGATAGCCTTCGTGAGTTTCTGTGGATGAATAGTTTCAACAGCTTTCCAAACCTCTCATGATGAACAAATCAGGTAAGAAAGATGGGAGACCCACAGTCTGTCACCAGGCCCTTAAAATAACAGCCTTCATGATATACAGATAATGAGATATAGAAATCCATCTTTGCCTACAAGAAAGTAAAGGAGAAGGGGTAAGGGGAAGGATAGGGGGCAATATATGAGAGTGAAAACTGGGGGAAGGAGTAATCAGTATGCTTGCCATCTTGGCGTAGAGGGTAGGGGAGAGATGGAGAGAAAATCTGGAACTCAAAGTCTTGTGGAAATAAATGCTGGAAACTATAAATAAATTCTGAAAAAAAATTTTAATAAATAAAATTTTAAAAAAACAGCCTTCTCAGTTTTCTTTATAGGTATCCATAGATGTTGTATCATTGCAGTAGAACCTTTGTTGCTTGGGTACAAGGGCTGTTTCATTTGTCTGTTTAGTCCAGAGTTCAGTACCATGGCTTGTATACAGTAGGCGCATAATAAGTGTATGCTGAGTAGAAATGTGTTGGTAGGACCTTCTGAGGCTTTTGCTTTCCTAAATAAGCCCTTAAAAACTATGAATCAGATTAAGGCAATGGAGTAAGATTTCAGTAGATACACAAGAGACATGTTTACAAACACAATTAGCAGTCAAAGCCAGGGATAAAGGATTCAAGAAGACAACGGTTTGTCTCATTACACAATTTGCTTAAATTAACAAAAGCTAGTTTCTTGATGAAACCAAATTAGATCTGTGTGCAGCCCTCAATGTGATTATTTCAATATTTTCAGACAAGCAAAATCAGGAACATCAATTATATTCATACAGAGAACTCTTTCCCATAGAAAAAAACTACCAAGAAAGTTAAGTATCTAATTTTTCTTACCCTTCCCACCAGTCCCACCTGTTTCTTTGTGAGTTGTCAAAGTGCTGGTCCATTGTGTATCTTCTTCAAACTGAACCCAGGTACTAATGGCGGAGGCCAAGTCAGGTTTGGGCTGTACAAGGTTATCAGGTGGGGATGATGGCTCTGAGATGAGACCCATCTTCTCTGAGCTGTCACCCTGCTCTGAGTGAGAGAGGTCCTGAGATTCTCCATCCACTGTCTGGTTTTCTCCAGAAGAACTCTCTGACCTGTCTGAGGAAGAAGACAGCCCTGTAACAAGATTCTCAGGGCCACCTGAAACAGAGAAAATACAACTATCTCAGTATTAGCTCATGATTCAGAACTATCTTACAGAAGACAAAAAAGACAGAGGAGAGGAAAGTACTGCTACAAAGAAGCTGTAAGGATTTATCATAAAGGAATTGGGGCAAGTGGTGGAGAATGGGGAGGCAGGGCAATAAGAACATGCCTACTCATCCTGTTCTATACTTGTGCGATAGTTCTCTAATAATGGGTCAAAGTTAAAATATTATACATGTGGCATAGTGACTAACATATTAATGTTCAAACAGTGCTCTGACTAAAATTCCCTAAAGAAAAAAGGATTTTCTTTTTTTTCTTTTTTCTTTTGGAGGGGGGAAGGCAGGGCAGCGGCAGTTAAGTGACTTGCCCAAGGTCACACAGCTAGTAAGTGTTAAGTGTCTGAGGTTGGATTTGAACGCAGGTCCTCCTGACTCCAGGGCCAGTGCTCTATTCACTCCACCACCTAGCCGCCCCCCAAGAAAGAAGGATTTTAGCAAAATTAAACTAAAGAAAAAGAACTGAAGAACCTGTAGAAGAGAAGTCTGATGGGAAACAAGAGAGTTGTCTGCAAGTATCTGAAGGGCCCTCATGTGGAAGAGGTATCAGACACAGCAGCATAGATTTAAAATGTGAAAGGGACCTTGGAGGTAACTGAGTTCAACCCCTTCATTTTACAGATGAAGAAACTGGGGCTCAGAGTTGTTAAGTGACTTGTTAAGGGTCAAACAGTTGAGTGGTTAAGGCAAGCTTCAAACTCCAGTCTTTCTGGCAACAAGGCTAGAGCTCTATCCATCACACCACTCTGATTCTTACACCCTGCATGGTCCCAGAGGGCAGAATTAGGAGCAACAAGCGAGAGAACTAGGCACAATGGGTGGAAGTTAAAATGAGAACTTTAGGTCCAATGCCAGGAAAAATTTCCTAAAGTTTAAAACTATCTAAAGGTCTGCCTTGGAATGTAGTGTGTCCTGCCCTCTGTCCCCTCATTATAAGTCTTCAAATAAAGGCTAGATAATGACTTCTCAGGTGTATTTAAGTGGATATCCTTTTCCAGATATGGGTCAGACTAGATGACCACTGATGTCTCCTCCAATTCTGAAATTGTCATTCTGTAAATGTCTCTCTGGAGCTTTAAACTTCTTGATAATGGAACAAAAGTCATTAATAAGAAACAGATTTTTCTTAAAAGCAAGATGACCCCTATCTTCAATAAAAAATAACATGAAACAAAACATTTTTAAATCATATGATTCTTAAAAATCCAAATAAAAAAGACCTATTCATATTCAATTAAACCCAAGAGATAATCAAATAGTAAAAAGGAATAACAACTAGTAACAGCAGCTGTATTAGAACCAAGTGATTTGAGACAAATGAAGTTTACTAGACACTACCTTTACGCATAATCCTATGTTGAGGAAAAAGTTATTTAATATCTCTGTGTACTAGTTCCTCCCTTCCTTCCTTCCTTCCTTCCTTGACAAAGTAATCAGGGTTAAGTGACTTGCCCAGGGTCATGCTGCTAGTAAGTGTCAAATGTCTGAAGCCACATCTAAACTCAAGTCCTCCTGACTCTGGGGCCAGTACTCTGTCCACTCTGCCCCTTTGCTGCCCCTCTGTGTGCTAGCTTCACAAACAAAATAGAAGGATTACAATAGGTAGGATTGCTACATTGGTGTGAAGTAAAATAAGTGTACAATGCAGTCATCTATAAAATTATCTCTAATATTCCTTCCAACTCTAGATCCTATGATGCCATGATGATAAAAGTGCTCTCCAACTACAGAGCTTGTAGAGCAAGAACAAATTTCTTACTGTTCAGAAGTGAATTTGGTTTTTCAGGTTGTCATTTGGTGTCACAGAAAGAGAAATACCCTATTCTATCTAGTCTATTAAATGGAAGAAATCATGGATCTCTTTCTAGCAACAAATTTACCTTATTTTAACAGTAGGACCAAGCCCATGGATGGCTAAAACTGAAGCACTGGAAGCAACAAAAATATACATCGTAATTTGTTAGTCTTTTTTTAAAAAATGAGGAAATAAGAGGAGATTGTACCTTCTGAAGTAACAGGAAAGAGTGCCTCCTCATTGAAAGATACCCACTCAGACTGGTGGGTAGCGATGACATTGCTAAGAGTCGTCATACTAGAGATGCATCTTTCCACAGCTGATTTCAATTAGACCCTTCGGAAGTATCTTGGTTGCAGGACGACAGTAAATGATGCACCCAAACAGCCAAGAGTAATAATCACTTCTTAGAGACTGACTCCTCTTTCTTCAGGCTTCCCAATGGAGTGGAAACACCCTGTACCAAAAAAAAAAATTTAAAAAAAATTACTGAAATTACATATGAAGACATTTTTCAGACATGAACAATGTCCCAATTTGTTTTACTCAGTTATATTTGTTATTAGGGAGCACTTTTGCTTGGGAAGGTGTGAGTTAATGGGTACTGAAATAAAGATAGGAATAGATATAATAGATATAGGGGCAGGACTTGGTATTTTGTTGTCATATGTAACCCCAAAGTGAAGGAACTTGCTCTTTCAATGAAAGTCGCTGCCTCTGTTGTCTAGTACACTGAGCAGGGTCACAGAGCCAGGAAATAGCAGACAGAAGGCTCAGACCTATGTCTTCCTGGCTTCCAGTCCAGCTCTCAACTATATCATATTTTCTCAGTGATTACATGGGGGGGGGGGGGGGGA
>CM053598.1:183223543-183270667 GCA_028646575.1 Pseudocheirus occidentalis
GCTAGTTTTTTGTGTTAAGTGTCTGAGGCCGGATTTGAACTCAGGTACTCCTGACTCCAGGGCCGGTGCTCTATTCACTGAGCCACCTAGCCGCCCCCAGAATAGTTTTTTCTTAAAAAAGTTTTTGCCAATCCAGTTCCAATGTACATTCCAGGAATTATTTCATTACTCGCCTTTACATGCTCTCTATTCTATACAAACTGTTGCCCAAATTTAGCAATCTATTTTCAGCTTCCTTTCTTTCATAAAGGCTGCCCTCCTTGCGCAGTATATGTCATTATTTGTGACCTTCAGAGTCTTTTGATTCCCTTGAAGACTTAGTTTAGGTGCCATCTCCTACAGAAGGCCCTTTCTTTTTTTGATCCATTCCTTTTCCTCTCCTCCCCCCCACTTTAGGGTCCTCTTCTCTACCCACAATGATCTTCTATGTATTTACCTGCGTACATGTGACATTGTCCACCCCACCACTCCCTGCAGAACTTGAGGGCAGGGACTGTTTCATTTTTGTTTTTGTTCCCCTAGCCTAGTGCCTTGCATATGGTTGTCATTTAATAAAGATTTGCTGAATTAAACTGGAGACTAATTTTAGAACAGGCAAATTTAGTAGGCAATGGAAATAGCTGCAGCTCTTGATCTTGGCTTCTTGTGGATCCATATTTTTGGTTCAGTTATATCTGACTCTGTGACCCCATGGAACATGCAGTCCACAGACTTCTCTTAGCAAAGACATTGGAGTGGTTTGCCATTTCCTTCAACAATGATTAAGACAAAGAGAAGTTAAGTGACTTGCCCAAAATCACACAGCTAGTGTCTGAGCCAGATGTGAACTCAAGTCTTCCTGACTCCAAATCCAATACTCTGTCCACTGAACCATCTAACTGCCTCATCTCACTTTACCACTTTAAATCCTTCTACCTTTCCCATAATTTTCAGAACAGGATAGGATATTAAATCAGAAAAAGATAGAACAGCAAGACAGGGCCCCAAACGAACAGAACTTTCTCCGTGTGCTCTGTCTTTTCCTTCACTGCCTATAACCCTGGCCTGCATATGAGATTTTAACATAAATAATGAAAGCCGCGTACTATATTTTCTAATGGGGCACAGGTTAGCCCAGATGATCAAGTGAGGCATCAAAAGAAGGGGTTACTTGTAAGTGCTATTTTGGGTTGTTGTTTCCATGACTGGCCAGAGCAGTCCTGGCTTAGAAGCCAGAGTTATTTAACAATACGCTTTGATTTGCCTCTACTCAGATAATGATCCCAAATGTAACGCAGTGCAAGTCATTTAAAAAACTAGAGCAAACAAATCTGCGGCTGGATGGGCATAAAACTTTTACGTCATATTTGTCAGAGATGGATGTGGAAGTGAATGTAGGAAGGAATGGCATAGGATCATAGGATTCGAGCTGGAAGAGGTCTTCAAGGTCCTCTAGGCCAGCTTCTTTACTTTACAGGTGGGGAAGCTGAGGCCCCTGGAAGAGAAGTAAGTTAAAAAGTTACTCCCAGGGGTCCTCAAATTTACAAATAAGTAAAGCTAACTTCTGTAAACTTAATATATGTTTCATACATATTATGATAACGCCAACAACAAAGATGAGGATGATAGTAATAGCTACCAGCATTTATAGAGTGCCTAACATGTGCCAGGAGCAGTGCTAAGATCTTTAGAAATACCACCTCATTTAAGTCACACAATGACCCTGGGATGTAGGTGCTATTATTATCCCCATTTTACAGTTGAGGGAACTGAGGCAAACAAAGGTTAAATGACTTGTTCAAGGTCACACTCTTAGTGTCTCAGGTCTTCCCGACTCCAGACTAAGCATTTAAAGAAGTAACTGTTCTGCATATGTGTGTATATGCACACATATAATTGAACTGCTACTTTCAAAACACATGTAGCTAATTAATAAAATAGAAATTTTCAAGTGCTGCTAATTTCATAGTAGCTTTTTGTCATTATTTTAATCATCAAACTTAAATAGATATAATATTATAATTATCACTACGTGGAGGTAGGAGTGTGCTAGTGTATACCTTAAGCACCAGCTCAAAAAAAATGTATGGAGGACACACTTTAAAATTTAATTTGCATTATTAACCTTTTCTCTATCACTTTCTTAATATAATCAACAAAACAAATCAAGCCGTCTTTGCCCATTTTGGAGATGTAAATGATAATATATACTTGGAAATAATAAATATATTGTATATTCATTTAAAAAATTTTGAGTTCCAAATTCTATCTTTCCTTCGCTCCCCTCCCCACTCCCTGAGATGGTAAGCAATCTGCTAAAGTTATACATGTGCAATCATGTAAAACATATTTGACATTATGTACTTTTACCTCATTTAGCCCTCAGAATGACCCTGTGAGGTTGATATACCTGTTATCATTCCCAAACCACATGATACACCTGGCATGAAGGAAACCGAGAAGAAAGGTAGCAGCCTGCCCCTAACCCTCTACTGGTGAAAGCTCGGTAAGAGAATTAAAGAACAAAGACCAACAAAATCAGGCTGTGTAATGGTTTGGAGAATCTGTATGTGGCTTTTATTACCTCATGTTTGGGAATGGCTTTGAACATTCCTTTCACATTGAGTTGTATGGAGCCCTACCACTATGTGGTACTATAATGAATCACCTTCTAGGGCAAAGGGAAACGCCCTTAACCAAATACCCTGCTTGTTACTCATAACATGGTACCACCAGCTGGGTTTTTTTTTTTTTTCCTGTATTTAGTCACATCCACCCCTATGCATGAATTCCCAGCTTGTTCCAGGTATCCATTCATTTATTCCTAATTTCTCTGATATACACCCAGCATTGTACTAGGTACTGTGGGAGATACAAGGAAGAATAAGACAAGTTTTTGCTCACTGGGAATGTAAAATCTAGTACAGTGATTCCCAACCCCTTTTTAAAGTAAAGAAAAAAAATCATGTTCCCTTCCTCTCCTCTCCATCTCACACTACCCTGGGTTTGCCCAAATCTGTTCTTAAACGCTCTCTAACCAACTACTAAATTTTCATTGTATTATATTATGTGATATATATGTATATGTAAAATAAATATAATTTTTAAAAGACCAAAAAACATACCATCAAGGACTAAAGGAGTTAATAAAAATAATGATGATGATGTTTGATATTTACATAGCATTTTAATATCTACAAAATTTCTTGCTCTATTCAGTTATTCAATTTATTCAATCCATAAAATAATGCTGTAAATCAGGAACTGCAGGAATTACTATCCTTATTTTATGGACAAGGCTCAGAGAGGTTAATTAATTTGTCCAATGACTCATATCTGGAGTCCAGTTCCGGGGCCTTTCCGATAATACTGCACTGCCACTGCTCTTGAAAATGAAGGTAACACCACCCCTAAGAATATGTCTTAATGACATATACCAAAGTAGTCCCAAGGAGACACTTAGAAAGCAGGTTGTTTTGCAGGTGGTTACCATGCCATGGCCCCAGACTGTATCCCTAACACTGGGCAGCTGTCAAGCTTTGTGAGAGGCACATCCAACCCCTATGAAAAACTGAACTCATCATCACTCCCCCAAGAGCTCTCTCTTCCTAACCACTCTATATTTGTCAAGGGGACTTCCATTTATTTCTCTGGGCAGTAGGCCCCAAACCTCCAGATCACTTTGGATTTCCTTCCCCTTGGAGCCATGGATAGTCAGCACACAAACCCTGCTCATTCTTCCTGGATGATATCTACTGCCTCTGGAGCACCCACTTTACAGGATCTTTGGTATTTCACTTCTATATCTTTTATCATATCATTTCGCAATCCTGCCCCCTACTTTAGTATCTCTTCTTTCTCCTCTTCTTGATGTTGTTCAGTTGTTTTTCAGTCATGTTCGACTCTTTGTGACCCCATTTGGGGTTTTTCTTGGCAAAGATACTGGAGTGGTTTGCAATTTCCTTCTCCAGTTCATTTTACTGATGAGGAAACTGAGGCACACAGGGTTAAACTTGCTCAAGGCCACATAACTACTGATTTGAACTCAGGTCTTCCTGACTCCATAGTCTGTACTCTACCTACTGCAACGCATAGATGTTCCCTTCTCTCTCCTTTCCACCTATCTAATTTGTGCCTGTCCTTCAAGGTCCAACTCTGATACTATTTCTCTATGATATCTTCCCTGACTACCCCAGTTTACAGTGATAGATCCCTTCCTTTAAATCTTCTTACAGTATGTATTATCCACATTAATCAATTGACACTTACACATTGCTTTGAGCTGCAAGTTATATTTTAAATGTATTATATATCTGTATTTTGTATAAGCATCTTGAGGTTAGGGTTTGAATATTATACTTTGCATTTCCCATAAAATTCAGCAAAATAAATGTTCAGCAAATAATACTCCCTCCTAACTCCACTACAATTCTGAGTGTATAGAAAATGACTAAACATGGAGTGCTCTGTATTTAGAGTCAGAAGATTTGAATTAAAATCCCTGCTCTGTATTTAAGATCTGTGTGATCTCAGGCCTCAGTTTCCTCATCTGTAAAACAGAGAAATTAAATAATTTGGCTTCTAAACTTATGAATTATGAATATTCTTGCTAGAGAAAAATAAATGTATTTCCATATAACTAAATCCTTATTCTTCCAAGAGAAGCATGATCCAGAAAAGTTTCTAGTATAGTATGGTACAAGGAAGACTGGGTTTGAGTATGTAAAGTGAAGGGGTTGAGCCAGACAACCTCTAAATCTCAACAGTTCTAAATCAATAATCTGCTTAAATTCCAAGACTATCTGACTCTGTCTAGACACTTAGCAAGCTTCATCGAGCTTTGCACCTGCTGCTCTGCCTAGTGTGAACTCCAAGAAACAAGATGGCCCTTCCAGGATAAGTTCATCATTTCTAATCTCACCACCAAGCTGCTCACTCAAGCCTTGACTGACACCACCTCCCTCAGCCTTCTCCTCCAATTAGAGGGCTCAAGGGTGGAGGACCAAACTCCTCCCAAAGCTTTCCTTCAGAGAATAGCTACTAGACCCCACTTTGCATCGTTGCTCTTCCTGCTTTCATCTCCAAGGAAGAAGATGCCCTGGAGATGGACAATGCCTGGTGTCCCTCCTCTCCCCTCTCCTTTTGTGTACCTTCTCTCCCTCCATTAGATTATAAACTCCTGTAGGATAGGAGGTAGGATCTCTTTTTTTGTGTCTTCAGGGCTTAGCACAGTGCCTGGAACATAGAGGTTGTTTAATAAATGTTTATTGGATTGGATTAGCAAAGTAACAATATTCATGCCATTCTTTTTCTTGGAGAAAGCCTAAAAAGAGGGGGAAACTACATCATTTTATAATAAGATTAGCAAGAAAAATAATTGGTCATTAAGGCCCTAAATAAATTCCCAAGCAAAGTGAGTGGTTCTACATTTTCTTTAAGTAAAAATTGCTATCTTTTTCATTAGTGTGTAGATTCTTTAAGAAGAGGTAGTTGATACAGCACTTTTGGGGCATTCATTGCTGTTTCATGATATCAAAGTTACTAGGTCTTAACTAAAATGAAAAGTGCCTCTGAATAGCAAGCATGTAATAGCCAGTATGAGGTGAAAAAAACTAATACGATTGATTTTGAAAATACAAACATACAAGGGTTGGTACATGTGCACAGCATAATTAGAATACATATTTATGTTATAAGTAAGTTTACAAAGCACTTTCCTCACAACAGTCCTGTGAAGCAGGTAGGATGAATATTGCCACCTTAAAAGCAATCACCCTGGGGAGTTATACTTACTGTAATGACATTGTCACTGCTCCAAACATTTTGAGAACTCTTATGGAACTTCCCACAGGGCTGATTTACAAGCCATACAAGAAAATTGTTCATTACTTTATAATCACATCTCATTTGTCATGAAAAACAATCTTATGCAGCTTGGAATAAGGTCACTCACCTTATTTACCAGCTGTGACTCAAAATTACTTCTGATAATTTCATAAAATCAAACCAATCCTGAAAAATGTTCTGTTATCATAGCTAAAACCTCCCACCTCCCCCAATAGACGTTACAGTTATGAATTAATTTAGCTATTGAATAACACTTCAACTTCCTGTAATGTAGGCTCACCTACATTTGTCACAGAAAAGTAGGAAATAACAGAAGGGAAAACAATTATCCTAGCAACAGAAATAGACATCATTAAGTCTATGTACAAAACTCATATACTCATAGAGAGTTTTTTGGTATTAAGGTCTCAGCCAAAGGGTCCTCTTTCCTCAACCCCTTAACAAAATCTCAACCATCTCCCTGGGAGGGAGAATAAGGATAATGATCACAGCAGTAACAGCTGACACTCATATAATATTTTAAGGTCTGAAATGCATTTACACACTATTTCATTTGCTCCTTTGTGGGAAAGAGTCCATGACTTCAAAGGGTAATCCTTTAGTAACCCAGTGAGGAGACTGAATACCTTGAGAGTTGAATTCACTTTCACATAGCATTGCTAAAGATATGGGATTCTCTCTCTCCCCCCCTCCCCTTTCTCTTTCTCTTTCTCTCTCTCTCTCTCTCTCTCTCTCTCTCTCTCTCTCTCTCTCTCTCTCCACACACACACACACACACACACACACACACACACACACACACACACACACACACATACATATAGTCTATGATGTGGACTCTGAAGGATTTAAGGTATCAGAGAACAAGAGCTGGTCATTTCAGAGTCAGAAAAGTCTGCCTTAAATCTAAAAGCCTTCACGTCTTTTAGAACAATCTGTGATGCCGTTGGAGATCTTGGTCTTTAAAGTGCTGTCTGAATCATAAAATTCAGAATCTGAAGGAATTTTAGATGTCATACAGTTACCCACATAGTCACCCTCCACCCCCCCCCACTCCCATCCCCCATTTTACAGATGAGGAAACTGAAGGTCTAAAAAAGATTAAGTGATTTGCCAAGGTTATACAAGTTGAAAGTGCCAGACCCAGGATTTGAACTGTGCTCTTCTGACTCCAAATCCAAGGCTCTGCACCACACTGCTTCTATTTCATCCTGCCCAGATGTTGGCTTGAGTCCACTATTTTGTCTGTCTTATCTGCATTTCCTACTTTGATTACTACACCATATATCTTAATTGGACTGTTCCCTCAACAGTCTTCTCCAAGGTATGATTTTTTTATTGTCAAATCCAGTAGCTTTTTCTCAGGCCTCACCTTCTTGACTTTTGCAGGTATTTGATATTGCTTCTCCTTGATACTCTCTCCTATTTAAGTTTTCATGTCACTATTTCTCTTGGTTTTCTTCCTACCTCTCTGATTACTCTTTCTGTCTCCTTTTCAGAATCATCATCAATGTTCTGCTTCCTAACTGAAAGTATACTCCAAGGCTCCATCCTGGGCTTTCTTCTCTACACATCCTCTCTTGATGACTTCATCAGCTTCCACAGGTTCAACAATAATTTCACCGAAGATGACTCCTACATCCATTTATGTAGTTCTAGTCTCTGTCCTATAGACCATTGCTATTAAACATTTCAAATTAGTTAAACCATAGACATCTTAAATTCAATATATCTGTATTAGAGCTCATTATCTTTCCCTATAAACCCAAACCCTCTTTGACACCTTATTTCTGTTAAGGGCATTATCATCCTTCTAAGTCACCTGGTTTTACAACCTTGTCATAATCCTTGACTCAGCTGCCAAATCTGGTTGAATAAACTCCAGATTTCTTGAATTTTTCTATTTTTGCCTATTTACATGATCTCCATTATCCTAAATCAGGTTCTCCTCACAACAACACTCTCTTAATTATACTTCCTATCTCAAGTCTCTCCCTTTTCCGGTTCATCCTCAACAGAGCTGCTGAAGGGATAGTCTGAAAGCACAGGACTGACCACATCACTATCCTGGAAAAGCTCCAGTGGCTTCCTATTGCCTCTAGAATTAAATTTAAACTCCTTTCTTTGTCATTTAAAGTCTTTCTTAACCTCGTTACAGCTTGCTTAACTTTGCCAGATTAATATACATTTCGGCCTTTCTCACATTCTTATGTTCCAGCTAAACTGGTTTTGCTCTTCCTCATGCTCAACCTTTCACTTCCTGTTTCTGTGCCTTTGGAAAGGCTTTCTTTCATTCCTGGAACGCATTTGTTCCTCATCTCTGGGATCAGATGAGATAATATTTGTACTGCACAGCACACAGTTGGTGTTTAATACATTCCTCTTAGAATCCCTAGCTTCCTTCAAAAAACAGCTTGTGTTACCTCCTTTTTGTGATCCCTACCCCATATGCTCCTGCCCTCTCTACCCTTCCAATTAACTTTATATTTACTTTGTCCTTACTTTACTTAAGTATATCTAATCAGCATAAGGTAAGCTCCTTGAGGGAAGCTGCAGTTTTGTTTTTATTTTTATTTTATTATGTTTGCATTTATTTTATTTTGTGTTGTTTTTATTGTTTATTTTTATTTTGTTTTCGTTTAGTTATTGTATTTTATTTGTTTTTTATTTTAGTTTTATCTAGCACTGAGCACAGTATTTAGTTCTTATTAGATAATAAATGCCACGTTGACCACTTGGTGCCTCAGTACCTCTGGTGTCAATGATTAGTTCTGAAAGTTTTATCTTTAGCACCATTTTCCTCAGATCCTGATCTGTTTAACTTCACCATCTCTTAAGGTCCCCTGTTGATCTAGTCCTGATAATGTGCTCCCCTCCCCTTTCTTCCTACAAAACAGATGACACAGACTATTCCCGCATCTTTTACACATAATCTGGGTTCCAAACTCACACCTGATAAGAGGCAAATAATGACAAAAACACCCCAGATGTCATACATAGAAGAAAACAAAAAAAATTTAGAAGACAAACAGGGCGATTTTGTTACTACTTCATAACGTGCAGAGAGTAAATGTAATATAATCTAAAACCTATACAACAGAATTTCACATGCTTATATACAATCCTCTTTTTTCTTTGTATTTTGAACTATTTGCTGATTAAGTTCATAATAAAAAAGATTTTTTTTAAAGAAGCAGATGTCCTGGTCTGTTGCAATTATCCTGGGGTTTAGATGATTTCACAAAAGAGGCAGATGGTCTAGTGATCCTAAAAGCAAGTAGGTCTTTATTATGGGTACATTTTAACTCATGCACTGGAAAGTTATAAATGCATGTGTGAGAGCATGAGCACAAGCACCAATAAATGTCAAAGGTAGGTATGAGCAGGAACAATCAAGAATAAACAGCCTGGGGACGGGGGTGGGGGTGGGGGGGTGAGAGAAACAATGATACCATAAGGGAGGTCACTGAAATGCAGAACTTAATGATTTTTAAGTATAAAGATTGTTAAAAGGAGGAAGGTAGTCAGTCAGTAATGACCCTTTGAGGGGTCGCCCTCCACATTTGGCACATCCAGAGCCAAACTCTTGTTTAGTGGGTCATTACTTCATAGACTTGTGCAGTTTGATTCTGGAGGCAAAGACCATGGGTGAAGGAGAGGGTTCTTATTGAGGGGCATCTGATTGGTTTTCTATCCTCTGATGTCACTTGACATGGAAATAAAGATGGATGACTCATGACGATGTACTCTACAGCACAGGGCATTTCCAGCACAGAAAGCTCCAGGGAGAAGAGTGTTTGGCAAGAGGAAGAGGAACTGCGGGTAGAGTGGAGGCTGCTTTTTACATGGAAATCATTAAGGACCTTAAACCCCACCTCCCCACCCCCCACAATTTCTACTGAATACCATAGCAGACAAGAATTAAAAAAACTATAATGACTGGGCCACTCAATGTAAGGGAAAAAAGTCCTCCTACACATTTCAATCGTCCCTAACAGAATCACTGGATTACATACCGCATCTTAAAATAATCATTTCAAGATGAACTTCAGTCATCAGCAAGGATCAAATCATGGCCACACGGCCAGCAAGTGGCAGAGCCTTTATCCTTCTCTCTAGTGTCTATTTGTACCATCTGCATGAGTTTCCAGTTTCTAGGTACAGTACCAAACACCCTCTAGATTCAAAGATGGGCAAGACAGTTGCTACCCACATAAAGCTTACAGTACAGTAGAGGGAAAAGTGGTAGTGAGGGATGGGAAGGAAATAACATTTATTAAGTACCTACTATGTGCCAGGCAACATGCTAAGAGCTTTGCAGATATTATCTCAATAGGTGAAGAACTAAGATATACACAAATGAATATAAAATAAGGATGAAAACATATAAGTAAGTATGAAGTAACATTGGGTTGTTTGGAATAAATTTAGGGATTAGGAAGACGGAGAAAAATTTCAAAATAAGCTAATGTTAAAAGCCAGAAGTAGTCATCAGCCTACAGAAGCATTCAAAAGTAGACAAGCAGATGCTCATCTGTGGGTTGAGAGAAAAGACTTAGCCCAGATATTTGACCTTTAAACTTTGTCACACCTTGAATCATGTAACCATCAGTATACTTGCAATTTACACTGTATGCAAATTCATTCTCCATATTCTCATTTATATTTTTTTATCATCCTATTACAGAAAGATTAGTGTGTGTCCCATGAATCTATAAACAGTGAAGTGAGGTATAAGGAGGTTAAATCCCTTGCCCAAGGTCACACAGTAAATTAGTAATCAGATCTGAAAAAGGCACCCAGCTCCCTTGGTATCCAGTCTAGTGCTTCTTATAATGATTTTTCAAAGTGCAAAAGAGCAGATGGCATCTGGCTCTGAGGTAATAGAGCTTTTCCTATTCATACCTCCTGCTCAGACAGGACAACAGATACAGTTTAATCATTTCCCTCATAGCTTGAACACAACATGTCACTTGATGCACCAAGTGTATATCTCCATGTGCTTTTGTTTACAACCTTGACCTTACTTTGGAGTTAAAGGATCAGAACATAACAAACTCTCCTACAAGGAATTATTTCATAATGAAAAGAACTCAGTTCAACAAAGAGGGGCTTTTTGCTTGAGTAATTTTTCCTCCACTGTGAGTATTTGTGACAATGGGAAATAAAGAGGGCTGTCTACCAGTGGACATAATGCATTTTGGGTCATCCTGCAACAAGGGGAAAACAGGAATCACTCAACCAGTTATCACTTCCCCTCTTTTATACACCACTAGACTCATCTTCTCAATGCAAAGCCAGAGGATATTTACCAATGATCAACATATTCAGACACTGGCATAAAGATATTGATAGGGAGTACTTTCCCAGGATATAACTCTCACACCTAAGAGAAATGCAATCAGACTTTTAGATGAGGGATCACTTTTGGGAATCCAAGAGATTCTATAAACCATATATGTAGAATATTAGAAATAATATTAGCCTATCAATCAAGGAGACTGGATTCTTCTTTCACTAACCAGATACATGACATTACTGAAAACTTTTTATCTTTCTGTGATTTGGTCTCCTAATCTGTCATTTGAAGACATTCAATTAAGTATTTCCTTAATTCCTTCTGTTTTTGAAATTTTTGTTATTCACATACCATCTGCTTCTGGCTTTTCTTCCCCTAGGGAAAAAACAACAACAGCCTTTTGCCAAGATTAATAGGAGGGCAGTGGTGCCTCTTTTGAACAATCAATCAATAAGCATTAAAGTGCCTGCTCTATACCAGGCACTCTGCTAGATTCTGGAGAGACAAATACAAAGGATGAAAGAATCCCCATGAGGAATCAGTGTGACAGATGATAAATTCTTATAAGAAACCAAAATGTAAATATTACTCTCTTACATATATATATAATACAGGAGACCTGGAATGATACTAATTTTCAAGGACCCTCAGACTTTCTAAGATGAATAATATTAGAGAAATTATTGTTAGAAGCAGAATTATCTCTTACTTATTAATGTTAATAATCTTCTAGATAGAATGAATGATTGTAATGCAAAGGTAACCTCTCAAAGGGGTTCATTTAATTTTGACCTTTTTCTTTGCAGATAATTAGATCAATTGACTGACTTGAGTTAAGCAGAATTCTTCTCCCAACCTTTATGCTTCCTAAGAATAGTCTATAAATAAAGAGCAAGATCCAAGAGTAAAAAGTCTAATCAGCTCCTGAATTATGAAGCTATTATTTGGGGATAAGAAACAGAGAAAACGAAGACTAACTGTTCTCTTTCACAGTGGGAAGGAAAGGAACAGGACTTCTACTTCCCTTGTCTCTCCACCCTACCCTCCCTTTCCAGGTTAAATGTTTTATGTCACAATTACATTATGCTTGAGAGACTCACACAGGATTGGAAACACAGCTCAATGATTTATCTGCCCTTTGGCTTTTTAAACCTCGTTTTGCCGTCTAATATATTCTTCCTTTTCTAAACCACCTTGCCTTGGCCAGTCTCTCCTTAGTGTATCCATACAAGCATCCATCCATCCTTTCAATAAATTTATTTATGAACCTATGATTTGGAACCAACAAGGGCAGGTTCTTGTGAAAGGTGCCAGAAAATAAATTAATGATTAAATAAACATTAATTAAGCAACTATTATTTGCTGAGCACTGCGGGAGGCCAACAAGAAAACAGTCCCAAGAAGATTACTTTTTACAGTTAAAAAAAAATTGAAGGCTCAGAGAAAGAATAGGGGAAGGTGAATCTGAAGTTTGGAGTATATGTTTCTATAGGGAAGAACTGAGATTTGTGTGTTTTTCTTCATATAACCCCTAGTCATATGCCTAAATTAGTTTTTTCAATAACAGTGACAGAGTAAGTAAAGGGAATCTCATTTATCTCCTGCAAGATCCATCTAAAAGAAGTGAATGAAAAGTCATTAAAAAAATAACTGGGGCCTCTGTTTCCTTATGTGTGAAGTAAGGAAATTCTTAGAAATGAGATAAAATTCTACTAGCACTTCAATTAAACATTTATTGAATCCCTCTTGTAAACAAAGCATTTCTTCAGGCATTATAAATAAGCTGTGGTCCTGGCAGAGAAAGCTCACTTCTGGTTGGAAAGTTAGAGGGGAAAAGGAGACTTCCCTTTTGCCTTGGCAGAAAATCCCTCATCATTCTCTGATTCTCTCTAGAGCACAATTTCCTTATCTATAAAATGGTAGAACTTTACTACACGATTTCTAAGATATCTTCCAATTCTAAATCATATCAACCATGCTCCTATATTTCCTACTTCTAGAGCTTTATGCTCCAGGAAGATGTAACACATATGAAAAAATTAAAACAAAACAACTTGGTTCTTGTTATTTAAAAAAAAATAAACTGATACTGGCAATAAATGGCATTGTTCTGGGAATGAGGGACAATGGAAAAGGGGAATCCATGGGGCAAGTTCTATAAGGTAATGGCAGAAACCACCTAGAGGGGTTATGAATGGACTATCTTGGATGCTTTGATTACATGGAACTACAGAGAATAGAAAGATACTAGATAATTAAAAGAGTTGCGAATCATAGAATAAGAGCCTAGAGCAGACAGAAATAGATGATGGATAATGAAGATGATAAGAGACCTTTTTTGGAAAGGGGCAGAAAAATGAAATTTTTAAAATCACATGAATAGGATTAGTTGAAGGGGAGGAAAAGAAGGTGGAATCTACTTGAGTGAGAGGAAAAAATGGGGGCAAAATTGTATAACCAGATAAAAGCAGGAGAAAAAAAGGTAAATAAGCAAATATAGTAAGCGAATACAATAGGTGAAACCCCAAAGGGAAAGGGTCCTCAACTAGAAAGTAAGAAGAGAAGCAATTGAGAACAGGGCAACCTTAAAAAAGATTAAGGCAAAATAACTAAAGGAACATAGTACTATGTTTATAGCAGAAGAGGAAAATAATCATTAAAAACAAATATTAGAGATGGATGGAGGAAAATATAAACTTAATTCTCATGAATTTAAATGAGAATGGATCACACAATCCAGTGAAACAAAAAAGTGATAGATTGCATAAGAAAATGAAATCTTACAATCTGTTGCTTACAAGAAACATATTTCAAAAACATACACAAAATGAAAGTGAGGAGATAGAAAGAAAATACTATTCATCAAGTGAATTATACTCAACAACCCAGGACTTGCAATCGTGCCATCTGACAAAGCAAAAGCAAACATTCAAAAAGTAAAAATGGATAAATGAGGAAACTATATTATGCTGAAAGGAATACTAAACAACAAACCATATCAGAAATAAGCTTATATACTCCAAATGCCTTAGCATCCAAACTCAAAGAAATACTATCTGAGCTACAAGAAAATATAGACAGTAACACAATAGCAACAAGACACTTCAATATTCCTCTCTCAGTTTTGAATGTCTACCAGAAAGATAAACAAGAGGTAAAATATATAATTGAATCAATTGCTGGAGAAACTAAAGTTGAAAGACTTGTGGTATCTTTTTTTAAAAATGGGATAGTGAAAGAATATACATATTTCTCAGCACCACATAGCACTTTTAAAAAATAGACAATGGGGGTGGCTAGGTGGCGCAGTGAATAGAGCACCGGCCCTGGAGTCAGGAGTACCTGAGTTCAAATCCAGCCTCAGACACTTAACACAAAAAAACTAGCCGTGTGACCTTGGGCAAGTCACTTAACCCCAACTGCCCTCCAAAAAGCAAAAAAAAAAAAAAAAAAAAGACAATGTATTAGGGCATAGAGATATTGTAAACAAATGTAAAAAGGCAGAAATAGTTAATGTATCTTTTATGGACCATCACCCAGTAAAAATGGTAATTGGTTGGGGGACCAAAAACAAAAGATGCTCTCAAATGGAGACTTTACAATAAAATCTTTCTTGTGGAGGGGGGAAGGAAAGAAAGGGGAGAAAATTTAAAACTCAAAAGCTTATGGAAGTGAATGTTGAAAACTAAAAATAAATTAATTAATAAAAAAATAAAAAATGTTACTCAAAGCAAAACCAAATCACATTAAATCCTAAATAATGAGTGGGTCAAAGAACAAATAATAGAAACAATTAATAACTATGTAAAAGAAAATGATAATGATGAAACAACATACCAAAGTTCCTGGGATGCAGCTAAAGTAGTCTTCAGGGGGAAAATCATATCCCTACAAGCATATATTAACAAAATAGAAAAGGAGAGGGTTAATGAACCGAATGTGCATTTTTTGAAATTAGAAAGGCAACAAATAAACCTAAAATAAGCACAAAAGAAGAGATTGTAAAAATTAGAGGAGAAATAGATAAATTGGAAATGAAAAAAAAAACAGAAAAGATAAATAAAATTAAAAAAACTTGTTCTTTGAAAAGACTAAAAGAATTGACAAATCTATAGCTAATCTAATTAAAAAGAGAGTAAAAAAACAAATCAATTAAATACCAAATAAGCAAGGTGAAACCACAGCAAAACCCAAAGAAATAAAAAGAACAATTAGAACATTTTATGCACAATTAGATGCCAACAAAAATGAGGACACAAAATAGAGGAAAATCTTCCAAAATATAAAATATCCAAACCATCAGAAGATCAGAGAGAAATCTTAAATAGTTCAATCTCAAAAAATGTACTAGGGTGAGCTCTAAAGGAACCACCAAGGTGGAAAGGGAGGAGAACCTCCTGATTCTGATGGATTCACAATAGAGTAATATTAAATTTTTAAAAAGTACTTACTACTTTATAAATTATTCTCAAAAGTTGAAAAAGAAAGCACCCTACCAGAATCCTTTTATGAGATAAATATAAATATCCCTAAACTAGGGATAGAGATAACACAGAAAACTATAGGCCACTGTTATTAATTAATAGTGACTCAAAAATCCTAAGCAAGATCCTGTCAAACAGACAATAGCTATTTATACAAAAAATATTCATCATGCTATTCATTATGACCAAGTGGGATTTGTCCTAGGGATACAAGAATGGTCAACATTAGGAAAACAAGCAACAATCACATGAAAAACTCAAATTTTCAAAACTACTTAATCATCTCAATAGATGCAGAAAAAACCTTTGATAAAGTACAATACTCTTTTATGCTAAAAACCCTGACAAATATAGGCATAAAGGAACCTTTTAAAAATATTTTACTAAGCATGTGTCTAAGACTAAAAGAGTTCATATGCAATAGAGATACACTAGAACTTTCCCCAAGAAATACAGAAGTGGAGTATGGATGCCGTCTCCCCGTTATTATCTGATATCGTTCTGAAAACAGTAGGAACATCAATAATAAAAGAGAAAAAAATTAAAGATGGGTAAAGAAGAAATAAAACTATCCTTATTTGATGATACTATACTTGGAAAATCCTGGAGGATCAGCAAAGACACTAATTGAGACAATTACTAGCTTCAGCCAAGTCATGGGCTGCAAAATTCTCAAAATTCAACAGTATCCTTAATTATGTCAAAATCCAAAAGGCAATAATAGAAAGGGAAACCTCATCTTGGAAAAAAAACAAAAACAAAAGCCTACAAACTCTATAAACTATCTAGAGAATGACCTATCAACACATACAAAAGACTTCTATACAGTATCAAGGACAGTAACTACTAGGGTAAGGATTCACTATTTAGCAGAAAGTGCTGGGGGTGAAACTGGAAAGCAGTCAGGCAAAAACTAGATATAGATCAAGATTCTAATGGATATAAGACTGATAATATACTAGGTCATATCATAATCAAATCAAGTGAGCAGAGAAATACCTCCCATAACTAAAGACAAAAGAAGATTTCTTGATTAATTAAAGAATATCATGAGGGATATAGTAATTAAGTAGGGGAAAAAATCTTTGCAGAAAATGTCTTTGATGAAGGTCTGCTATACAAGATCTATGGAGAACTAATAGAAAAAAATGAATATGTTATTTCCCAATTGGTAAAAGATCAAAAAATATAAATAACAGACAGAACTGAGAAGAAATGTGAGCTATCAATAACTATATAAAATGCTCCAAATTACTAATAACACAAAATATAAATTATAATAATTCAGATTCCATTGTATACTCATCAGATTGGTAAAGATAATTTTAAAAAATGATACTGACAGTTGTTGAAGGAGCTGTGGGAGCTTGGGCACATCAATGTACTATTGGTCAAACTGTGAATTAACACAGTCATCCTTTGGAAAAGACCTTTAGAACAATACCTGAAAAGTCATCAAATTGTGTATACCCTTTCACTCAGTGATACCACTATTAGGCATAGACCCCAAAGAGATAAAAAAAAAAGGGGGAAGAGAACTAAAATAATTTATAGCAGCACTTTTTGTTGTAGTAACAAACTAAAGGAGTCCCCATTGATTGGTGAATAGCTGAATAAATTATAAGTGAACATAAGAAAATATTATTGTCTCTTAAAAAAACAAGAAATGGGTTCAGAAAATCCTGGAAAGACTATATAAACTGATGCAGAGTAAAGTGATTAGAATCAGGAGAATAATTTATACAGTGACTATAGAAATGTAAAGGAAGACAGCTAGGAATATCTTAATAAGCACCAGAATTCACCAAGTACCATTTATTTTCATTTTAAAAATAAAACAGTGGGATATTTTGGGGGGAGGGAAGAAGGTAGGAGGTCATGATTTTCTCTCTTTGATCTTTTCTATGTTGGTTGTTGCTGGTAACATATAATTTATTTTTCAGTTTTTTCAAAAGTTTTACTTTTTTAAAAAATTAGTTCTAATTTTCCCATAGTTATTTTCCATTTGGAGCATTCTGATTTTCAATGAATTCAATTCTTGGATAAGGTTTACCACACCTGTTTTAAGATATTAATTTTTCTTGCTATTTTTTTTCCACTAGTAATTCCATTTTACATTACTTCTTTAATTTCTTCAAGGTAGTCTTAAAATCTTGTGTCCAGGACATTCTTCTCTCTGAGGTTCTACATCAGAAGTTATTAATATGGGGTCTAGGAAAGCTAAAGGATTTCTGCATATATTGAGGTCCATGAACATAGATGGAAAAAAAATTACACCTTCACCTAATTTCAAAAGGGGTTTGTGGCACACACAAAAAGATTTAAGAATATCTATAACTATTACCTTATGCAATCCTATCCAGTCTCTTAAAATGAATACTATAGGGATTAAAAGTACAAAGAATTTTAAAATACAGTCCACTTTAGTCTTCTGGGTAAGAACCCTCACCCATAGGATCTGTACTATCTATGTGGCAACCAGTGTCAGTACGAATTATTTGATTCAGGTTCTTGCTTTGTAAACCTTGGTTGTCATGAGAAAAAAGCCTTAAACACAAACTGATCACAAAGAAAACAATTCCATAAGGTATTTCTTCACTGTGATGTTTTCTTCTGCTTATTCATATCTCCAGCTTTGGTTGCTGGACTGACCACATTTCCTCAGGTCATACTCTGTTCTTATACTACTGTTTGGTGTGGATAGACTGCTAAGATGAGGATATACATTCTAAAGATGTCAGGCTTCATTTCCTGCTGTGGTTTAGACCCAAGCTACCTTCCTACTGAGCTGAGTACAGGCTGGATGTTGGTCTGGCACTTCACCCTCCAAATACCCTAGTTTGTCTTTACACAGGGCTTTTGCAGGATTCTAGAAGTCACTTTTTGTGAAATCTTGCACTCAATTGAGTTGTTTATTGCTGATTCCTTTTGTCTTCTTTATCATTATTCCTTAAGATTCATTTTTAGAGCTTTACTTGGATGCTGGTGGGAGATCTGGGCTCCTCTAGGTTCTACCACTGCACCATCTTCTCACAATCCTAGGATATCTTGTTTTTAAAGGAATTATGTTTGTGGGAAGTAGACCCAAAGCCAATGGTCACCCCTTATAACCAAAGAGGGTTTCTCCTTTCCTCATTCAGGGCATTTTCTCTTTTCTCAACAAACAGTGGGGAAACACTTACTGATTTTAGTCAAATATCCATTCTTGATTATGGTCTTGGGAAAGAATCAGCCTTCCTGATGTTCAAAATCTAAACTGAAACAAATATGAAGACAATCATATGTGTTGGGAACAATACAGAGGCAGCTGTTAGAGAAAGATTGTAGGTGTTTAGCTTAATATTCTAGAAAAGTATTCTTAATCTGGAGCCCATAAGCTTGTTTTAATTTTGATTGCTGTATTTTAATGTAACTGGTTTTCCTTGAGATCACAGTACTTTATTCTATGAAGTTATGAAAACATTATTATGAGAAAGTATCCAGAGGTTTTGTCAGATTGTCAAGAGAGATCATGACACATAAAATGTTTAAGAATCTCTGCTCTAGAGAAAGGGATTCGAAGGAGAAACTTGCATTGACTGACAACATTACTCCTGTTATGGAGGGAAAAATAATACCATTTAGACTCAGAGGCTACCATTTGGTGCTTTTTTTTTTTTTTTGCCAGAAATCAAGCCACTCTATAAAAATTATCCTGGGCAAACCCTAAAGTGAAAACAGAATAGGATTAAAGGGCATTCTATATTGTATTAGGACTCATTTTAAATTAAGTGCCATACTCTGACTGACTCAAAGTCCATTCCATCCACTAATTCAGGAATTCTTGGCTCTCAACTATTGGTTATAACATGGAGACCCAGCCTACCACCATCTAAAACAAAATCACCTTTTACTCTTCTTCATTTAGATGAAACTGTATTATGATAGCTCTGGTTTCACAATGCTTTTTTTCCCCATACTGTCTATAACTGTATTGCTTTACACGAGCCTATCCAGTCTCTTAAAAACCTATACCCTGGGGACTAAAATAGAAAGAATTTTAAAATTCAGTTTTTAGTTTTTTTGGGTAAGAGCCCTTACCCACAGATTGTGAACTTATCTATGTGGCAACCAGTGTCAGCAAGAATTGTTTGATCTGAGTTATTGCTTGTAAACCTTGACTATCATGTGCAAAAAGCCTTAAACACACATTGATTACAACACAAAACAAAAACAATTCCGTAAGGCATGCTTAGGGAATCCCATCTCAATTCTTTATTCATCGTTGACATTTATTTAGTTATATGCTTCTCAGGAATTCGTTCCCTCATTGTCTTTCCCTTTCCCTCCATTAGGAACATAGAGGGTTTCACAAAAGATTAGTTACTCCAAATAGAATAATGAAAGCCATAAAACTTGCCTGAAAATCAGGACATTGAAAGGGAGCCAATCCTTATCCCCATTACAATCAGTAAAAACTAGGTTTTTAAAAAACATTCTTCTTTATAGATTTGGAAATGGGTAAGGAGAGAAGAGAAGGCAAATGTAAAAATCTTTTTTATTTTAAGCCATTTTCATGCCATCTATTTGCATATTTGTTTCAAAGTTAGATGGGACTTTAGAGATCATACAATCACTTTTATTTTATCAATAAGGAAACGGAAATTCAGAAAAGTGGGTTGATGATTCAAGGTCAGGTGGGACTGGACTACAACCCAGATCTCTGCAATCTCAGTTGATTGTTCTTTCCGTTACTCCAAAATATTAACAGGATTCCAGATGGACACACAAAGACCTGTCAGTGACCTTGTCAGCTCATAGGGGTTCCGCTATCATTTCTATGCAAATGGCTTCCATGTCCACACATTCTGCCTTATTCTCTTTCTTTAACCCCAGTCCCATATCACCAACTGCATACTGACATATAGATAGATGATAGATGAATAGATAGATGGATAGATGGATGGATGATAGATAGATAGATAGATAGATAGATAGATAGATAGATAAAATAGATTAGATAGACACACAGATACATGGATAGATGGATAGATAGTTAGACAGACACAGATAGATAGATTAGACAGACAGACAGATAGATAGATAGATAAACAGACAGACAGATAGATATAGATATAGAGAGGTGCATATCTACATATATAGACACCCATATATCCCATGTGTGTCTCAAAATGAACACTCCAAAATGGAGCTCTTTATGTTTTCCCCCAAATCTATCCTACCTCAAAGCTCCCCTTTTTCTGTTTACTAGCCTTCTAGTTGCTCATGATCACAACTCTGGAATCATCAATGACTCTACCCTCCTTCAGCTCCTTTATGCTTCTGTCATGTCTGCTCCATTCAGTTCCCTCTTACTCACACGTCATCTACCTTTGTTCAGTTTTGTATCACCTCCCACCTGGATTATTTCAATAATCTCTTAGCTGGTTTACTTATTTCCTGTCCTTTCTCCCATTCCAACCAATCCTTCATAAAAATATCAGGCTGCCCCTGGTTCAAGCTTGGCCCCAAAGAAGAGAGAAAATGTATCTTCCTCCATCCTTGTCAGAGGTGGGGGGCTGTGGGTACTGACCACTGCATATACAGTCAGACTTGACAGATGTGTTGGTTAGTTTTTAATTTTTTAAAATGAGTAATAGCTTGCTGGATTGGTAGGGTGGGGTGAGGAAGAAGGTGAGATAAATTTACAACGGAAAATTATGTAAAAGCAAAAGATTAAAATGGTGGTCCCTGGCTTCCCCCAGCCCTCATCTTTGTACTGATATGGCTGTCTATCAATCTGATATCTGACTTTGTCAATCCCCTATTTGAAAGCCTCAATCTTATTGCTTCAAGGATAGAATATAAAATTCTCAGCCTGGTATTTCAAGCCTGGCTCCAATCTACCTTTCACCTTTCCAGTATTATTTTGTACTGTATATTTCATTTACATCATCCCTTTTCCAATCAATCAGCAAGCATGTATGAAGCTTTATTAGCTGTTCCCTAACACAGAATTCTATCTCTTTCCTCTGTACACAGGCTATCTGCCTATGCTTGGAGCACACTCGATCTTCACATCTAGCTATTAGAATTCTAAGCCTCCTTCTGATACAGCTCAAATATCACCTCCCACAGTAGGCCTTTCCTGATCGTCTACTTTTGGAAATTTGTTTGTATTATTTTGTATCTGCTTATTTGTATGCATATTATATCCCCCTCAGTAGAATGTAATTTTGTATTTGTAGCCCTAGCAGTTATATATGAAATACATAACAGATATTTGCTGTTAAAAAACCTTAATGGCAAAAATTAAGTGTGCATCCCATCACCAAGAGGAATGTGCTGGAAGAGAGGAAGAAAAGAGATTTTAAAGCAGAGATAAGAGGACTTGATACTGATTCTGAAGAAAGGGGATCTTATTAATAGAAATGTTGATAGGTTTTTAAACATCTTTAAAGGGAAAGGAAAGAGAATAAGGATTTATTGAGGGCAAACTATGTGTAAGGCTCTGTGCAAAGTGCTTTTATGAATATTATTGCATTTGCTCCTCATAAAAAACCTAGGAGGTAGGTGTTATTACTATTCCCATTTTACAGTTGAAGACACTGGGACAAACAGATTAACTGAGTTGCCCAGGATTGTACAACTAGAAAGTATCTAAGGCCACATCTGAACTCCAGTCTTCTTGACTCCAGGCTCAGCAATCTATTCACAGTGGCAAACCAGCTGCCTCTGAAGGGACCTTTAAAGATCTGTTAAACAGAAGGACGTCTTTAGCAGAGTCTGTACCACTTCTGAATCAATATCCTTGCAATTAAAAGTAGCCATAGTGACTCACAGCTGGATTTCACTATCTGAATGCAAAGAGAAAGCTAATTATATAAGGTAATATATTTTATGACTATTGATCAACTCTATCCAAAGTATGGCCAAAAGCTGATTTTTAAATGGTGTCTACTTATTTCATATGTGTCTAATCCTGTACTAGCACAAAGCTACAGACTTTGTCCTCATCAGATAAATCCCCATCAGTTTTTCTCCCTGATTTTCACATCCTATCTGCCTGTTGCCCCAGCCTCATTGAGATTTCTTACAAGAAACCCAAACAAAAGTGATCGCTCTCAAGAAGTTTGTGGAGGCCTCCTGGTAATCTCATGGCATTTTATTGTTCGAGCCCATCTTTCCTCATTTTCTTCTCTTTCTTACAACACTGCTAAGTTGTTTGGAAACAGGATCTTTATTTCTTTAGCATTCAACCCACTCTGGTTTCCCTCAGACAACACAGCCATCACAGAAAACTAGATCTTCTGTCCATGCCTAACTCTCTCCAGTTTAAAAGTGAACACGGGAAATAAACATTTAATAGAACTCCATTTATCAAAATGGTGATACTTGGTAAAGGTTGTTAAGTGTTGGTGGGGGGAGGGGTAGTAGAGGGGACTCAAGAGAAAAGCTTTATTAAGAAAGGAGTTTGGGGGAGAAATTATAGTTTTTCAGCTTAAACTAAGTTCTCCCCCAACCCTTTCAGAGGGCCAAATGATTATAAATACTCCTCCAATCAAAACTTAATCTCTTTTTCTCTTTCTCCATTTCCATGATACTTAGACTCTGTTTTGTGTTGGTCCCTTTATCTCTAAGAAGAAGCTGCTTTATTGAAAGTTCATAGAAAAGACAGTTGTCCTATAGACAATAAAGCCGTCTGCACACCAGGAATTTTTGAACGGAGGCTGCAACAATGCAGGCAGAATTTTCAACCTGTTGCTATAGTAGCAGAAGGAATGTGATTCAGGGGCAAACTGCAGTGCTGCCATTCTCCATATCCAAATCCCTCCTAACAGGCTCCACAAAAGCTCCAGTAAGCAGATGGACATTAACCCTTACAATACCATTATCCCTGCCTTCAAAAGGGCATCAATACTAGAGAATTCTACTCAATTTTGTTCTAAAAGCAACATCTTGAAAACAGAATAGCTAGGCTAGAGAGGATGCAACAAGAAAGAAAGGAAAAAGAGAAGCTATTCAGCTTGTCCAATTTGGGGTTAAATGCAGACTGACTTTATTCTTGTGTCACTGTGATGCTTCTATGGGTAATAATCTTCTTGTTTCTACAATAATGCATCCAGAAATGAAAATTTGGTTCTCATCTAGGCTACACCAGTAAGATTCTTTCAAATAAATCAGTTGAATTAAACAATAAATTTTAAACAATGTACTTACTCCATATCATATTGATAACAAAATTATTCCAGGCAGTTGCTGTGGGTAAGACTACAACCGAGCATTTATCTAAGTATATCAAGTAACTACTACCTAAGGGAAACAAAGGGATCCTTAAACTAGCCTCCCCCATTTTTGTCAGAAATTAAGAGTAAAAATGTGTAGACTTCAAGGTGACATTCATAAATATCCTATGAATTCTGGGCATTAAAACTGTGACTTAGAGAAAATCATAAAGCCAGACTATCCTGTGTGATGATCTAATATTTCCTCTTATTCAGAGAGTTCAAACACCAGGAGAAGAGGAACTTTTGAAAGAACATTTGAGTTCCAGATGAACTACTTGTGCTATTCACTTCTCTGACCCTCAGTTTCCACATCTGTATAATCAGTACCCTACTACTAGTCCCACCTATAAAGAAGAAGCAATCAATAAAGTAAAGGCCCTAGAATTAAGAAGGATTGGGAAAGGCTTCCTGTAGAAGCCGGAACTTGAAGAAGGCCAGGGAAGCCAAGAGATGGAAATGACGAGGGAGAACATTTTATGCATGAAAGCCAATGGTGAGGGGAAAGGGGTGAAGGTATAAGAAGATCGGAAAAGCATGTGGGGTGGAGGAGAGAAGGCTAGGTTATGATGCTTTTTGAATGATAAACAGGAGATTTTATATTTTATCCTGGAGGATGACAATTAGGTTTTGAGTCTGGGACTAGGAGAATATAGATGTACTTGACAGTAATAGTAAAGTCTGGAAGGAGTAAAGGTTGGTAAGAAAGAGTTCAGTTGTAGACATGATGAATTTGAGATGTCTGCATGACTTTAACATGTAATTGGGGGAAAAATAAAATATATTAAATTTAAAAAGATATCTATATGACAACCAGTTCAAGATGCAAGAAGTTCTTTATAACAGTGAACCATCTCATAAATATAACTAAATAATAGCTCAGTAGGTATGAGTCTGGAAGGTAGACAAAAAGCTAGAAAATCCAGACATCATAAATGCTAATGTCTATTTATCACTCTGTGTGGCCTCAGGCAAGTTACTTAATCTCCATGTGCCTTGATTTCCCTGGCTATAAATTAGGGATCCAGTGATGAAGGATGACTAATAACAGAAGACTGCAAAGCACTTTGCCAGAAATAAAGTACTTTATTACTATTTATAAGTATCAGCACAATCTGCCCTAGAGACTTAAAACCTCAATTACATTTTAGAACTTTGGTTTCCTATCTTTCTCAGCCCACACAACCTGCTGCAAAGCAAACAAACAAACAAATAAACCAGAAGAAGAATGGGTCACAGGGTTGAAAGAAGTTTGGCCAATTCTCTGCTAAACAACGAAGTTCCTATTTGTTACCCTGGATTTTATGTCTGCCAAGGAAAGAGGTGCTTGATAACAAAGAAGTATAGCATGACCCCCAAGAAGTGACTCACTATGATACTTCTATGAGTATTTGATGAATTTATGATACTCCTATGGTACAACTCCTCTGGAATTGTGGTTGATCATTGCATTGTTCAGAGTTCTTAATTACCTCAGAGCTGTTAATCTCTGATGAACAAATTAAACAATGCTTTTGTTGCTGCATAAATTTGCTCACTTCACTATGCATCATTCCATACATGTCTTCCAAAGTTTCTTTGAAACCATTCATTTAATCATTTCTTATGGCACAATAATATTCCATCACATTCAAAACATAAATTGTTGAGTCATTCCCAACTGATGAGAGAGAACCTCTTTAATTTCCAGTTCTCCGGCACTTAAAAAAAAAAAAAGATATGCTCTAAGTATTTTTGTACACAAGGCTTCTTTTTCTCTTTCTCTGATCTTTTTGGTATAGAGACCTAGCAGTATTTTAGTTGGGTCAAAGGGTATGTGTAATTTAGTCATTTTGGGGGCAAAGTTACAAGTTGCTTTCCAAAAACAGTATATTTTATTGAGGTTTTGCACATAGATAATTTTTATAGGGGAATATTTATTGAATGTTGAATATGAAATGCCTTTATTTTATTCATCAAACTAAAGAAACTAAAACTTAATTTAAGAAATCAACACCTAATATTTATTTTTAATATACAAACTGTGTAAAGGTCTCATTTTAATCAAACCCTTCCAATTTGCCCTAAAACATATAAAAACTGTTTAGCCTCATCTTCTTGGGTAAAAAGTAATATTTCAAATGGACCGTGCTCCCCTAGCCCAACAAAGAAGTGGTGGTAGCATTTAAAGACTGACCTTTCAGACTTTTAGAATTTAAAACTGATTTTTGTTTCATTCTTTGCCTGTATCAACCAGTCTTACGGTTGACCACCATGGACAAGGGCAAAAAGTGACTAGAGGAATCAAAGTATGGTGGAGGAAAAAGATGAGGGTTTGGCAATGGAGAAGGTATAGGTGACTTTTCCTTGACTGAGTTGAAGTCAGTTAGAGTCCCTGGGCAGGAATAAATGCCTCGTGGGAGGAGGAAAGAGAAGGGCAAGCAGCTCACCTGATCAAGACAAAATAGTGTTTCAACAAGAATTACCGCTGAGGTAGAAGAGGTAGTACCTCAAGAGTGTCTAGAAGAGGGTCATGCCCTGAAATACTAGGCAACCAAGTCAGTAGATATGCCGCTGCCTTTTTCTTCTTGCACCAGGTCCTCAAGGAAAAATCAAGAAGAAAGAAGGAAGTAAGTGTAGCAGTGTAGCAGCTGCAGCAACCAGGTTTTACCAAACACTGGGAAAACCAACTCCATTCCCAATGGGCTCCAGATCCCAGGCAACCTTACCATGCTGAGTGGGATGTTGGTACATTAGGATGTTCCTGAGCATATTAAGCAAATGTGTGCATGTCTATGATGAGGATGAAGGTAAACATTCTATGGGAATTTTGGCTCTAGCTCTGTTGAGATATATGTCTACTGCAATAAACTCTTTTCCCTTTAAATTCTTCCATCTAACCCAATAAATTATTAAGTACCTTCTAAATGCCAGGCTAGGCAGATATTGTCATCTGTATGCAATGTACCCTGGCCAGCCCCAGGGAAAGGCAGCTCTCCTGTCTTCTTCAACCAATTAATCAAATTCTTGTATTTTGTCAGGTACTGTACTAAGCACTACAGATACAATGAAAGGCAAAAATATTGTCCTTGTCTGCAAAGAATTTACTTTCTTATCTTCCACATTGATGCTTAACTATAAATCAGTCACCTAAGGTTTCTATGTCTGGAATGACAGGGAACTCGGAATAAACATGTAGAGGTAACCACATAATTAGAGGAAAATCCCTGTTCCATCTAGGATTAGCAAAAATATAGTTGTCCATGGTTGGTCACATTTTTCTCCCTAGTCAGGAGAAACTAAAGACTTCCATTTCCAGCCTCATCTCTGGCTTTTATCAGCTAAATAATATTTTCCCCCTCCACCACATTCCACCTCACTGATGCCATATAGCCTTAAAGCTGGACCATAGATTCTGTATGAGTTATAAGGACTACTTTCCACTGCCCTTCAGTTTTTGCATAGATGAAATCTATGTTAGGAATTTTAACAGGCTCTAGAGATGGTTAAAATGAACATCAAGGGCAACAGTACTTAGAACATAAATAGTCAGTAGGTAGGAGTACACAGGTATAGAAAAAAATCTGAGGGAGCTTGGAGAGACTGTAAGCTTATGCTCATGCTATTTTAGCCATCAGCAGAGAGCTGACTCTTTCCTCTTCACACATTCAAGGGGACAAGCATTTGGATCACCAAAGGGGAGGTTCTGCATATCTTAGTAAGGGACTTAATATGGCCACTGCTTTAAGAGGTGTGGTATGCATAGAGACTAGGGGCAGCTAGGCAGGGCCCTGGAGTCCGAAGATCAGTCTTCCTGAGTTAAAATCTGACCTCAGGGCACTTATTAGCTGAGTGACCCTGGGCAAGTCACTTAACCTTGTTTGCTTCAGTTGCCTCATCTGCAAAATGAGCTGGGGAAGGAAATGGCAAAGCACTCCAGTATCTTTGCCAAGAACCCAAAATGGCATCACAAGAGTCAGGCATGACTGAAAAACTGTACAAGATGCATAGAGACTATTTAGAATATGGCAGCAGATCTTTCTGGCTAATGGGGCTGGTCTATTCTGAGGCAAGGTGACCCACGGAACGCTTTCATCATCTTCTTCCATACCTGAGCACTTGCATGCTTCTGAGCCCCAGTTGGGGGTTGAAGCAACCCAGTCTCAGGCTTGTGCTTCCTTGGCTTACCCCTAGATCCTGAGCTAGAAGACTTCCATACTTCTCCAGGCCCTTTATATCTGGACCCCTTACCTAATGCCCATAGACTGACTATCTCTTCACGTGGACCAAGGCTGGCAAAACACACTTTTGATTGCCGATTACTTCTCTGTCAATTTTTTTTAATCCTTGCCGAGTTGTTATGAGAGAGCCTGCTTGTGTGTTCTGCTTCTAATGACTGCCATCTTGAGGAGCTAACTACCAAGAAACTTACATTCTAATGAAAGAAAAAACACACATAGGGAAGTGCAGCCGGGGAGACACACTTTGGTCCAGACAGTTACAAGGATGATAAGACAGAAGATGGGGTTTAGAGAGTGAAGAATAAAAGGGGGGGGGGGTGACCTGAGTGCTACCTTGTTATACAAATGCTGCTTTTTTTTCATTCTTTTTTTATTATGAAAGAAACAAAAATACTTGAATACACAACAAAAAAATTTTGTATCTATTCTGTTAAGTTTTTCTTTTAAAGCACACATTAAATTTAACATGACAATGCCAACAGTGTTCAGCTTGTGCCCCCTTCTGATATGCCCTCCTCTTCTTTTCTATATTTTCAGTATTTCACCAATGCTCCTTTCTTTCTTTTCTTTTTTGCTTTTTGGAGGGCAGTTGGGGTTAAGTGACTTGCCCAAGGTCACACGGCTAGTTTTTTTGCGTTAAGTATCTAAGGCCAGATTTGAACTCAGGTACTCCTGACTCCAGGGCCGGTGCTCTATTCACTGTGCCACCTAGCCTCCCCCATCCTTTCTTTCTTTTTGGAAATCTCCACCATTACCATTTCCTCTCTCCGAGCCAAAAGCCATCCTCTGTAACAAGTACATTCAAGCAAAACAAACTTACAGATTGGCTTCATCCAAGAATGCACAGGCCTCATTCCATACCTCCTCTCTGTCACTTCTCTGGCAAAAGGAAGGAGGCATGCTTCATCATTAGTTTTTTGGAGCCCTGACTGGTCTTTGGTCAGAGTTCTCAAGGTTTTCAAAATTATTTTCCTTTAAATTAGTGTAGTCATTGTACAAATTATTCTCCTGGTTCTGCTCACTTCATACTACATCAGTTCACAAACGTGTTCCCGAGCTTCTCTAAATCTGTCCCTTCTGTCATTCCATTCATATATTATGATTTGTTCAGCTGTTTCCTGATCAATAAGTACCCATCAATTGTCTTCAGTTTTTGCCACCACAAAAAGTGCTGCTATAAATACTTTTGTATATACATGTCTTCACTCTTTGTCTTTGGCCTTTCTGTTATGCATGGAATGTTTAGAGATCTAGAGGAAGGCCTCCAGCATGTTAAGTGAACTTTCCCCTTATCCCCCCACAATGATTTATGGGAGAACATGGATAAGTTATACAGGATGGGAAGTTATGTATCTCTTATACCCCTGAAGGCGGTAGTTCCACTAGAAAGATTATAAATCCATTGAAACACACACACACACACACACACACACACACACACACAAACACACACACACAGAAGAGAATAAAGGTGAGGCCTGGAATAGTGGATAGAAAGTGATTTTGGAGTCTGGAAGACATAGTAGCGTGCTTAACCTGTCAGTGACCCAGTCAAGTCTCCAAGACTGAATCATCCATCTGCATCCATAGAGGGATTCTGATAAATAAGGAAGGTAATATAAAGAACAGAGGCTTTAAACTGAGCTGCTAAATTAGGGAAGGGAACAAAGACATATTAAGTTTCTACTATGTACCAAGCATTTTACAAATATGATCTCACCTGAGGTAGGTGCTATTATTATCCCCATGTTACAGTGGAGGGAAACAAGGCAAACAGGGGTTAAGTGATCTGAAGCCGGATTTGAATTCGGGTCTTCCGAACTGCAGGCCCCAGCATTCTATACACTATACTACGTAGCTGGATGACAAGACTTTTTACTTTTAGTTTACATTAAAACACAGACACACAGACACACAGACACACACACGCTTCTATCTATGTGGTAATAGGCTTCAATATGGTCAGTAAGGTCAATGGGAAAAAGACAAAAACAAAGACACTATCAGGAATAAAATGCAACTAGATGGAGAAACACTAAAAAGTGCCCCAATATTCACAGGAGGAGGCATGGAAAAGCTCTATAAACTTAAAAATCGGGTCACCAGTATGCTAAGAAGTCAATCACCTTATAAGCTGTATGGACTATATTATATTTTTCATTTGTTCATTATATTCACAAGTAATGGACATGTGAGGAAAGTGATCTTGGAGAGCCAAAGGAAGCTTTTGAACTTAATATACAACTTGCTGTAGATGGTGATTCAAAAAGCTACCAGAAGCTAATGGTTAGTTACTGCATCTGAAATGCCAAACCTAGGAATCCATGAGGTTTTTGTTTAGGTCATATCAATGACAGAAACTTAACTTTGGAATCTTCAGGAATTAGAAGGTCTCTAAGTATTTAGACACAGGACTGCAGATTTAGGGCTAGAAACAAACCTTAAGAAACTATCTTGTCTTACTTCTAATGGAATAAACTGAGGCTCAAGGAGCTTGTTAAATACCTCGCTGATGGCTGCAAAGTCATGTTGTATAAGATTTGAACCTGGCTCAGCAAACCACTCCAGTATCTTTGCCAGAAAACCCCAAATGGGGTCATAAGCAGTTGGACACGACTGAACAATGAACTCCCTCCATCTGACTCCATATCCAGTGTTCTTTCTGAAATACTTTCATCCAGTGCCTTGCTGGGTTATTTTTACCTTTGAAACAGGAACTTCAAGGAAAAGAAGGAAAAGCAGGAAGAGTAGTTATGAACTCTCTAGGGCAAAGGTCTTCATATTGTTGTCATGGATACCATCAAACAAGGTCAATAATCTAAGTCATACATAATTCTCAGACATTGCTACTGGCCCAGCTTTTCCCCACAACTACTGAGTAGTGCTATCTTTCTAAACACAAGCGTACACATGAAATTTTTCTCATGGTCACTGCATGTACAGACATGCATGGTCATTCCATGTGTGGCCTAGCATACGCCTGCGTAAATGCATTTTTTCCCTTTTGATTTTATTGAGATATATAATGTAATATACATAATTTTTTCCCTTATTTGATTGAAAACTTGAGGGTTGGGTTGGAAAATTACTTCTCTCGCAAGAGTTTTTTCTGAAGGGACAGAAGGAAGTATTTGTGAATATTGTATTTTTAGTACTTAAAGGCAGAGCGGTGGATAAAACATCGGACCTAGAGCTGGAAGACTTAAGTCCAAATCTGGCCTCAAACACTTAATAGTTGTCTGACTCTGGACAAGTTGCCCAAGCCCCGGCTGCCTCAGTTTCCTCACCTGCAAAGCAGGAATAATAATAATAATAATAATAATAACAAGGTTGTTGTGAGCATCAAATGAAACTTTATTTGTAAAGTACTTTGCAAACCTGAAAGCACTACATGAATGCAGGTTGTTGTGGTTGCTGTTACTGCTGCTGTTAAAGGGGCCTAAATTGGGCACCACCCAGTCTTCCCCCGGTGAACAAAGGTCCACAATCTCATGACACACCATTAATCCCTGCCCAAGAAATATCCAGCTTAATAAGTATAAACTGCCACACAGCATAACTTCCAAAACTGACCATGCACATGGTTCCAAATGAAAGCCAGTGTTATATTTGTTTGCAAAGAGAAAGCTATCAAGCGTGTGTGTCAGACTGACATATGTTCACTGTGAGAATGTACTGGTACTTCTGGCCTGAACAATTCCTATTCAGATTTCCTGGACCATTTTTCTTTAAAACTACTTAACTACTTCACACTCTAATGTAATCAAGATGCAATTCACATGGCTGTTTAAAAATAACAGGGCTGTTAAAAAAAAAAATGCCATGTATCAAATTTACCTCCCCAGGATCCAGACAGATTAGCTTTGCCTTGAACATCTTTCTCTTGCTTTGCAGTTTTCAAAGTCTGAATTATTTTACAAACTGAGGGCAGCAGTTGCATTCTTTTACATGCCAATGCCATCAGCTTCTTAAGTTTAGAACAAATATTTGAAACAGATGCCCCTAGTTAACAATGCAGGGCTTGAACAAAATGAACTGCTCTCTCACCCACTGCAAGTGAACAGAGACGCCCTTGGCACTGCTAACACAGAAAAAAAGCCTGCTCCCCAGCCACCTCCTTCTGCCTCTCCAAAGCATCCTACATACTACTTTACAAAGATCCCTGTTTTTTTGACTGTCATATATTGCAAATCTGATTTCTTTTCTTGTGACTTGTTTTTTTCCTGGAAGAACTAACACTTATATAAAGGGTATAAAGAGTCTCTATGTAATTTCACTAATTTGCCTATTTTACTTTCTCAAACCCTGCACTACTACCACCCTGAGTCACTTGAATTCAATAAACTTTTAATTACCTTTTTGTTGTTGTTTTTTTTAAATCAGAGACACAGAGCATCCTCACAGCCCCATTAAAGGGCTATCTAGCCGAAGCCATTAATCATTCTCATTTTGTTTTTGAGAGTTGCACAGGTACTGGAAAGTACATGACAGCCCCTAGCACCTTTCTCCCCCTCAAAATCTATTAATAAATCTTTGTAACCCTTTCCTTTAGGGGCAAACGGTAACTCTTGACTAGTAAGGTAATGTAAAGTTTCATTCCAAGATCATGATATCAGGTTACAAGTTTGAATATCACAGAGAAATGAAAAGACATTTCTTTGTCCCATAACTTCCAAGAAGTAAAGCAAAGAAACACAGAACACTGCAGTCCTAGTTTGGACAGCCAACAAGAACGATCACTGTTGAAGCATTTAAATGTGATGAACGGAGGCCTCGGCACACTGTACTTACCAATAAGACAGAACGGAGCACTTCCCTAGTCCCACGCTGGCCCTGTAGTTCAATCTCTTCCTGAGGTTATAATATATGTGACTGCGTGTGTGGGGGTGAGTGAGTCTGCGTGTGTGCCTGTGTAGGTATGCACTTTGCATGCTTGAGCAGAACCCAAGGCTGTCTGTCTGCCACTCAGTCCTCTTGTCTGTGTGGGATGGGCCAACATGAGGAAAAAAAAAACCAACCAACCAACCCATACAGGTTAACTCACTGGCTTTCCCAGCAGCGACACACCCTAAGAGGGAGGGAGAGCCAGGAGAAGCTGAAAGACAGGGACATTTTGTGATTATATACAAAGACCCTACTTTTGATTCTATTTTGAAAAAAATACTTACTGAATTTTAAGGGCAATTGCCTATGCACAAGCACTCTGGATAGGCAAATTATAGCCAGATAATTAGATCCCAAAGTACTTTAATACAAAGGTGATTTTCTAAAGGCAAATTAAACATTGTACTCTTTTAAAATTTATTTCTACACATTCTTTATATGGTGGTCCTATAGTGAACTTCTTAAATGCAGTTATTACTGGCTTCAAGAAATGAGCACGAGAGCAAGAGGTTCAATATAGCCTGAAGAAAACAAAACTGCCTGTGAGTCGATGAAAAAGGACTTTAGTCTCTGGATCTTGCCCTACCTGATGCACCAGGGCCCCAAGACAGGTAATTCCTCAGTTTATACAATGGATTAGCTTCAGGGAAGTTATACTGAATCTCTTTTTTAAACAAAACAAAACAAACATTCCTATTTTAAGACCTAGAGATTCACTGTTTTGCAGACTGAGGAATCCTTCAATGAGGTGAATGATCACTCCTAATGATTACTCTACATCACATTTGTAATAAAATTATTGGGCAGTCACTTTCTACTTCCTTCATTTTTTTATGGTAACTAGAACAGAATCAGATTAGTGAATCTGAGTAAATGAAGTCTGACAGCATGTAAAGAATGAGATATATATATATATGTATATTTTTATATACAAATATATATATACACACATATAGACATATCTGTCTCTCTGTGCATACACACACATATTTGGATATGTGTGTGTATGTATGTATGTATGTAGTTTTTTGAAGTAGGATATACCTGTAATCTAATAATAGTGGGCTCTCTTACAGTACTACATAGATCTGGAGGTCTTAACCATTTTTGTGTCACAGACCCCTTTGGCAGTCTGGTAAAGCCTGTGGGGCCTCTTGTTAAAATAATATTCTTAAATGCTGAAAATAAAGTACGTAGAATTATACAGGAAAATAATCATATTGCAATACAGTCATCAAAATACTACTATCACCACCATCATTATCACCACCCCAAAATTTATGGATCTCAGGATGAGAACCTCCAATTGTAGAAGTAGACAAAGCTCCATAATAACTGGGTTCTGTAACATGCTTGAAGTTTCGTTACACTTGTAGTAAAATTTTTGGGGGGCCACTTTCTGTTTCCCTCATTTTTTTAATGGTGACTGAAAGAGAATCAGATTAGTGAATCTGAGTAAATGAAGTCTGACAGCATGTCTAATACTACCAGGCCTAACATGCCTGCTTTATGCCAACATAATTCAAGTGGTCCTTTCTGCCAGAATGTATTCCTAGAAACTCTAATATAAAGTGTATCCCTTTAAAGCTAAAGCATCTCTTCTGTTACTCAATTATCACATTCCATTTTGAATTATACTGATTTGTCTAATACTGGTACTAGCATTAGTACTACTATTCCGACTAGAGAATATCTGTTTCCAAAGAGTTTATAATTTTATCTTTGTCTTCCCCCTGTTTGCTTAGGCAGAGCTCATCATATATATGACAGATAAAGAAATGAATAAACAATTAACTGGGGGGTTGGGTTCTTGAGCAAGGGCTCATCAAATTAAAATGTAACAAAATGTAAACATGATCTGTAATAAAATTCAAGATATAGAAACTATACATTTCTATAAAAATATTAAATAGTAAGAACTGATGCAAAGTCATAGAATTTTACAGAAGGAAGGAAATTTAAAGATTCTATCTGAGATGAGGCAATGAAGCCTTAAAGTGGGATCAGTAACTTGTCCAAGGTACTTAGTGGCAAATGTAGAAACAGAACTCAGATTTCCTGATTCCTATGCTAGGATGATTTCCATTAAAGCACATAATCTCCCTTTATAAGAATCCTATTTAATGGACATAAGGACTACATAAGGGACTTTCACGTATTAGAGTAATAATAGTGTTTATATGGTATCTTAAGGTTTACAAAATGCCTTATTTATATATATATATATATATATATATATCTATGTATATGTATATGTATAATGTCATTTGATCTACGCAACAATCCTGTTGTAGGTACAGTTTTTCATCACTATTTTATAGATGAGGAAATTGAGTTTAAGGGAGGTTGTGATTTGCCAAGGATCATTTTATTTACAGCTGATAAATTCCTGAAGAGAATCTGAACTCAAGTCTTCCTAACACCAAGTCTACTACTCTATCTACTATACTACCTAACCATATAAGATTCTACTGTATCACGTTTGATTTTAAACAAATAGGTAAGCAATAACAAATGCTCAATAAATTATTTCTTTTTGCTTGTATTCTTAGAATTAGGAAGTCCCTTTTGAAGGAACTATTTTCTTCAGTGAGCTTTTGGACCTCCTTTTCCATTTGGCCAATTCTGATTTTTAAGGCATTCTCCTCATTGGCTTTTTGAACCTCTTTTGCCATTTGGGTTAGTCTATTTTTTAAGGTGCTATTTTCTTCAGTATTTTGGGGGGTCTCCGTTAGCAAGCTATTGCCTCATTTTTCATTATTTTCTTGCATCACTCTCATTTCTCTTCTCAATTTTTCTTCCATTTCTCTTACTTGATTTTCAAAATCCATTTGGAGCTCTTCCATGGCCTGAAACTAATTCATATTTTTCTTGGAGGCTTTTGATGTAGGAACTTTGATTTTGTTGTCTTCTTTTTGGTTGTATGTTTTGTTCTTCTTTGTCACCAAAGTAAGATTCTATAGTCTGACTTTTTAAATACTGTTTATTCATCTTCCCAGCCAAATATGTGATTTTCTAACTCCCTGTCAAGGCAGGACTCTGTTTCCAGTGGGTGTGGGGGTAGCTGTACTGTTCCAGGCTTCTGGGATTTTGTTTTAGTCACCGGATCCCCCACTGTCTGTGGGCCCAGAGCACTGAAAGCAGGCACTGCTGCCACTGCTGCTGCTCCTGTCATCCTAGGGCTGTGGCCAGACCGAGTGCTCCTCTTTTAGCCAGGTCCCACAGAATTCCCTCACTGACCTTCCATGTTATTCTTAGAGTTTGTGGGTCTAGAAGTCTGGAGATCACCACAGCTGTCAGCAATTTAGTCCCCTGAGGCTGCTCCTGCCTCACAGAGCCTGGCACAGCACGCCAGACTGTGCTCTGCTCCTAGCCCAGTGCGATATACCCTTCCTGTGGGTCTTCTAGGCTGTTGGGCTAGAGATGTGTTTCACTCTGTCATTTTGTGGGTTATGGAGCTCTAGAATTTGTTTAGAGTCATTTTAACAGGTATTTAGAGGGGTTTGGGGATGAGCTCAAAAAAGTCCCTACTTTTACTCGGCCATCTTGGCTCCACTCCAGGGAGTCTCTTTTAAATGACTTGGATGATTCATGTACCTCAAGAGAGCTATTGATGGAAGTCTGAAGTAATTCCTTCAAACCGCTGATAAATTTTTCTGTAGCGAGCAGAGGTGTGAGAGTGTTTGGGAGAATAAGAACTTCCTAGAACTTAGCCTTTATTCATATCTTTCCTTTACCATTCTCCCTAAACAAAGACAAGAAAAATCATAAAAGGGTGATCTGATGGGGTGTATGGGAATAGAGAGGGAAGAGTCATACCTCTTTACTTTGGTGATAGTGGGTTTTGTGAGTGTGAACCGACTAACTGTACATTTATCAGTTAGTCTCAGATTTCTGTTTAAAATACAAAAACCCAACACATTAATTAGCCTGAAAGCCATATCTCTTTTTCCAATACTGCTGACTTTTTGAGTCATTGCCTATTTGAGGAGGTCCTGAAAGCTACAGAAATTAAATTCAGGAACACATATATTCTAAAATATTAAGCAAAGCTGTAATGGAAAACATGTTCCTTGAACTAAGAAAAAGGTTCTTCCTTAGCTCCATACTGGACTCTTATTCCCATCAGTGTGAACACGTTATTCATCTATACACAAAATTATTCACCTGCTGGTTTTTCAACCTCCCATCTTTGCCATTCTTTCTGTCTCCTCAAGAATAATTATTCCAAATCATTGATTTATAATTCCCCATTTTCCCTTAATATCCCTATTATAATTCCCTAATTCCCTAAATGAAAACCATTTCCAAGGTCAAAGAGGGTACTTTCAGCTCAATTAAACAAATATTTATTAAGCATTTTCTATGATCAAGATGAAAGAAAGCATAGTATGGTAGATTAGAGACCTTACTTCAAAGTCTGAAGAACTTGGGTCCATGTGTTGCCTCAAACCCGTATTATCTGTGTGACCATGGACAAATTACACAATCTCTCAATGTGTCAGGCAACTTCCCTTAGATTTTAAATTATAAATGAGCTACTGATCTATACCTGTGAAGGAGAATAACCCCAGGTCTACATAACAACAAATCCCCAAAAGCACATACATGGCACCATATAAAAATTGGGCTACAAAGACAAAAATGAAACAGGCCTTGCCCTCATGCTTGCACACTACTTCAATTTTTTTGATTAGCTTGAACTATGTAGGTAAAGTGTTAAAGTGGAAATGTTTTTATTGTTCAGTCATTTTTTCCAGTCATGTCTGACTCTTTGTGACCCCATTTGGGGTTTTCTTAGCAAAGATATTGGAGTAGCTAGGCATTTCCTTCTCCACCTCATTTTACAGATGAGGGAACTGAGGCAAACTGGGTTAAATGATTTGCTGAGATCAGACAGCTAATAAGTGTCTGAGGCCAGATTTCACTAGCTGCTTCCAAAATGGAGGTCAGGTCTAAACTCCATATGCATCGACTGTCTTATTCATAAAATACTGGGAATAAACCCCAACAGTTACCAAAGAAAACCCTAAAGAAGTTTGGTTTCATAATTCTTTCTGCATAAATAGGCTAGCCTGCTTTTCACAACGAAGGACTGATTATATCTTAATCTCTTCATCCACAATGTTCTCTTGGATGTCATTTTCATAAAAGATGACCTTCCAACAAGAAATATTCTCGGCTCTGTTTCTTGCTCTCAATTAGAGACAAAAGAAAATTAAAAGTCCACATCAGGGACAGAGAAGTCACAGATCTTACTTTTATTTTTTTTAAAAACATATTTTACTTCTAATTTTCATTAGTGTAGTACCTAGTCCATGGCAAATGCTTATTATTTACTGATGCCTTCTGCAGGCTTATTCAAGGTTATTTCATCAACTCTACTATCCTTGAATGTAGATTATAACTGTTGTACTTACATACAGAAATCTGTAAGCTCAAGGCTGATGTAGCTAGTATTTATTCTCCCATAGTAGAGCTGTAGTATCTGGACTAGAATCCTCAATAGAATGCTAATGAACAAATTTAATTCAATATCTATTAAGCACTCACTGAGTGAAAAGCTCTGTACTAAGTGTAGGGAGAATTTAATTAAGACATGATTCCTGTCTTTATACTACATACCTAGCCCATATGACACATAGACAAACAACCATAGTACATAATAAATGCATGAAAGGCACAAGAAATTGCTATAGGAGATCAGGGAAGGGGTTACCAACTAGATGGGGACTAGAGAAGTGTTCTTGGAAGAGTTGGTTTTAAAAAAAAAGAAAGGATAGGAATTAAACCAGTTGAGAATGTGGGGCAATGGGTAGTATTTTCCAGACACAGAGATTACGGTGAGGAAATATAAGGAGAATGGAAAGGAAGTGTAAGAAAGTTGCCACTTTGACTAAAGTATCGTATACAAAGAGAAGAGTAGTGTGAAAGAAAGCTATGATAGTATCAGATTATGGACAATGAATGCCTGGATTAGGGGGTTAACTTGGTTAGCAATGAGGGATTTTTTCTAGAGGGAAGGCATGGTAATATCTACAGATAAAGAAGGAAAATCTGGAAGAAGTACAAAGGATGAAGTGAACAGACAACTGAGTTGTAAAGACCTATTAGGAGCTTATTGCTCTAGTCCAAGCGGCAATGAGGGAACTATATTAAGGTGGGCTCAATGCGAATAATGAGGCAGAGATAGAATCAGAGGTAGAATCAAAGTGGGCCAGCTAGGAGGCACAGCGGCTAGAATGCCTGCCTGGAATCAGAAAGACTTATCTTCCTGAGTTCACATCTGGCCTCAGGCACTTACTAGCTCTGTGACTGTGGGCAAGTTTGCCTTAGTTTGCCAATCTATAAAAATGAGCTGTAGAAGGAAATGGCAACCCATTCGAGTGTCTCTGCCAAGAAAACCCTAAAGGGGGTCACAAAGAGTCAGACATGACTGAAAACAACCACAAAAGAATTAAAGGGCTTGATGAATGATAATTTATAAGAAATGAGAGAGACCAGGCAAAGATAAAAGGCAGATATCTAAAGGATGGAGAGGGACAGATAGACGGAGAGAGGATTTATGAAGCACTTAGTTGTACCAGGAACTGTGTTAAATATAAGGGAGATAAATATGAACAAAAAAGACAGTCCTTACCCTCAAGGGGTCCATATTCTAATGAGGGAAGAAAACATATAAAAGGGGGATGGAAATGGGCAGGGTAGAGAGAAGTAAACCCATACTTGCCCGACAAGATGTGTGGTGGTGAGGAGGGGAAGTCAAAAGAGTGAACTGAAATAGTGGTCCCAGTGTGGAGTTTTCCAAAATTAATATTGAAATCTTGAATATGAGACCCTGAATGAATGGCTTTATTCTGCAAAGCAATAGTGATACCAGGAAAGAAAAACAGTTTTAAAAGGGAAATCAATGAGCTCAGTATTAAATATAATTGACCAAAGAATTCACCAGCCCATTTTACTTTATAACTTACTGATGCTAGTTCTCAGATGACAGGCATGCAGTTAATTTCTTGGTGCAAACTCAAAGCCTTCCCTGTTTAACAAGCCCTGTTAAAGCTTATGTTCTGCTATAGCTTTTGAGAAACCTAGGTTTCTCCAGAATAAGGGTAAAAGCTTTATGAGAAGAGAAACCCACATCTAAACAGTTACCTAGTCTGAAGTAGATTAATTAGCTCAGGTGATAATGTTGCAATATAAAGTTGCAATTCAATTGCTTACTAGCCTGTGACTTTGGGCAAGTCACTTAACCCCTAAATTGCCCTCCAAAAAGAAAAAAAAAACTATATGCCTTTGGTTATAAGGAGGCAAGGTAAAACACTGTAACTGAATTAACACATACACCACCTCCATTACTATCCAAGAGTAAAAGCAATGAGGCTGTAGTGACATCTCTTGGTTTGGACCTGCAATTTATTTGTATGGGAAACTCCCATTAGTATAAGGAATTCCCTTCTACCAATACAGATAGGTTTCTGCAATTTATACACGTAGATTATTGCTTGGAGGTACTGACAGGCTAAGTGCTTACATGGTATATTACATAGCTGCTATGTGTCAGAACTTGAACTCAGGTCCTCCTGATTAAAAGACCAGCTCTCTGTCTCAACTACACCATGCAGCCTCTTAATATCTTCATACATACTCTCACACACACAGACTTATTGTGTGCACCCACATATTAAGTTTTCTCTGCATACTATTGGAATTCCAAGAGTTGCTGCCTGGACTTTTTGCTTTAATGGGAAGTTTGGGGTTACTAAAAGAGCTTTCACAGAGGGTAATGGAAACCTGTGACCTTTAACTAATGAGGAACTCAGAAGAATGGGAATAAAGAATGTCATCACCAATGAATTGCATGATAGAAAGAGCAGATCATGTGGTCATGTGTCAAGGGAGGATTGGTGGATAGCCATAGTACTCCACTGGTACCCTAACAATATCCAGAGAAAACAAGAAAAGCCTTTAACAAAGAAGATGGATCCATTATGATGAACTTACGGAAGGACCTGGCACAAAGTCTCACAGGAAGGTTGCTTTTTTGCATCACTGAAAGAAACTTCCTAATGAACAAGACCACAGATTCATCTGAACATTAAGAATGTATGTATAAATTTATGTAAATGAAACACAGCATGCTAATGTTATTAGAACTCTGTGAACTGCAAAGTGCTATATAAGTATATATTATCATTATTATCCTCACACTTCATATGTTTTCTCCACCAAGAATTATGCACAAAGAAATGGAATAATCTGCTGCTGACTTAAACCATTTGGGGGAGGGAGAAGAGGAAGAAATGAAACCATATAATTTTGAGAACCTTGATCACTCCTAATTCAATCTTACTTCATCAGTGCCTGAGGCAGAGTCTATAACTGCACAAGTACCAACAGGTAAATCCTGATTAACCTGTGGCAAAAGCCACAGAACTTGTTAGCACAGATGCTGCTGAGTTGAGCATGTTCTTTTAGGAACTTGGCTGCTTTCCTGCCCTTCCACAGAGACAAAAAGAAAGAAAAGCAACACTTTACTATTTCATAATATACTTCCACTCCATTTGCCCCTGCAGGGCAAGCTACCTGAAAAAATAGTATCAAAATGAGCAAAGGAAATGGTATTACACAGCCTTACGGGTTCAAAGGATTTGGGGGGGGGGGGGTGGCGGGGCGGGAGGGGCTCTAGGTGGTGCAGTGAATAGAGCACTGGCCCTGGAGTCAGAAGGACCTGAGTTCAAATTCGGCCTCAGACCCTTAACACTTATTAGCCATGTGACCTTGGGAAAGTCACTTAACCTCAATTACCCTGCCTTCCCCCCTCCAAAAAAAAGGGATGGGGGGGGTAGAATTACAATATGCTACAGAACAGCATAAAGGGCTGACCTTGAGATCAAGAAAACCTATTTAGGTTTAGGTCTTACCTCTGACATATACTAGCTGTGTGATCCTGGGCAAGTCACTAAACTCAGAGTTCTAGGTACCTCTCTTAAAATTCTAAGTCAGAGTGAAGACAAGAGCAGGCACAGGGTAGAGGGAATTTCCTCATCCAATGAAAAAACATGTCCATTTCCTAGTCCCCATCCTACTTTATGACTATGACCCAATCGAGAGCCTACTAAGTGCAAGACGCCATAGAGAATATGAATGAATAAAAATTGATTTACTAAGGTGCTGTGTAACGAATAATGCAAATAGAAAAGGTGAGATGGTCCAGACTCACAAGGAATTTACACTCTAATTGGAGGAGACAACGTTCAGCTGGAGGGCAAAGGGAAAGGCCTGGAAATCCTAGGGGGTTTCTGCCCAAGTAGATGACAAGGCTCAGAGGTCCTTCGGTCCTTCTGTTAGAGAAACAGCTAAGGTGACAGTGCTGGGGGAATTGCAGGGTATTAGGCAAGGCAGATGGTGAGGCCTGCAGGACCTTAGGAGGCAGGAAGTCACGAGACACAGTCTTCTAGACAGCTTCTAAGACTTCTAAGCTTCTAAGTTAATGACCGAGTGCCTTTCTGAACTACTGTTAGATGTGTGTTAGTTCTGTCTTCCCATCTAGCCCCTAGGACCCCTCAGGGCAATTATATTCACTTTAATTCAGCAAGCGCTTATTATTAACAATAATAATAACTGACATTGACATAGCACTTTAAGGTTTGCAAAGAACTTTACCCCTTATGATCTCATTTGAACTGCACAACCCTGAGGGGTAGGTGCTAACATTATTATTATTCTCATTTTACACATAATGAACCCAAAGTTGAAAGAGGTTAAGTAACTCCCTCCAGGTCATTCAGCTAGTAAGTGCCTGAAGGAGACTTTTTGTTTGTTTGTTTGTTTTTGTCTTTTTGGAGGGAGAAGGCAGGACAATTGGGGTGACTTGCCCAAGGGCACACAGCTGGTCAGCATCGAGTGTCTAAGATTGGATTTGAACTCAGGTCCTCCTGACTCCAGGACCAATACTCTATTCACTGGGCCACCTAGCTGCCCTCAAAGAAGGATCTGAACATAAGTCTTCTAACTCCAGTCACTCGTGCTTACTATGTGCCAAGCACTGTGCTTGGATAGGGATTCAGTGACAAAGGGCAAAGGGTCATAGATTATTCTTTTTTTCTACAAACCACTACATCTGTATCACAATGCTGAGAACACAAGTGACATTCCCTAAGACCTTGCTGATATGTTGATTCACAACTATTCACTATACTAGTAGGTGGAGCTGGATAGGAGACATCCAGGTGAGAGAATGTGTAACTGCTCATCAATCTTTGTGTTGGGGAGGGCAGTGCTAGGTATGGAAGAGTGAGACATATTCATTTCGCCGTATCTTCATATGTTTCATTTTCAGCAGTACTAAAAGAATCAACAGCCAAGCTCAATACTATGTAATATAGACACATTCATTTTCCTTTGGGAAAATGCAGTGAGACTGTATTTATGTTAAGAGGAAAGATAACATAGCACCCAGAATACTGTGTGGCAAAATGATACAGGAATTACTTGTCAGCCAACTATTCCTAGGGGAAAGTAGGCACAGGGGTCCCTTATCTCGGGGCTATACAATGAAAGATTTTTCTCTTAACAGTCAAACTTGTATTTGGTGATAGGGGAAGAAATCTGATTTTCCATGCACTTCTCTGAATGGACACATTCTCCCATAATTCCCACAAACTTTTTGAGTTCCTTCTAGAAAAAGGAGGCAGGGCTCAATCTCACAGAATTACAAAATGGTAACTACCGTCCCCCACCTAGGAAAAAACTGTCAGGCAAAAGGCTATCTTTTCCACCCCCCTCCTTTATTCACACACCCCCAAAGTCATGACAGCAAGGGGATATAAGATCAACTGAGGGGAAAAGGAGATTCAAATCAAAAAGAAAGTCACGATTAAAAGCAGCTTCCCTTGGTCTTGCTCCACAACCACCCTGAGCTGCTAATTGAGGCTAGAGCCATAGAAATCAAACAAAGGCTTTGCAGAGCCCACACATCACAGGGCTATTGCTGCCAGTCACAGTCTGAATGGATAATGGGAGCCCCTGACCTCCCTCATATTCCAACCCACATCAGCAGCTTAATGAAGATTTGGCTTGTCATTCGTTTTGATGAATAAACTCCACAGCCTCTTGAAAGAGATTTAGTGTTACTTTTAAACCCAGAGAAAGGTCTTCCTTTTAAGTCAAAATCCAGCTATAACATGAGTCACAAACCTATATACTGGGTGCTAAAGTCTCTATGCTCCTGGGTTATTGGATTTATCTTCTGACTCTACACCTGTTGAAACAAAACTGCACAGGAAATTCCTTGGACATCATCACTGATGGAGGGTAGAGAGAGCTTTGTTTTGGTTCCAGGCTCCTGCTGCATAGAGACAACCTTCACAATACTTAGAAGTTTCTTTAGCCACTCCTACCTTGGGCCCATTACTTACTGGTTCCCTAAAACTAATAGCTGAGCCACCTGGAATTTTCTATTAATGAGTGAGAATAATCAATTTGGATTATTACTGGTCTTGAGGGGCTTGGAAAAATTAACTTCCGAGCTTCTTAGATTTGCGTTGACCTTGTTTTTCTAGTTGAGTTCAAATTCTAGAGTCACTTAAAAAAAATCGAAGTTCTACCCAAGTAGTTCATATCTCTTTCCTTCTTTGTTCCCTTTGTGGAAGCAGAGGATTCCTTTTGCCATGGTTTACACAAAGCTTTGAAAAGCTCTAAAAGTTTGTCAAGAATTTTACATAAGAAATACAGGCCACAAGATGCCCATCTCACATTTTTCTCAGAAGCTTCCCCATAGAAACAATGGAAAATTTTGATTAACTATAGTAGTAGAAGCCAGGAGATAAATACAATTATTGGATTTCAGAGCTGGAAGGGCCCTTTGAGACTGTCTTCTCCATCTCTAACTCCATTTTGAGGAAACATGTTCACAGAAGTGAAATGACTTGTCTAATATCATGTGAACAGTAAATGAAACAGCCAAGATTTGAACTCGTGTCCTCCGATTCCAAATCCAGGGCTTTTTCTGGATCAACCTAAGTACAAAATGAGGTAGGTGTGATTGGACAGCAGATTGGCTGGGATTTTTTTTTAGTAGACTTTAGTAGACTAAGTCAACAGTCTGACATAGCACCTAAAAAAAGCAGATGTGATCTTTAGAATGCGTTAAGAAAAGCAGTGTATGGGAACAGAAGGATGGGAATCCTGCTGTACTCGGATCAGACTCCATTTGGACTACTATGTACAATTGTGGATACAGAAACCTGAGTTCATGGAATATAAAAATTCCATGCTATCTGCTTCACTTTTCTCCAAATAGTATTCCCATTTCCTCTCTTGAACTTTCTGGCCCCTGTTGGAGGTGTCAAAGAGCAAAGAAATGCCCCAAAAGAAAAGTGAACTTAAATAAAGTCTCCCATTATAGAGGGCTCAGAACTTTCCAGCTAACTTCATTTTCCATTGGCTGCGCTACTTGGTTTCCACTCCATGAATATCATACTTCCCTCAGGATGAACTCATCATATGAAATCTCAACATCATGTAGAGTGATTCAGCTTTAATATTCCACACTTCCTCAGCACCCTCAGTTGCTTCTTCCCTCTGATTGGAGAGCTGTAGGATAGAACAAGAACCTTCTGCCCAAAAGGGCCAAATTTAGGCTTGATAATAAACTTCTTAGGAAAGAGGTAATGGGCTATCCCTACTCCTGAGGGCTTCAAGAAAAGGTTATGTTGTTGGGCGCACTGTCCTAGGTATCCTTTTTCAAGCTTGCTTGAATTAAATGCCTTCAGATTCTAAATTCCTTCAGATTCTAAAGTTCTGTGAATCTCTTATGTACAAGCAAGGGTTGTGCTGGAGCCAGCTCAGACTGACTTTTAAAAGTAGATTGTTAAATTCTCAATGTGAGCATTTACACCTGGGAAATCAGAAAATGCTACAAATCATAGCCTGAGTTATTGTTTTGTTGTTTTTGTTTTCTGTTCAGTCATTTTGTAGGCAAAGATACTGGAGTGGTTTGCCATTTCCTTCCCCAGCTCATCTGACAGATGAGGAAACTGAGGCAAACAAGGTTAAGTGACTTGCCCAGGGTCACACAGCTATTAAGTGTATGAGGTTAGATTTGAACTTGGGAATATGAGTCTTCCTGATTTTAAGCCCAGTGCTCTATCTACTATGCTACCTAGCTGCCCTAGACTTAAGAAAATTATGTAGAAAATATTAATAAAGCAGATTAAATTTATATATGTGTGATACATTCCCTCCCCCCCCCAACCAGGAACTACTTGTTAAACATTTAGTAGCACACCTCTAGGTCCCAGCACCATCAACTGGGCCAAAGCCATCATTAGAAATCTGAGTTTCCAAGCAATATTTTATGAAATGCATGGGCCCCACCCCTTTCCCTCATTCCTTAAAAATGCTCTCTCTCTCCACTGCTGGAGTGTGAAGAGCTTTTTTGTGATCTACAAGAACTACTGAATATACTTCTGCAATAGTGACCTCTATTTGTGAGGCCAAGCAGTACTGACAGGTGCCAAAGGTAAGAGAAAAGGAAGATAGTGGGGGAAGAGACAGTTTTTGAGAGCTTGGGGCTGAGGGGGCATTTGTGTGTGCACATGAGCACACATGTGAGCACACAGAATGACCAAGGGGAAAATCAAGGAAGGAGCAGAAGGAAAAGAAAAGCAAGGAGTATAGAATAAGAGGCACATATGATGAAAAGTGGTTTCAGTACTATACAGGCTGCTAACCCTCAACCTCTACAACTGACCTATTTAATCCCTGACATTTCTGTCTGGGGGATATCATGAATTTTAGTTTATTCTGACCAAATGAACTGTTGTGAGAAAAAGGGCAACTGGAAGAAGAAAGTGTCACCACCTCTCCTCTCAACACCTGTTTTTTCTGTTAGTTCAGCCAGGAACACAAGACAAATTAGTTTTGTTCAATGGACACAGCTGGTCTATCAATCACAAGACACACAGAAAAAAAATTCCTTCTCATTCCAAGATCTTTTTAAAACATAGCCTGTTACATAGGTAGGGGAGATATCTAAGGGGGGAAAGGTCATATTCAAGTTGAAGATGAACACTGTTGGCGGAGCCAAGATGGCGGCATAGAAGCAGCAAAGCACCGCAGCTCCCACACAAACATGCTAAAAAACT
>CM053598.1:183271167-183340906 GCA_028646575.1 Pseudocheirus occidentalis
TTGCTCAGTCTCCTTGAAGAGCCTGGAGCAGGAATTCAGTGCCCAAGCTAAGCCAGCAGCATGGGGACACTTAGAAATTATCTTGGTCTTAGCCCGTACCCTACCCCAGGCTAACAGTATTGGGTATCCTCAAGGAGACTGTAGTATGGATTTTATGACCAGAACCCCAAGCAAGGGGTCATCCAGAGCACATCTTAGACTTAGTTCAAGAAGGTAAGTCTCTGGAATTGCAGATTCAGCTCCCTTAGCTCTCAGCTCAGCCAGCAACACAGGGTTGCCTAGAGCAGATCTCTGTAAGAATGAATAAACAAAAAATATGAGCTATTATGATGCTAGGTTTGCTCAAGACATAACCCCCCCCAAAAAAAATAACGCCAAAATATCTATGTAGTACAAGGGGGTCTAGTTGAAATTCATCATCCCACAGAGACATAGCTTTAACAAACTTTGTTGCTACTCACAAGAGAAAGAGGAGAATAATTGCTAGCAGAGTCAGTCTTTAGAATGTGACCTCAGGGTCCACAGTAGGCATCACTTAGCGAAAGGAGGGAAGAGGAGTATAATCCAAGCTCCAATCAAAAGTTCAGAGCCCCTTAGGGTTCAAACATATATATTGTCTAAGACAAAGAGTCAAGATGATATCAGTGGAGAACTGGCCTGGTTTAGGACCAATAAGGTCAGGATATTTTCTAAATTACCTAATAAGGAGTGAAATATACAGAGCCAGAAAGTAGAAATGAGGAGTAGGGAAGTGGAAAATTTAACCCTCACAATACCAATCCAAATAGAGGCTGAAAAGGAGAAAGATTAGGACCATACTAGTCCAATTGGTTTTCACTTAATCTTCACTACAAACAAAGTCTCGTAGAAAAACAGATTTGCCCACAAAATCAATTAGAATTCCTAGAAGAAATAGTATTTTTTTAAGAGTGAAAATGATATTAATAGGTTATATGAGAATACTAAAGGAAAGAGTTGGAAAATATAAGGGACCTATGGAAGAGAGACATGGAAAGAGAATTAAGTTCCTAGAGCAAAAGATATAGCAGAAATGAATGAATCTGTGAGACAACAAGAAATATAAAAACCTGGAAATAGACTTGGAAAACATAGCAAAGAGAGATAACTTAGGAATCAATGGATTACTTGAAAGCCATGACCAAAAATAGAATCTGGATACCACTCTTCAAGAAATTATGAAAGAGACTTGTGTAGATCACTTAGACCCAGAGGGAAAAGTCAAAATAGATAGAACCCACTAGTCACCTCCTGAATGACCAAATTGAAAACTCACATAAATGTCATAGCCAAAATCCAGAATTTTCATATTTAAAAAAAAGATTTCCTGTAAGCAGCCAGAAAGAAAGACTTTTAGTATTGGAGATCCATAGCTAGCATTACATAAGATTTTGTACTACTATGTAAAAGAGTGGAAAACATGGAATATAATATTCCAGTAGGCAAAAGATGGAGCCTTACAACCAAGAATAGCTTATCTGGAAAAAACTGATTATAATCCTACAGAGGAAAAAAAATGGACCTTTAGAGGACCTCCAAATATTCCTAATAGAAAGATCAGAGATCAATAAAAAACCTTTGAAACATGAGAATATGTCTCATTTGAAACATGAGAATCATGTTTGTAAATATGGGAAAGACTTTATAAGGATGAAGTATTTGCAGTCTAATCAGATGTTGGGGGAGTGGGGAGGGTTGGGAAAGGGATGATACAAGCATACTCTAAGAACCATAATGTTATTAAACGAGAGAAATGATTATTAAATAACCAATTACTGGGGAGATACAGGATTTTTTCCCTTCCTAGATCCTCATTCTCCACTAGGCCAAGTCAGCACCCGAGGGACATTGCTGATATGAGATTGGATTAACTTTTGTTTTCAATCTTATTCAGACCTCACACAAGTGGGGAAGCCCATTTTCTTCTACTCAGGCTTGGGTAGAGGTAGATCCTTTCTAGGTTGGGTGAGGCTAGGGGTGGTCTGGGAGCAAGAGTTATCAGAGTCATATCCCATAACCCCTCATTATATTCATATACATACATACATACATACATATATATGTTCACCTTTCATTATAATATTCATTTTTCTCAGAGTTGATTGCCACCCTCAGGAACACCTACTCTTCCAAGGGTACATAAGTGCTAAATGGGTTCCATGAGGGGTCTTTGGTATTTGAGAGTGCCACTAACCCCTTTTATTAATTATTTGCTAGTATGATTATTAAAATGATTAATTACCTAGAAACTATGTCTCTTGAATTTTATATACATCACACAGAGGTCATAGAGGGCATCAAATAAGATGGAGGACCTGGGAGTGTTTTGCTTTGTTTTGTTTTTTATGTTTTTATGATCTTAAAAGAAGAATGGAAAGGGTGGAAGGAATATACACTAGGGAAGAAGATGTGGAAGAAAATAGATTATCTCACACGATCAAGGAGCACAAGTAGAACTTTATACAAATGAGGAAGGAGATGGGGTTGAGGTATTGCTTGAACCATACTTTCACTTGAACTGGTCAAAGGAAAGTAAAACAGGTGTGCGCATGTGTGCATACACACATGCACACGCACATACATACATACAGAGTTTAGTACAGGAATCTCAACAAGAAATAGGAATAAAGAGGGAGAGGGAAATGTGATAAATAAGGAGGATAAATTTAGGGGATCATTAAGAAAGATTTTTAAAGAGGAAAGAAAGAGTAAGAATTTGTGATTGGGGTCTGGGTGAGGGGAAGAAAAGCACTAGAATAAAAGCTGTTTTATCAGGCATAAAAATTTGATACTGAGCACATTCTCATTCCATACCCATCTTCTTCTATGTAAAGAGGGATCAAGTTGTAAAAAAGAGGAAAACAAACATAAGAGAATAGAACAGAGGAAGAAATCTAAGTGATTTATGCTGTCAAATTGTTTCAGTCATGTCCGACTCTTCCTGACCCCATCTGGGGTTTTCTTGGCAAGGACAATGGAGTGGTTCACCATTTCCTTCTCCAGCTCATTTTACAGATGAGGAACTGAGGTGAACAAGGTTAACTTGACCAAAGCTGTATATAGCCTTATTTTAAAAAATGTTCCAAATCAGAAGTAATCAGAGAAACAGAAATTTTTAAAACTCCGAAGTTAACACTTAATACCCGTAAGAATAGCAAAGCTGACAAAAATGGAAAATGACAAATGCTGGAAGGATTGTGAAAAAATAAGCACACTGATCCCCTGTTGGTGGAGTGGCAAATTGGTCCAGTCATTCTGGACCAAAAAAAAAGTGTGCATATCCTTTGATCCAGCAATGCTTTTATTCAATCTATATTCTCGAGCAGACCAAGGGAAGAGGAAATGGTTCCATATGTACAAAGACATTTATAGCAGCTCTTTTTGTGATATAACTGAAAACTAAAGGGAAATGGTTGAGCAAATTATGGCATATTAATGTAATGGAATACAGTTGTATTATAAGTAACAAAGAAAGATAGTTTCAGAGAAACTTGGACTGTAAGGACTGAATCAGAGCAAAGTCAGTCGATAAACATTTATTAAACATCTACTACATGCCAGACACTGTGCTAAGCATTTGCAAATTCAGAAACAAAAATGGCAGTCCCTGATGACAATCTAATGGGGGAAGACAACACACAAAAGGAAGCTGGAAAGGGGAAATGTAGGGAAGAAAATACTCATGGGGGAATAATGTTTCCAGAGAAGTGCAGCTGGGTGAAATGGAACAAATCTAAGAAACAAATGTATAATATAACAATAACATTGTAAAAATGAACAACTTTACGGGCAGTTAGGTGGCGCAGTGATTAGAGCACTGGCCCTGGAGTCAGGAAGACCTGATTTCAAATCTGACCTCAGACACTTGACACAATTACTAGCTGTGTGACCTTGGGCAAGTCACTTAATCCCAATTGCCTTGCCTTTCTCCCTCCAAAAAAAATGAACAACTTTGAAACTTTAATCAATTCAATGGATCAAATTTAATTCAAGAAGAATGAGGAAGAAGAATGCTACTTACCTGCTTCCTGCAAGAGAGGTGATAGGCTAATCTACAGAAATAGACACATATTTTTGGACATGGTCAATATAAGAATCTGTTTTGCTTGACTATGTTTATTTGTTACAAAATTTTCTTTTTCTTTTTCGGGGGGGGAGGGAGGAAATGGGGAAGAGGGATCTGGGTGGAAGAAAAAAAAAGTACTTAATAACTTAAAAATGAAATTTAATTTAAAAAACAAATTGCTGTCATCTCATGTCTGTAATCTCTGCTACTGGAGAAGCTTTGACTGGTGAATCACTTGAAAACTTGGGAGTTTTGAGTTTTGGAGAGCTAAGCTGATTGGATCTTCAAACTAAGACTCACACCAACATAAGTGAGCCAACAGAATCTGGAGGCCACAAAACTGCCCAAGGAGGAATTAAACAACCTAGGTCAATAGTCCTGTGCCAATTAGTTGTGGAATTAGTGAGTGGCCACTGCACTTCCAGCCTTAGTAAGATCAGAATGCCTAATCCTAAAATAAACAAATGAGGGAGAGGAGAAGCTAGAAAGGAGGAATCTTTTTTCATTATTTAGGTCTTTTTCCCTCAATTACATGTAAATAAAAAAATTTTAACATTCATTTAAAAAAATTTTTTAGCTCCACATTCTCTCTCTCCCTCCCTTGAGAAGGCAAGCAATTTGATATAGATTATACATAGGCAGTCATGCAAAACATTTCTCTATTAACCATGTTGCAAAAAAAAAAAAAATGTAGACCAAAAAAAAAAGAAGAAAGTTAAAAAAAAAGGATGTTTCACCTGCATTCAGATTCCAGGTTGGGAAAATCTTAACAACAACAACAAAAACTTATTAAAGATGGGTTTCTATATACTATCCACCTCTTCATAGAGGAGTGATGGATTCAAGAAGTAGTTTTCAAACATTTTAGGACATGGTCATCATGTGGATTTGTTTTGCTTCACTGTGCTTATTTTGTTACTAGGTTGTCTTTTTATGGCTGGTAGTTTTGAGAGGGCAGGAAACTACTTACTGTTAGTAACATTGAAAAAATAAAAAATAAAAGAGGGTCATTGAAGAAGTTTTTAAAAGTATACATACAAGAATAGAAAAGTTCAGAAGGAGACCCAGATGAGCACTATAATATTGCCATTAACATGCAGAAGTCATGATATACTTTTTTTAAGAAAGCAAACTATATGTAGTAAAGATCTGTGGTTTCTTGTGCAATCCTCATTTTCTCTATTGTATATGGTAATGTTCATGTGCATGTGTTTGTGATGTTTTGAATAACCAAAAGGAATTGTTTTTAAATGGACTTCCAAAACTTTCTTAGCAATTTCCCTAAGTTTTAACAATGTGGTCTAAAAGCTATCAAGGAAACAGAACAGTAAAATGAGAAGAACATTGTCCTATGAACCAGAGGCTCTGGGTTCTAGTCCTAGTCAGGGACTAACTTGCTGACTTCTCTTTGAAGAAATCTTTTCCTCAGTCTGAGAACTATGCTCATGACCTGAACGTAGCACATCTGCTTCCCCCCTGTTGTAAGGCTGCTGTTGTTGCCTTCTGGAGGGTGAGGGGAGGTAGAGGTAGGGTTGGGGAAGGAGAGAGAGGAATTAAAAAAGAAGACATGAAATTGGAAGCAAGGGGGGAGGTCCCACAGACCAGATGACTTAAAGGGACAGAAGATATGTGACATAAGAATTGGGGACTGCAGGTATTAAGGTATTAAAGACACTAGAGTGGCATGTATATGTTAGGTTCTTCCTTACTAGAGCCAATTGCTATGTCCATTTCCACAGCTTCATGAGTGATGAGAAGATCATTGTATCATAAAAGGAACTTCAATCCCTTCCAACAAAAGGATACCAACCAAGAAAAAAATCGCAAGTCATAGGAACTTCTGTCTTCTGCTGAGTCCTCCAGAGCCTAATTCTGTGCCAAGGAGCCAAGATCTGAGTCCAGGGCTCTTTAGTCTTTACCTAAATACTGGCCTTACTAGAATCACAAGTTGGAAGTTGATTAATATGTCCTAACAGAGAGGTGATAGATGCGAATGCAGATTGAGATTTTTTGGTGGGTGTGGGGCACAGGTAAACAAAGGAGAAATTTGTTTTGCTTGACTATGTTGGTTTGGAACAGTTTCTTTTTCTTTCTTTCTCAATGCTAGGGGACAGAGTTGGACATGGAGATAGAGAGAGGTCAGAGTGAAAGAGGCTGTTTTTTTCATTGATTGAAAAAGAATAATTCTGAAAAACGAACAGGTGTATTTCCTACACTATTTTGCCTGTTCACAGGAGGGGAGACCTAGAAATCCTGCCTTTTAGACAATGTATGTGCTATCTGGAAACTTCCTGCATCTCCTCAGACATTTCACTTCCCAAATGACTATCTTAACTTTGGACTTCTTTGGCTATGCTCATTTTCATATCCTATGGCTTCTCTGCCATGCATCTGTTTGTGCACTGCCTTTCCCCATTAGATTATAAGTTCCCTGAGGGCAGAAGGTATCTTTCTTTTTCACCTAGCAGAGTACTTGGCACATGTTTTTCAGTTGTGTTCAACTCTTCATGACCCCATTTGCGGTTTTCTTGGCAAAAATAGAGGAGTGGTTTGCCATTTCCTTCTTCAGTTCATGTCACAGATGAGGAAACGTAGGTAAATAAGAGTTAAGTGACTTGCTTGGGTTCCCACAACTACTAAGTTTCTGAGGCCAGATTTGAACTCAGGAAGATGTATCTGACCCAGCACTCTATCCACTGCACTACCTTCCTGCCCTTAATATAGTATAGTAATATGCCTGACACATAGTAGACACTTAATAAATGTTTATTGACTATTGACTAGGAAAGCTGTGGGTCCACAGACACAAGTAGATATTTTATTGCATATTATCATTATTTTTATTGAATCTACGCTAATAGTAACATTCTATATGGGTCACAAAATTAGAACTGCACAATGGACTATAGAGGTCATCGAATCCAAGTCCCTTCTTTTACACTTAAGGAAACTGAGTCTCAAAGAGGTTGAGTGAATTAGCTAAGGTCATATAATCAGCAAGTCTGAGACAGGATTTGAACCTGGGTCTGATAGGCCACAAGACTTATTCTATTTCCAGGGCATCACTGAAGTTCCTTGGAGTCTGTTACATGGATCAGTAGCTCCATCATGCCAAGATTATATGGCTAACATGCTGTGAAACAGCAAATGGAGAAGATGGGAACTCAAAGCTGCTTCTCATTGGGTAAATCTACATGTAACTATGCAATCTGAGAATTAGAGAGAACTCAGAAAGAAGAACTGAGAAAAGTTTTCCACTCTGTGAAAAACACTTCCCTGCCTCTTTTGCTCAGTGGGTTATATTGTCATAACTGCCCAGAGGAACGTGGAAATCCAAGTAATTGATCGTTCCCATTGGAGGTATTGTAGATAGGATTGGACTTAGAGTCAAGAAAACCTGGGTTCGTATCTCAACATAGGCAATTACTGGCTATTTGTTATTGGGCAAGCCTCTTAACTTTATCTCTTTTTGTCTCATTTTTTCTGATCTCTAAAAGTGAGGGATTGGATTTCAAAGACCTTTATCTTGTAGCCCTAAATCCATAATCCTATGAATAAAATCAGGTTAGTGGCTAACAGAGCCCTCTGATGGTTAAATGAAAAAGAAATTGGGCTAGATTTTTTTTTCTAGTTCTAAGAATCTTAAGGCAGAAGCAAGACAGAGGAAAATAATGCCTGGAATTTGGTCAGTGGTGAGAGTGGAAAATTTTTAAAAGAAAGGTTTAGAGCTTGGATTACTACATAAAATTCACAGACACATAGACTTACTCTCTGACCATATGCACCCTATCAAAAACTTGGACTCTTGACTCTGACTTCCCTGATTCTGATAAGTGAGTCATTTGTTTCTTTCTTCCTCCTTCCTTCCTTCCTTCCTTCCTTCCTTCCTTCCTTCCTTCCTTCCTTCGTTTCTTTCTTTCTTTCCTTATCTTGCTACTACCTTCATCCAGCAAGTGAACTGAACTATTTGTTTACTTCCACTTCCTCATAGACTGCTTTCTGACTATCTCTACCCCACCAGAAACTTCAGTTCCACCTCTGGTTCTGGTAGGGTGAGTTCTTTGCTTTCTCTTGCCAAAATCCAGTTCTCCACATAACTTCCTATATTTTATTTACCATACTCCCATTTGGGTACCCTCTTTCCACCCTCACCCCCCCACTTTTCAGTACCCCTTTATGTGTCATTTAGTTCCATTAGAGTAAAGGTTACTCAAAGAAAAGGACTATCTTGCTTGTTTGTGTTTGTATCATCAGCTTAGAATAGTGCCTGGCACAAAGTGAATGCTTAACAAATGCTCTGTCAGTCTTTCTGACTGATTGCCTGGCTCTATCTATCCATCCATCCATCCATCCATCCATCCATCTCTCTCTCTCTCTCTCTCTCTCTCTCTCCCCTTTTCTATATGCCTGTCTGTCTGTGTCTACCAATCTATCAGCAGCTGTAACTTGCAGTAAAGCTTTAGCAGAAAACATAATTTTGGATCAAATGCTCCTGAGCATGTGAGAAAGTAACAGTGAGAGGGGAAAAATGTAGGAAAAGCCCTAATAGATAAGGTTTCACTAGCCCCAGGGAAACCAGAAGACCACTGAGACAGGAAAAGGGCAGATAATTTCTGAAGTCTTGCCAGAGATGAAAGAAAAAAAAGGGGGGATGAACGAGTTAAGAAGTGATTAGAAATTGGATTTCTATATGACATTTTTAAAAATATAACTACCGTACATAATAGGTCTTGGATGACACCTGAGAGAAGGTTCTGTTATCATTAGGACTGAGTCAGGAATCTGCTAATGATAAACGAAACACACTATTGAAAGCCAGCAAGTAGTGGCCTATCCCAGGAAAAGTCAGGGAAAGGCTGCTATAGATAGAGCTTCATTCAGGAGACCCTAGTCACCAAACACACCATCTTACTTCCTTTAGCAAACAGTGTAGCCTGGCCCTTAGCCATGAGAATTGGCCATGAAAGAGACAGAAAACTGAGGCTCTTAGTTCCAGCAAGTTGTTTTTTCCCTGTGACCTACAGAACACACATCTTGTCTGAATTTTTACCAGTGTTAAATAACCACTACACGTGCACAAAATGGAAACTGACAGAAAAGGTAAAAGGTTTGAAGAATGCCTCTTTAGTCCCCAACTTGTCAGAGAGAGTCTACTTTAAAAAGTCTTTGAAAGTGATAACAATGAGGGAAAAGAATCTTCCTAACCCATATCTGAAAAGAGACAAACTATGGGGATAGTAATCTTATTGGTACCCTGTTTAGGAGTACCAGTTCAGCCTGACATGAAAGGTTGAAAGATACGCTAACTTACCAGGACATGTAATTGGGACATAACAGAGAGTCAGGTCAAACCCAGAGTCCAATAAACATTTCTGTTGAAAGGAAGTGTTACTTCTGGAACTGTATCCCAAAGAGATCACAGAGGTGGGAGGAAGACCCATATGTACAAAAATATTTATTGCAGCTCTCTTTGTGGTGGCAAAAAACTGGAAATTAAAGGGATGCCCATCAAGTGAGGAATGGCTAAACAAGTTGTGGTATATGAATGTAATGGAATACTATTGTGCTATAAGAAATGGGGAGGAGATGGACTTGATATTTACCTGGAGAGGCTTATACAAATTGATGCTAAGTGAGAAGAGCAGAACCAGGAAAAAGTTGTACATAATCATAGACACATTGTATGTGTGATGACCAACCTTGATAAACTGGACTCTTCTCAGCAACGCACAGCTATAAGACAACTCTACAAGTCTCAGGATGGAAGGAGATACCTACATTCAAAGATCTAGAAAGAACAGAGTTTAAATGGAGACTGAAGCAATCTACATGCTATCATTCTTTTCCATGTTTGGTTTTGTGTCTTCTTTCCCACTGTTCACTCCCTTGGTTACAACCCTTCTATACAACCAGACTAATGTCCAGTGTGAAAGTATTTGCAGATTTTATACTTGATTGTACGCCGCCATGGGCAGGGGGAGGAAGGGGAGAAAACTTGAAACTCAAGGGACTCTGGAACTGAATCTTGTAAACTAAAAGTAAACAAACAAATCAATTTAATAAAAAAAAGAAAGTGTTATATAGTTGTTAGAGAGTCAATCAATCATGAAGATCTGGTTTCAAATATTGCTATTGATAGATATTGACTGTGTGACTCTAAGGGCAAGCAAAGAAGTAGTTATAACACCTCGTTTCAGCTATTTAGTTGACACTTTGTTTCAGTTCTTGCCAGTGATTGTATCAAGTCTTTGTTGAGGAGCAGAACTTGTGAACCCCACAACTCGTAAACCCTAGAACTTGTGAACTCCTGTTGCATATGGAGGAGTTAATGACCATATATAAGGAGAGGCCCAGCATGGAAAGAGAGCAGAACTGAGAAGAGAGAAGAGCTGAGAACTGAGCAGAACTGAGAAGAGAATTGAGAAGAACAGAGAAGAGAACTCTTGTGGTGGCAGAGTCAAGAAGGAGAAAACTTGTGGTATCCCAGCACTCTATGTTTGGATGTTCTGTCTGTGTTGATGTTTGTTTGTGATAGTTTGTACAGAATCCTGAATTAGGATTTTCTTGTTGTCTGTTTACAGAAGTCCTGGAGGAGGGTTTTGGAGGTCCTGGAACTTTACTGCTGATTTGTGTTGACCTCTTGGATCTTGTCTGTGGGTCTGTGTTGATTTCTATACTGATAATTTGTCTTGAGTTCTCAAACCTTGTTGGTAGTCTGAGTTGAATTCACAGGCAGATAGTGAATTGATGATGGTGCCAGCAATGTGCATGAATGCTATTGTGGCTTTGTTAAACTTTGTCTTCCCAGAAACAGGAACTGTGAAGGACTTGAGGTAGACCGGACACTTTGAGCTTCAGTATGGACAAGGAATTGGACAAGGAACTGGACGAGGAGTTGGGAGCTGCCTGCCTTTGAACCCAGGTGACAGTTGGGTTGATTCAGATAGGAAGTTGTGACTATGGAAGAGGAGCTATGGAATCTGAGAGCCAGCCTTAAGTTAAGATGAAGAGACATCTTTTGGGGTATTTAATGCAAACTAAGAAGATCATGTTTTACTGTGACCTAGGGGTGGATAACTCTGACCTTTGTATTTTGTGTCCCTTACTCCTTAAGGATGATTAAGTTCTTACTGAATGACATCTTTTGTGTAAAACTATGTGGCCACTTTGGTGAAAACTAGGTGGTCACTTTTGTGATAAGTTACTGTTATAACATTGTGAATGCTGTACTTTGGTTTCTGTCACTATTTTGTCTTAATTTGTTACTGAATAAATAGAGAGTTCACTATACTGTGTGATCAGAATCTTGAAGCTGTTCACCAGCAGTCCTCAGGAAAGCTGCTGGTGCTTGGCTTTACAGTGACCCTGGGCAAGTCATTTAAATTCTCAGTGATCTAGGCAACTTTCTAAAATGGTAAATTGCAGGTAAGGAACTAAGATGCACTGGTACCTTGAGTTTCTGTATCTAGGAATTCCCAGGAAATTCCAATGCCACTATAATCAAGGGTTCATTTTCTGAACCTCTATATATTCCATATATAGAAATGAATGAGACCATGAGAAAGAACAGAGAAAATGTTGCTAAAAAGTCCTGGTAAAGAAACTGAAAGTCTTTGTAATAATTCATTTCTACTGTTGATTGATTCTGTTGATTGAATATAAGGTCTTCAGAAAAGAAAGACAGATTTGGGAAGTGAAGATGGTATGTGAGAAAGGAAAGTAGATTTCTGGACCATAGCTTAAGATAGAGGAATGATGGATTCCTGACAAGGGATAGAGTTCATCTAAAGAAGCTCAGTAAAATAATATTTGCTTGGAGATTTGTGAATCTAATAAAAAAGGCTTTAAACTGAAAATAGAAGGGGAAGGAGAAAACTGTCCATAACTTTCTCTGTAAGTTAACACAGAGAGTAACAAGAATCATATAGAAAGATTATCAGAAAAAAAGGATATCCAAGAAGAGTAGTTATAATAAACTCATGACTTCAGATGCCCCAAAGCAAATATATAGAAAATGGGTAAAAATTAAGGTAAACCAAAGTTCTTAACACAAGGAGGTAAATTTGACCTCTTTGGTATCTCTTTGGTAAGATGTGAACCATGACTGAAATATGACCTTACTCAAAAACAATAGACAAGATAAAAGAAAATAGTCTTGTAGATCAAGATAATATACGCTTTTAAGGAGATCCATGAAATAGGACAAAGAAGGGGGAAACCAAGTGGCACAGTGAGTAGAGTGCTGGGTCTAGAGTCAGGAAGACTCATCTTACTCAGTTAAAATCTGGCCTTAGATACTTATTGGCTGTGTGATCTTGGGCAAGTCACTTAACCTTGTTTGCCTCAGTTTCCTCATCTGTAAAATGAGCTAGAGAACAAAATGGCAAACCACTCCAATATCTTTGCCAAGAAAACCCCAACTGGCATCATAAAGAATCAGACATAACTGAACAACAACAAAAATGCTCAAGCCAGTCAAGATCTTTTTGGATACTCATTTGTCATGTGCTATATTTGCTATCCCTTCCAGTTTTGTGTCATCAGCAGATTTGATAGCCCTGTAGTCTATGACTAAATCCAACTCATTGATTAAAATATTAATCAGCACAGGGCCATCTCTAGACATCTCTAGAGCACTCAAGGTGTTAGCTATTTGAGTAGAGGGAAGGAGATGGTTTTACTATGGAGACCTCCATCAATGCTGGCATCATTAGACTTTTTGGTCTGAGTCACTCATTTCTGAATCCACCTAACTATACTATTGTTTAGGCCACTAAGTGATCTTCAAACTTTCAGTCATGAATTCCATTCAGCAAAACTTTTTACCAAATATGTATGTGATGTATAAAAAAAAAATCAAGAGGCATAATTTCTGAGTGATTAATCCTTTTACTAATTTTGACTAGTCAATAATTAACAAAAGGTCATTTAGCTGTCTCCCCCAAACCAAATATGGATCAGGTAGCTTTTTGACACTTATATGCTCTTGAAAGAGTGGGCGTTCCCAACAATCAACTCTGATTGGCAAACAATTAATGGGAGAATGAGTATTATAATGATAGGCGGACCTACTCTAATGAGAAGCTGGGGGCATGACAGATCATGTCACTTTTACTGCCAAATCACCTCCAGCCTTGGACAATCTAGACAAAGGATCTACCCCCAACCTGAGCCTGAGTAATACACAATGGGCTTCCCTATCTGGGTGGGATCTGAACAAGATTGAGGAGAAAGTTAATTGGAACTCATTATCAGCAATATCCTTCAGATATTGACTGAATAACCTACAAAGGGCTGATTTCTGAATGAGGAAATAGAAAGGGGAAAAATCCTGGATCTCTCCAATAGTAAGTGGTTATTAATATACTAGAGAAATAATTGTTTATTTCACATACTGTACTATGTGTATATATGTATTATATGTACATTTACTTGTTTAAAAATTTTAATAAAATGTGATACTATACTAATAACTAGAGGGCACTTGGGTGGTAGCTATTATAAAATTTTTCACAAAAAAATTGAAGCAAAAAGTGAGATAAAGATGAAATTATATTGATCTTGGTCAACAGGTGGCCATTGCATTTTATTGAGTAGGAGAATGACATGGTCAGACATCCTTTAGACAAATCACTTTAGCAGCTATATAGTGTAGGAATTGGAAAGTGTAGAAACTTGAGACAGGGCAATCAATTAGCAGACTACTGCAGTAGCCCAGGAAAGAAGAGATGGAGCCCCAACTTAGGGTGGTAGCTCTTTGAGTAGAGGGAAGGGGATGGTTTCAGGACATGTAGTAGAGGTAAAAGTGACAAGATTTGACAATTGATTGGCTATATAAGAAAAGGCAAAGGGAAAAGTTGAAGATGAAATTAATAATGTAAATCTGGATGACTAGAAGAACAATGATGTCATGGAAAATAATCAGGAAATTTGGAAGAGGGATGGGCTTAGATAGAAAGGTAATATAAAATCCAAGATGCAGATTGTAAGCATAGAGACCACCCACTAAAGACATCCTGCCACAGTTACAAGTTAATATGAAGAACCAAGTGTGGGGACAGTAGAGTGGCTGTGCAGGTGTATTTTGCAGTTACTATAGGTGTCTCAGATGCAATTACATTATAACAACACTGAGGGGTCAAAAGCTGGCAAAGCTACTGGGGGGATGGGAGTGCTACAGTGAGGGAGTATTGAGTGATAATAGGTAAAGGGTGTAGTGTAGTTATGTTGGAGACAAACCCCAAACTGGTAGAATAGTGGAGGGTTCCCTCTGATTCCCACTTTACCACCCTTGGAGTCATGCCATGGTCTCACTTTGGAGACTATTGGTCTTGACTACTTCTCTCCATCTTACCTTTAAGGATAGCATGAGACTGTCTCACCTACATTCCTGAAAACTATATAAACTTTTGTTACAGCAATTCTCTGATTTACAAGTCAATTAATTCTGTTAGGAAGGAAGGAAGGAAGGAAGGAAGGAAGGAAGGAAGGAAGGAAGGAAGGAAGGAAGGAAAAAAAGAAGGAAGGAAGGAAGGAATGGAAAGGAAGAGGTAAGAAAAGAAGGGAGGGGGAAACAGAAGAAGGAAAGGGGGAAGGAAGGGAAGTAAGGAGGCAGGAAGGAAGAGAAAGGGAAGGAGGGAAAAAGGAAGGAAAGAAGCCATGCTGACTCTTTGTGATCAATTTTTTCTAGAAGCTCATTAATATTAATATGTTCCAGAATTTTGCCAGATGATTGAGAGCTTACTGGGTTCAGTCATAGGAAAGCTGGAACCAGACTGGGAAATAAATGAGGGCCTTTGGGGGGTCAAATAAAACAACTTCTAGATACCTATACGATGCTTGCAAGGGGAGGAAGATTGGCATGGTGTAGAGAGAGGAGTAGAGAGCCGAGCTAAAGAACAAAGGACAGATCAGAATAGGAGGCATGACTGAGAAAGTGTGGGGATGTGTGAGTGTGAAGTCAAGCAGCTCCCTAGAAGACTGCTTCTGTGAATAGATTTAAGATTTTGATAACATAGTATAGTGAACTCTCTATTTATTCAGCAATAAACTAAGGCAAAACATTCACAGAAACCAAAGTACAGCATTCACAATGATAACAACTTATCATTAAAGTGGTCACATAGTTTTAAACAGAAGATGTCATTCAGTAATCATCCTTAAGGAGCAATATTCCTAAAGGAACACAAAGTACAAAGATCAAAGATTTCTCACCCCTAGGTCACATTGTCTTAAGCTCTCAGTCAAAAAGTCTTTCTTCTTGATTGGAGATTAGTTTCCAATCATCCTTAACTCAATCATCATTAAGGGGTATAAGGTACAAAGTACAAAGTTCTCCCACTCCTAGGCCACAGTAAATCATGATCTTCTGGTCAGTACTAAGTACCTAAGGAGAGGTCTTTTCATCTTGGCTCTAGGCTGGCTCCTAGATTCCTCAGTTCCTCTTCCATGGGTCCAACTCTTGTCTGACTCTACCCAAGCGTCACCTAGATTCACAGGTAGGCAATTCTCAGTTCTCAGCTCTCAGCTCCTCCTCCAGTTCCTTGTTCAGTTCCTCATCCAGCTCTTGTTCCATATTGAAGCTTACAGTGTCCAGTCCACTTCAAGTCCTTTGCAGTTTCTGTTTCTGGGAAGACAAAGCTTAACAAAGCCAAAACAACATTCACACACATTGCCAGCACCATTATCAATTTACTATCTGCCTGTAAAATCAATACAGACCCACAAATAAAGTCTGAGAAGTCAACAAAAAAAATTAGCATAGCCCCAAGACCTCTGAAACCCTCCTCCAGGATTTCTGTAAACAGACAACAAGAAAATCCACTTTTAGAGCTTCCAGTAAGATCCCAGAGCTTCTGTACAAAGTATCACAAAAACAAATCAACACAGACAAACAGACAGAATGCTGGCCACCACAAGAATTCCCTTTTCAGTTCTCCTCTGTCACAGCTGCTACAGCTTTTTATCTGTCATTAGCTCCTCCCTGTTCCTCCCACCTCTTAAGTCCTTCCTCTTCCTGTCTTTGGCAAGTGTCTTCCATTGTAGGATTCACGGGTTCTGTTTCTTAACAAAGACTTAATATAATCAGGGCAAGGCTCAAGGACACTTGAACTGAAACAAGGTGCTATATGATTAAATAATTAAATAAGAAGGTACTAAGTATTCATTTGCTTGTCATTACAGTAAGGCTTCTAGTGGAGAAAGTAAAGCTAGTAGAATATATGTTCCTGGAAGATGGGCCTTTTTTTCTCCTGCTTTTGTATCCCCACAACACTTTGAACATAGTACTTACTTTATAACTAGTTGTTATGTTGAATTGAATTGAATCAAAGTCAATCTCATTAGCCTACACAGCATGTAGTCTATACCCTCTTTTTTGAAAACTGTGACATTTGTTCTTCTCCAGTCTTCTGATATTGTATTCTCTGAAATCTTTCCAAGATCACCGATGGGTCAATTATAACATTTTCCAATTCTTTTAGTACCTTGGAATATAATTCATCTTGACCTAGTGACTTAAACAACTCAAGGATAGTTATTTGCTCTGTTATTACCTCCTTATTTATCTTGCATTTTCATTCCCAATTGACCATTTTTATTCCATCCTTTTTAGTCTAAATATCTTTTTCTTTGACAAAGAAAACAGAAACAACATAAAAGAGGCTTAAACAATTCTTCCTTCTCTAAACTATCCAGCTATCAGGACAACTAGATATCTAGGCCTTTCTATCTGTCCTACCATTATGCTCTACAGACCCCCTGGGCATTGCCATCTGTTCTTTGATGAATTCTAAGGACCAATAGGTCTCTATCCATACTGCAGCTAAATCTCTCTCTATGCGTACCTACCTACAATATGAGCCCCTTGACAGCAGAAACTGTCTTGTTTTCTATTTGTATCCCTTGTTTTTCCGCACAGTGTTAATCACATAGTGATTAATAAATGCTTTTTCCTTCCTTATTTCTTCCTTCTCTTCTTCCTTTCTTTGTTCTTTCCTGCCTTTCTGCTTCCTTTAGTATCTTTTGATGATAGAAAGCACTATCCCTTTTTTGATTCCATCCTTCCCTTGATGCTTCTACTTTTCATAACAGCTTAAAATGCACATGCCGTGCACACACACACACACACATCCCAAATCTTTTTGTCATTCTTAGCATTCTTTCCTAGACTTAGCTCATTCTAAACTTTAAAGTTTCTGACCTTCTTTAGGACTGTGTCACATATTTGCTGTATTCATTAGCTATTACTTTCCCTTGCATCCATCTGCTGTACATTTAAAAAAAAAATACAAGTTGGTCACTGGGTTCCTTATGCACCCACATTGATCTATTTAGATAGCCCCACCTGTTTTCACCACTAAAATTGTTTCTGTTTGTGCTTTTAGAATTTAATGTTTGAGTTTCTAACTCTTTCTGGGCTGGCATCCTCTCTAGAATTTTAAGCCACGGGATCTTTCCTATCTTTTCTCTGAAATCCACTCTCCCAAAAGAATATGTCAGATTAGGTTACCTTTTCTCTCCTTTTTAAATCTTGAATTTTGATATATAATGGTTATTTCCTCCTCTCCTACCTCACCCAAAGTTCTAACATTCTATATTAACCATGTTGATTCAGAGTAGCAATTCTCTTCACTTCCTCTACCTTTTGAAGGATGAAATTATTATTAAGGCAAGTCAAGAATGCATTAGCTGCTCTGCTTTTGTCAGAGAGATTCAATAAATGTCTGGAGAATGGAAATCCCACATCTTGTCTCTGTGCCATACTTGTAACCTGCTCCCCAAACTCCTCATCTGTTTCAGTACAGGTGGTCTGTAATAAACTTCCATGATAATAGCACTTAGGTTTTCCTCTCCATTGATTTTCACTCAGATGTTCCCCATCATTTTCTCTAACTGCTGGTTCTTGGATTTCCTCAAATCTTCTTAATATGAGATGCTATTTGACTCTCTGACTTTTTAAACTATTTTGTTTCTTTAGAATGAGATTTAATGTTCCAGAGCCATACTCCAGAAATGTCTTATCCCAACGTCTCAATTGAACCAAGTTTGCCTCTTTGTGTTAGTCTTTCTAGTTAACCTTGATTGTTATCCATGCTTTTTAAAATATAGATTCCATAGACATTTATGTAAAAGTCATGGACCTTGTTGTGGGGTCTTTTTTTTTTTCAATTTTATCATCCATTAGATACTAGGTATCTCTATTACTACCGCACTGTAGCTGTTCTCTCTGATATCTAAGGTGCTGGGTGTGCAGAGCCAGTTTTTGCCTTCCCTCCCTTTTCAATTAATAGGTGACTGAAATCCATAACACAAGAAGAGAGAAAAAGCAGGTATGCATCTGCCTTCAGTGAGTTTTGTTTTCCAGGCCTAGACAAAATATATCCTGAGGCACTGAAAAAACTTGCGGATGTGACAACAAAGTCACTGTTTATAGTCCTTGAAAAGTCTTTGGACAACAGAAGAACTTCCACAGGAATGGAAATGGACAGATGTTATCCTTATTTTCAAAATAGGGAAAAGGATAGAATCTTACACTTATAAAGTGGTAATCAGCTTGATGAAGGTAAAAGATTAAAAGTCATAGTTCAGGAATTTAATGACATCTTCTCAGGGAGTGTATGGACATATTAATGATTCCTTGAAATGACTAATATCTCCTGCATTCAGGTATTCATATCTCATTGAAAATTAATAAAGTTTCAAAGTGGCATTTCATTGCTCTTAGCTGTTACCACCTCCCTGAGTCAAGCAGCTCTTTCATGCTATCTCTAGAGCTTAAGGGATTGCAGTGGTCAAAAGTCAGCTCTCAGGTCTCTGATTTTAGCTCTGCCTTTTATATATATCCAAGGGATTTCAGCTGGTCTGTCTGCTCCTTTTTATAAAATCAGCACAAAAGAGTGGTTCCAATTCACAGTAGTTCCAGCCAATCAAATCATCTCCAGGACGAATAATCATTTACCTTCAACAAGGTGTGACTTGGACCAACAGCTACCCAGGCTCAAGAGATGTACTTCATCCTCTCAATTAAGCATAAATGGGTAGGTCCGTATTTGGGGACCTCAGTTTCCTCATTCCTAAATTGATGTAGTTGGATTAAATGATCTCTAAGGTACTTTCCACTTTTTTTTTTTTTTTACTTTTTTCTTTGGAGGGAGAAGGCAAGGCAATTGGGGTTAAGTGACTTATCCAAGGTCATTGATTAAGTTTCTTTTTTTTTTTTGCTTTTTTTTTTTGGAGGGCAGTTGGGGTTAAGTGACTTGCCCAAGGTCACACGGCTAGTTTTTTTGTGTGTGTTAAGTGTCTGAGGCCGGATTTGAACTCAGGTACTCCTGACTCCAGGGCTGGTGCTCTATTCACTGCGCCACCTAGCCGCCCCATCATTGATTAAGTTTCAACTGTCTGAGGCTGGATTTGAACTCAGGTCCTCCTGCTCCAGGGCTGGTGCTCTATTCGCTGCATCACCTATCTATCCCTAAACCTTCCACTTCTAAATCCTATAAATGCATTTTGAAGAATACTGCTTTGCCCCATAAAGAAAAACTGTGTGCACAAAAAACAAAAACATAAGCCTCCAATTGTTTTAAAATACTACATAGAATGTTCCATTTTTTAAAATGTTTAAAAGTCTTTTCAAGCATTTATGAAATAGCAAGTATGATCTATGCAAATTTGACAGCAAATTCAGTAGGGGACCTACAATAGCATATTTCCTAAAAATGCAGATTGAATTCATTACCATACCCTTGTTAGGAGTAACTAAATGGAACAAGGATTTTCTAGATATTTCAGACACATTACAAAGAGGTTTTTCTAAGTAATTTCAAGAACTCAGAAAGAGCAAAGCTACAGTCAAGTTTATTAGTGAGGAAAAACTTCTGGTGGACACTGTTTTAATCAAAAGAGAACTAGATTTGAAGTGACAGGACTTGGGTTTGAATCCTAACTCTTGGCTCTACTATTGGTGAAACCTTGGAATTAGTCACTAACTTCCCTGGTGTTCACTTTTCTCATCTGTAAAATGACCAGGTTGGCCTACATTATGTCTAAGGGTCCGCCAATTCTGAGTCCTATGACTGACTCATATCTGTAATCAAATAATCTACCCAAGCTACTTATACTTTCTTCAGTTAATTAATGGGAAGAAAAAGTTGGCCTTATATTGTCAGCAAATTCTCCCATCTGTGTTCATATTAGGGTATTCAGGAGAGATTCTCACAGTTGTCATAAAAATAAATTATAAAAAAAATCCAGTCCATCCATAAATTTCAGAAGGCTACTTACAACTTCCCAACTATGCAAAGAAAATTAGCATATCAAATGGACAAAATGCTACAGTAATCTCTCGTTCTTACAACTAATAACATCCTGACTGAAGAGCATGTTGGTTAGAGAGCTGGCTTCAAACCGGAAAGACCTGGATTCAAGTCCTGCTTCTGACACATGCTAGCTAAGTGACCATGATCAAGTTGCTTAATATTGCAGGGCCCCAGAAATCTGCATAAGACTCTAAGCTACAGCTGACTGGCCAGCTGGCCTCCATGAAAGGTGTTTTCTAAACCATCACATTTCCTATCTAGATCAATCACAGGTCCTGATCAAGAAAACAAATGTCTCCCTCAAAGGGTTATTAAGAAGATCAGATAAAAAAAGAATAGTATTGTGGAAAAAAGGAGTTGATAAGGGAGACCCCCAGATTTGGGGTTTATGCCCAGCCTTGCCATTAACTCCTTGTGTGTTCGTGGGCCTCAGGATTAGGTATGTTCCAAACTCCCTTTCAGTTCTGTAATCCTTTGGTTTTACTAGTAGGGATTTTGTATGATGACATCTTATAGCTGGAAGTAGAACACACAAAACACAAAGTCCAAGACATACTCCAGCTGCTCAAATACTTTTCAGAAAATGGAATGCCTCTACCAATACTCTAGATATTTTTAGAACACTCCAATTCTTCCATTACTTATTATGGTCATTTTTTGTTTGTACATTTGTATTTTAGTTGGGTAGAGAAAAGAGGATTGTTTGTTAAAACTTTTAAAATAAATACTACTGAGTCATTTATCAGCATGATAGCTTTCTGCAATTATTTCAAGGTTAGTTATACTGAAAAGCAATTTTGAGATAAAGCTTTTCCCTTGCTTAGCTTACCTTATTTATATACTCATATGTACTTGACTCCTGCAAGAGAATGCAAGTTCTTTGAGGGCAGAGATTTAATCACTTTTGTCTTTATATTTCCAGCACCTAGTACCGTGTCTGGGACATAGTATTCTCTTAATAAATGCTTGCATGTTAACTAATTTTAAGTTAAAATGTTACATTTTCCAGAATGAGAAGAAGGATTTCACAAAAAAGTATGAAATATTCAAAATCAGAATTCAAATTCACAACTCTTTTTACTGAGCTGCAGAGCCACACAAGTTCTAAATTCTAACTCATAGCTTAATCAGTAGGCTGAGTAAGCACAAGTTAATGTATATTTTTCAACAAAGATAATATTACCACTTGTTTAAATTTTTTTTTTTACTACAAAAGTTACTGTGTAATACATGAAGACTCGTCCTCCAGTCTTTTAGTGAGGAGTCAACAATCACTGAAGAAGTACACATTGCTATTTCTTGGAGGCCTTCAGCATACAGTAAATTCTACAGAAAACAAATAATAAAGCTAGACATAAATGATTATACGGTATTTGGTTGAAAAATGGCTTGTTGAAAATAAGAACATCTTAGTAAGTGTTATTTGGATCATGGATTCAATAATTTTCAGCAGGCATTAAACACAGAATAGAGTTTAACATCAATAGGTTCACAAGAGGAAGGGGAGATGTTCAGAAAGTACTAGCACTTCTGGTATGAGATCTTACCAAGCTCTTTTCAGGGTTACTCATTCCACCTATCACTCAACTCTCACCTGGGGCTCCAAGAAGCTATGGCATATGCAGTGGCCACACCCCAGTAAAACCTTCCCAGCAGACGCACTAAAACCACATTGAGGGTAACCAACAATTCTCAAACCTGTTGATGAGCTAGGGGCATGTCTTCCCCCAAGCATATGAAGAACAATTTATTACAGTGGATATGAAGGCAGTTGAAGCAGGTACTGTGTAGCTCTTAGAGCTCAATCAGATATTGAAGACACCAAGGTCATCCACTGAATCCCAGGCCACTGCCGATCATCTTGACTTTTGTCTTGCCAGGGGACTTCGGGTGGCTCTGGAAGAGAGAATGAGGCTGATGACTTTGTGCCAATTCTGCCTTACTTAAATCTAATTCACTCATGATGTCACTAGTCTTCTTCTAAAAAGGACAAACAACAACAACAATAAATATTTTTTGATGATACTTCTCTACAGTCACAAGTATATTTCATTTGGACAAAGTCTCTGTGACTGTGGGGTTTTTTTCTGCTTTTCTGTCTACACGTACATGTACAAACACATATACTATATATAACATTTATAAGTATACATATGTATATGTAAAGATACATATATATCATATTAAGTCCTATAATTTCAGCTGACACCTCAATTTACCTTTGGCTGGATCTTCTGGTTAATTCTCTGCTAGGTAGAGTAATTGCAACCCTTACTTTCCCTTCTTTTGTTCACTCTTATTTGCTTTTTTTTTGCTGTTCTTTGCCTTTTAAGCATTATTTCACAATAGTTGAATCAATATTTCTGCTCTGTTTTTAATTTTTTCACAATAGCCCTCTATAAGAGAAAGTCTCTTGAGGGACTTTACACATCAGTAACTCTACTGGTTCTCTGTCTATACTCTGTTTGGCATCTGTCACAATCTTTCTGCTAATTAATTATTTGGTTTCAAGAAGACTATAAACCTTTTCTGCTTTCATATGTTCTACTTTGTAGCATTTGCTGATTTCCAAGGTGTAAATGATCACACTGAAAATTTAACAATGGTTCAAGCTATCAGCACATCCCTAAACAATACCTGCCATGATACATGAACTAGTCACTTGATCCTCTCAGTGACCCAGGTAACCCTCTAAAACTATGAGCTAGAGAGAGCTGCCAAGCTTCATTGGAGGAGAAAATTTTCACACTTGGAGTTTCCCAAACCAATAAAACCACAGGTCCATACCTGACCATCTCCCCTCTACCTACACACTTAGCCCATGTCATAACATACCAGACCTTGTCCAGAATCAACCTAGCACCTTCTATGTGCTAGGTACTATGCACACAAATACTAGAGTGAGACATTTTTTGCCCATACAGATCTTAACATTCTACCAGAAGACTGAGCAAAGAGTTTTGGTTAGTAGTCTAACTGTATGCTAATAAATGACCATTGAGAATTTTTAGAGCAAGGATTCTTAGTTTGGGGTCCATGGACCAAGAGATCCACAGCTAGATTTCAAGGGGTCTGTGAAACTGGAATGAAAAAAAAGATACACCTTTATTTTAATTAATCTTTATAATACAAATAATCATCTTTAACTGATATCTAACATTTCCTTCAGTTACTTAGAAACAATATTCTAAAAAGGAAGTCCATAGGCTTCATCAGACTACCAAAGTATTCCATGATGCAAAAAAACCCGTATCTTAGACCATGTTCTTTTTTAAAAATTTATTTATTTACTTTTAGTTTACAATATTCAGTTCCACAATCCCTTGAGTTCCAAATTTTGCCCCTCTCCTTCTCCTCCTCCCAAGGCGGCATGCAATCAGATATAGGTTTAGACCATGTTGTTCTTGCTGTCATTTGCTTTACACAGCTGTTTGTGGTGGCCCAATTAGCTCTTAATTGACCTTAAGAAGTTCTACAAAGGACTCCTATCACTATCAGTACCAGTGCCCTCAGCTACTAATGCTTTCCTCTTCAAGGTTACCATTTATTTGATTTGCATATGTGCTGTAATATGTCTCTGCATATACATTTTCTCTCCCTAGAATGGGAGCTATTTGAAGTTTAAGACTTTCCTTTTGCTTGTATACCTAGCACTTAAGAGTAGTGCCTGGCATAAAGTAGATGTTTAATAAATATTTACTGATTATGATATGGCATGATCATTATGAAACTGATATGGCATGACCATTAACCTCATAGCCACAGACATGGCATGTATCAGTTTTCATAACCACAATTTCCACATGGCTTGACTGCTGCACGTGGTAGAGATGACAAATGTAAGGGAACTGATCTTTGACCAATCTTCTTCCCTGTCCCCAATCCAGAAAGCCTAGAATGTAATTCTAAGGAGTTAATAAGATGTTATGCATGTAAACAACAAGATGAAAGACTAGACACTTTTTCTGAACCCCCCAACTTCTTAGACTTCTCCAAAACAGAAATTATGTACCAAAGATAAAGCAACTTTACTGTCTCTTGATTTAGGACACCCAAAAGGTTAAAAACAAAAGAAAAATGAAAAACATTAACTGACACTCTGATCCTAAGTTCACTCAGCACCCTATTCCCACCTCCTACTACTAGCAGCAAGGTTGCACCAGTAGACCCAATGACCTGATACAGGTTTACAATGAAATTCACTTTTATACTCCAGTCTACCTTCCCTCCTTCCAGCGCCATGGAAACCACAGGCTTCAGGATATAGAAGTTTGCTAGATTGTACCAGATAGTTCGCGTGGCCCATGGCAGGCTGTCAGGAGCAAAAGCCTGCTGGGAACCACAACTCTGTAGCACCAGTGCTGTAAAACTCTGAACTGCCAGTGCTGGGTCAGAGAACCAAAGAACAGAGAAAGCAGGACAGTTTAACTCAATAATCCAGTATTTGATAAAGAGGAAAACATAAATTACCTAGGGGAAAAAAACTTATTTGATAAAACCTGCTGGGAAAGTTGGAAAGAAGTGTGGAAGACTTTAGGCTATAACATATTCTAGGTAGTCCAATAATTTTTAAATTATCTCTCCTGGATCCATTTTCTAGGTTAGTGGTTTTTCCAATGAGATATTTCACATTGCCTTCATTTTTTTTCATTTGTTTTGATCTGTTTTATAGTATCTTGATTTCTCAAAAAATCATTAACTTCTAGTTGCTATTCTCTTCAGTGAGTTTTTGAAATTCCTTTTCCATCTGGCAAATTTGGCTTTTTAAGGCATTCTTCTCTTCACTTGTTTTTTGTGCCTCTTTTGCCATTTGAGTTAGTCTATTTTTTAAGGTGTTATTTTCTTCAGTGTACTTTTGGGCCCCCTTTAGCAGGCTGTTGACTTGCTTTTTGTGATTTTCTTGCATCGTTCTCATTTCTCTTCCCAATTTTTCCTCTACTTTTCTTACTCAATTTTCAAAACCCTTCTTGAGCTCTTCCATAGCCTGTAACCAATTCATATTTTTCTTGGAGACTTTTGATGCAGGAGTTCTGACTTTATTGTCTTCTTCCTGCTCCATGCCTTGATCCTTTTTGTCCCCAAAAAAGGATTCTATGATCTGTTGGGGCTTCCTCTGCTTGCTCATATTGGCAGCTAATTACTTGACTTTTGAGCTCTTTGCCGTAGTAGAACTCTGTTTCCAGAATGGAGAGAGCTTTGTCCCACATTGCTGGGGTTTTTGCAGTTGCCAGATCTATTAGTTGGGCACCCTTTCTACAGCCCTCACAAGCTCAGGCTCACTGGCCACACACCCCAGGACTACCACTCAAGACCACAATCCAGATCCAGGCAGGTCAAAGTAAGAGTGATTACCCTCTGAATGGTCACTTGATTTCCCCTATCATCTGCAGGCCAGGAGCTCTGAAAGCAGCCATCTTGGCTCCACCTCTCTCTATAAGATATTCTAAATGTATATGTGCAAGACAGAAGTCAAGATGATTGGCTGAAGTCTATTGGTTAACCTCAACCTGGTTTAGCCCATCTATGGAGATAGTTTTACCAGAGTATGGCTGCTATTCATGCTTCTTGGAGCCACATGTGAGAGTTGAGTGCCAGGTAGACACTAAAGACAGATAAGCACCTTGGCAAGCACTCACACCAGACATGCTAGTCTTCCTTTAATAACCCACACATCCTTTAGAGAGTTCTCTAAGGCACTGAAAGGTTAAGCAACTTGTTCCCCTTGCAAAGCCAGTATGAGTCAAAGGCAGGATTTGGATCCAAGTCTTCCTGACTTAAGACCTGTCTCTATTATTGTTATCAATGATAGCATTATTATTAATAATAATAATATCATAAAACCTTAAATGGCATATCATTTTCTGCTTTTCATTTTTAAAACAAATTCTGTTTTTGATATATCATACAAAACCCTAATGCACTCAAAATTGAATCCACCACAATGTACAATCCCTAAAACAAAGCCCCAATACCCCAAACAGTTATGGAAAACAAGCATATGAGAGTTGTTGTGATTGATGATATGTATAATTTATTTTTGCTTCTGTAATTTACCATTTATCAAAAGAAAGGACAAGCATATGTTTTATAAGTTACTTATATAAGTTATAGAGTTTGTTCTCTTATTCCCCACTTCCAGGGCATACAATTTATTTCTTGTTTGTTGTTATTGCAAGTAGTGTTGTTATATGTATTTTTGTACAGAAAGGGCTTTTGTTTTTGGCAATAACTTCCTTGCGGCATAAATTTGATTGCCAAGTCAAAACTGGGTTGTAGAGGACAATGATTTTATAATTTTTCTTCAGTAATTCTAAATTGTTTTTGAAATTGATTGGAGCAACTCAACAACTACAACAGCAACAGCTTAGTGCAGAACTTTTCAGAGTATAGTCTGAGGGTCCCCAGGGATGACCAAGAACCTTTCAGGGGGTCTGTGAGGTCAAAACTATTTTTATAATAATACTGAGACATCTAAATTCCTAATGTCATAAATATGGGTAGATGCTACCCACATTCACAAAAACTATTTGAGGGCATCCACTTTGTGTCTTCTGGTTTCAACTTCACGGAACAAGATGCCCCTCCTAGGATAAGCTCATCACTTCTAAACTCATCACTGAGCATCTAACCCAAGCCTTCATGGACTCTACTTCCCCTCTCTGACTGGAGGGCTGGAAGGCAGAGTGTCAAACTCCTCCCAATGACTTCATGGAGGGCAGAAACTGGACTCTCAGCTCACTTCATTTTGCATCTGCCTAGATCCTCCACCCCCAGCTCCCTGTCAGGTATTCCTAATTGTCTTGTCCCTCTCTTTCCCCCCCACCTTTCCTACCTCCTTTTATGTCTTGTTTTTCTCTTTAAATTAAGCTCCTTCCGGACCTGGACTGTCCTTTTTAAAATTAGTTGTATCCCCTTCAATTAGCCTGGTCCATTGCAGACAATAAATATTTACTGGATTGAATGAGGCTCAATAGTTTTTAAGAGTGTAAAAGTTTTTGAACACCTGGCTTACTGTGACTTTTCCTTCATCAAGAACATTGTTGAATTTTTTTCATCATTTACTACTTATGCCAATTTGATTTTTATACCATGTTGATGCCCCAAAGTTGTTTTAATTTGCATTTCTCTGATACTAACAATTTTGAGTAGTCTTTAGATTAATGCCGATAGCCTGCACTTCTTTTGAGAATGGTTTCTTCCTATGCTTTCGCAACTTATTAACTGCGGGTGAATAGTTTTCAATCTTACATATTTTTGTCTATTCTGTAAGCATCTTGATTATCAAACTCTTATCTATGATGAGGTTTGGGTTTTGGGTTTTTTTTTTTTGCAATGATTTCCCTAATCTGTGCCTTTACTTCTTATTCAAGATTCTTGTTTTATTTGTGGAAAAGCCTTTTATTTTTATATAACTGATGTTATCTATTTTGGCTTTATAGTATTCTATATAGCAATTGGTTGTAAATTCATTTCCTGTCATTAGGTATGAGCAATAGAACCATCTGTTATCCTCTAACTTCTTAAAAGGACAACTTTTTTGGATTTTTGTCTGATTGCCTATTCAATTAAATTCAACAAATATTTATTAAGCAACATATTTTGCACAGCATATTTCATTAGTGTGTAATCCCAAAGAATTTTATTTCATTTTTTAAAGGTATAAACATATGACTATTTATTGAATACATAGTCATAAAAGACATTTTATTTGTATTTATCAAACTAAAGACTTAAAATGCAACTAAGTCTAATTTTAAAAAATCAATAACTAAACTTTATTTTAAAAAGAGAAACGTTGCAAAAGTCTCGTTTTAACCAAACCTTTTTCCCTACCCCAAAATACAGAACAACCTTCTCAACCTTACCTTTTTGACCAAAATTTTTTTTCCATCTAGCCCTAATTCCCTTTGCCATGAATTAAGAATTAATGACCAGAAGTACCTTAATTTAAAATTTTAACTTTTTTGCTTTCTGGCCCGTAGCAAACAGAGTCCTAATGCTGAACTTGGTGGGATGTCATGGAAAACAAAGTAGTACGAGAAAATGGGGGGAAAAAAGGTCTACTTGATTTTTCCCCAACAAAGTTGTAGCCAACTGGAGTCCTCAGGCAGGAGCAGAGTTTGATCCTGGTAGAAACTGGGCTGTACCAAGTGGTAATGCCTGTTCAGAGTGTGGAAGAGGATCATAGAGGGATTCTGAACTATGGGGCAACCAAGCCACTAATCAATAATCAATCAATAAATACTTACTGTGTTCTGGGCATTGTGCTAACTTAATCTGGGGATACAAAGAAAGGCAAAAACCAGGTCCCTAGCTCCCAGGAGGGCACGTTTAAAAGAGGAGACAACATGGAAATAGCTACATACATGTGAAATATATACCATACAAATGGAAGGTAATCTTAGAGGGGGAGGGAGCAGCAGAGAGACCAAGAAAGGTTTGCAGAAGCTGGGATTTGAGTTGAGGTTAAAGGCAGACAAAGAAACCAGGAGGAAGAAATAGGGGAAGCATCCCAGGTGGCATTGTTATCATTATCACAGCTAATACTTACTGCGATTACTCTGTGCAGGTACTATGCTAAATGCGTTACACTTATTATCTCATTATATCCTTACAACAACCTGGGAGGTGAGTGCTATTATTATCCCCAGTTTATAGATATTCCCAGTTTAGGAAACTAAGACAAGCAAAGGCTAAGTGACTTGCCCAGGGTCACACAGCTAGCTAGTGAGTATCTGAGGCAGAATTTGAACTTGGATCTTTCTGACTCTAGGCCTGGCACTCTACTCTATCCACTGCACTATCTAGCTACCCCATCATCACCACCACCACCCCCCTAAGTATTATTCCCAATACGAAGATGAGGAAATGGAGCGTCAGAGAGAAAAGGCCATTGGATTTTGCAGTCAAAAGACTTGGTAACCTCAGAGAGGTCGTATTCAGTTGAGTGCTGGGATCAAAAGCTGAGATTACTGGGGCGGCTACGTGGTACAGTGAATAGAGCACCAGCCCTGGAGTCAGGAGTACCTGAGTTCAAATCCAGCCTCAGACACTTAACACTTACTAGCCACATGACCTTGGGCATGTCACTTAACTCCAATTGCCCTGTCTTCTCCCTTCCAAAAAGCTAAAAAAAAAAAAAGAAAAAAAGAAAAAAAGGGAAAAGCTGAGGTTACAAAAGGTTGAGAATTGGGTGGTAAGTAAGGAAGTTAGTTTGATCTTGGAAATATTACTTGTTCATGTCCTTTGACCATTTATTTATCTGGGAATGGCTCTGGTTCATATATATTTGAGCCAGTTTCCTATTTATCCTAGATATTAGAGACTGTCCAATATTTATTCATTGGAAAGAAATTTACAATTTACTGTTTCCCTCCTAATTTTGGCTACATTGATTTTGTTTGTGCAAAATCATTTCAATTTCATCCTTCCTATCTTTTGTTTGGTTAAGGGTTCTTCTTCTATCCATAGTTCTGAAAAGTATCTATTTCCCAACTCCTCAAATCTGTCTATGTTGTGATCTTTTATATCTAGGTCATGATCTATGATGTGCCATGGTCTAAACCTTCTTGCTAGAAGCCTTCTCTATCCTTTATGGAGGGAGCCTTAGCACTGTTGCTCTTAGGTACAGTATAGCTTTGTGCTGCGTCACTTGCAGAGTTCCAGAGCTGTCTTTTCTTGATGCTTCTGCTTTATTCTCATCTCCTAAAGTGGACGCTATGATCGACTGTTACCAAGACACTGCTACGACCCTCACAGGAGGTGCAAGTCTTCTGGACCTCTTGACAGTATGAAATGTCCTCATCTGGTCAAGGGGGAGATGGTAAGAAGACAGAGGATCTCCCCCTCCCACCCCAGCTCTGCAAGTGATTTCCACTCAAGGATTTGGCCAGAACAGCTTTTAACACTGAGCTGGTCAAGCAATCTAATGCCTGGAATTTCAAATTAACTTAGTGTTTTATATAAAGCACATAGAGTATGACCAAATATCTCTATCCAATTCCAATATAGTATCTTTTCTATTTTTTTTTTTTTTGGAGGCAATTGGAGATAAGTGACTTGCCCAGGGTCACACAGCTATTAAGTGTTTGAGATCAAATATGAACTCAGGTCCTCCAGACTCCAGGGCCTATGTTCTATCCACTGAACCAACTAGCTGCCCCCAATATACTATCTGTGTAGCCTTTCTAACTTAATCAAGTAGAATGTAGTTAATTTTAAGTCCTTGAGTTTCTGACGGATTTAATAGAAATATTCTCATCTGACAATGGTATCAGGGTGAGGGTATTTACTTTAAGTAGTGTGAGTGACTGATTTATTGATTCAGTAGATGCCCACACTTATCTATCATATAAAGAATTTGGTCAGATACCTTCCTACACACACCATGCATGTGCATATACATACATACAGGTATGTGTGTGTGTGTATGTGAGTGTGTATCCATTTTAATGATAGGGAATGGTTAAGTAATTTGCCAAAGATCACATATTAATTAGTGGGAGACCTGGGACTAGAATACAGCTGATAAGAGGCAGCATGGTATATGAAAAGAGCATTGAATTTAAAATGAGAAGGCCTGAGTTCAGATTCTAGTTCTACTGTGTTTCCTACACTGTGTGGCATTGAGAAAGTCACTTAAAATCATTTAATATCATGATTTGAACCCTCCAATAAGGTCCAGAGCCTGAACTAATCAACCAGAAGAAGAGCCTGGACCTAACAGCTTCTTTGTTCTCTGAGTGAACTCAGAGAATACCTCTTCCTAAGTCAACAAGACCAGATGGGGCTGACTTAAGAGCATTTTTTTTTCTGTTTATGGCCATTAAGGATGAGACCTCTAACCTGAGACACTATCGTGAATAATGGGACTTTTTCTTATCTTAATATTTTTTAGACATACGCTATGTTATGGCATGTTAATGGTAAAGAAAACACAGATACCCTAGGTCATAATTTCAATCGACACTTGGTCAACTCTCTTATCTTATTGTATTTACCACCCATTAAATTAAGAAAATTCCTTTCTCATAATATGTTAAACATATATGGAGATCATAAATTTGAGTGACACAGAGACCCTGAGTTGGGATTGTTCTAAAATGTATTTAAGCCTTCTCATTCCTTTTGTTTGGCAATAAGATTTTACCTGGCTCCATGCATGTATCTATTCTGCTAGCTTTAAGAGAATAAATAATATAAATATATATCACCTAGCCTGTTTGCCTCTTTTAACCAAAATTTCAGGTCAGACAGCCTCTATTCTGTTACTTCTATCAGTGATAATGCTTGGACTAGCTCAGCAGTTCTTCCCTAGAGGTCTGTGAACTTGTTTTCATTTTTAACATTGTGATAACTATTTCAACATAATTGGTCACCTTTGTAATTCTATGTATTTTATTTTATGAATTTAAAAACATTATTCTGAGTTGGGATCCACAGACTTCACCAAACTGGCAAAGGGGGGGGGAACACAAGGTGGGGGTTCCTGAAGCTAACAAAAAACCAAACAGGTACACACATACACACACACGGATCTCTGAGATTCCTTAGAGTCAGGGGTAGCCTAGTAAAAGTTTTAACAAACAGCTAGACAAAAATCAGGACATATTTCAAGTTTGATCTGCATTAAAATTTTCTCCATCGTTTTCCTAAATCTAGACAATTCACAAAACAATAAAGGAAGTCCTGATTTGTAGTATTTGTGGATTTAACAAGTCAAATTTCACACTGAAAATTTAACAATTGGCTCTCAAGAGCCAGTTTGAACTGATTCCAGCACACTTCTGCTTACAACTTTAAATCTTTCAATTCTCTCTTAGTTCCTAGTCCAGTATTCACCCTATTATGCTATGCTACTTCTGTAATGACTTATTTATTTTTGTTAATCTGCCTACCGTGGCAAAGTTTCTTTATTGTCTGTGAGAAACAATCCCAAATCAGCCCTGAAAAATGCATAGTGTGTTACTTTGAGAAAGCTCACATGGTATTATGGTACTCTTTTTTGTTCTGGGCTTTTAAGGAATGTAAACTATCTCTCCAGCTGTCAGTTCCTTGTTCTGCCAACTCCTTCTCCCTTTACCCAAAGCAAAAAAAAAAAAAAAAAAAAAAAAAAGGAAGGAAAAAAGAAAGCACTAGATATGGAAGGCTATAATTAGTGTAAAGACCAAAGAAAGGAAGCTAAATTAACCATTAAGTTTAATTGTAGAGGTAGAACTAAAGAAATAAAAAGTTTAAGTAGCTTAAATGCTCTCTGAAATGAATTGAATTAAAATAATTTTTAATCTGTATGTTGTAGGACATAAAGATTAGTTGGTATAACGCTTTTATCTTGAGGCCAAGAAGCTTTTGTTTCACGTTTATTGTATGTGTTAGCTCATAGGTATTCTCAATAATGTCTAAATGGGTCAGTAAAATTAGCTTCATTTAAAGTCAAGAAAATAGAAGCCCAGGAAAGGTTGTATCTTCATGATATCCTAGCATCCATCTCATAGAACTGGTTTAAATTATTTGTACTTCCTGGGGAAGAATGATGTTTACAAATACCTACATCAACCCTGATCAAGTGTTTTTGAAAAGCTGTTGATTGCTGCCTTTCTTCAAAATGGAAACCTATGGGGTAAATTTCCCTTTCCTTGTTAGATTCAACTGCTATTGCAGATGATTCAGAATATAAATGAGATTAGTTTATTTCCCTCCCTCAAATGGAAAGCTTTAGTGGTGAGGAAGGATGGTAGTTGAGGTAAGAAGGAGAAATGAGCTCCATTGCCCCAGAATTATCCTAGTAGGCCAACGGGGGGGGGGGGTAGAGAAGGGAGGGAAAAAGGGGAAAAGAGGGAAAGAGGGAAAGAGGGAGAAAGGGAGAGAGGGAGAGAGAGAGAGAAAGAGAGAGAGAGAATGAGAATATAATAATATTAATTATATGTATATTATAATGATTATAATTAGTTGAGAGGCAAATTCTTGTTTGGAGATTTGGAACAGGGCTACTCATGAGCTATTTCACATTTACCTCACCCAATCAGTGGACTCTTTCTTCCTCATGGTTTCTCTTCTTCAGGGCGGCTCTGTTCCTCCTGGCTGATCTGTCTCAGGTGCTATTTTTACCACAATTGCTCCAGTAACCAATACTTCACCCCTCAGGTGCCCAGAACTGGAAACACTCCAGTTACCTTTCGAAATCTCAAAAGGTCTTACATCAAAGCAAAGAAAACACAAACATAAACTGGCCCCTTTCCAGACACAGGTTTGACTAGAAGGCCATGGATTCACAGCGTGTGGTTTCGACTTGGATATGAGACTATAATACAGCTGGACAGCACAGGGCTGCTAAAATGGCTAGGAGATCTTAGTTCTGGAGACCTGACCCACCAACCCAGTTCAAAGGGAGGAATAGTTTACATTCCTTAGAAGCCCAGAACAAAAAGGAATGCCGTAATATGATATAAGCTTTCTCAAAGTACACACTACGCATTTTTCAAGGTTGATATGGGATTGTTTCTCACAGATGATAAAGAACTTTCCCACTGTGGGGGCGAGTGAATATGATTAGGATAGAAAGAGAATTTAGTGCTATCCTAAAGAGCATGAATGAAAGAATAAAGCATTTATTAAGCACTCATTGTGTGCAAAGATAACAAAAAAATAGCTAAATGCTAGGGAGACAAATAGAAAAATTAAGACAGTCCTTGCTGAAGGATTATTTGTTCCCTAGAAATCCTACAACTTCTAGTTCAAGATCTAGAAAATAAACAACTGACAACTATTAGGTAAGTTTAGATTCAAACCCTCTCCCCCCCCTTGCCCCACTCCTCACCCTCCCACCCACCCCCACCCCTGCCAAAAAATGGGGGAAAAGTATAGTTTTGGTCACAGCTGGGAAAAGTCCAACCCATCTCCCCAGATTAACAAAGCAAAGGAAAAGTATTATACCCTAGGGCAATGTATAGAAGGGGAAAGAGGGGGAATGTGATTAATTAAAGCTGGAATCAACTCACTTTAACTGTCTTCAAGGAAACAGGAATAGAGTAAACAACAGGACAGTAAGTTTAAACTAGCAGAAGTTGGAAGAACGATTTTTTAAAAGTCTGTTCTCTTTTATCTCTTGTATTCCAACAACTGCCAGGTGGAATCTTATCTCTGCAACCCACTGTATAACCTTAGTTCTCTCATTGATGAAATGTGTCTTACTGATTAATCTCTATGGTCCCTTCCAGATTTAATGTTCTCTTATTCTATGACTAGAGGATAAAATAACCTCTCAAGAGTTATGTGAGGGTGTAGAGTAGATGAGTTGGAACAGGATCGGGTTTTCAACTAGCAATTAGAGGCAAGAATGACAGAAGCCTAAGTTTTTAAACTGGATTTTAGAACTAAGTGGTTTTCAAATGTACTTCAAATTATAGTCTTTCCGTATGTTTAGGTAAGAGATAAAAACCTTGATGCAAGTCACTTAAGCTCCATAAACCTCAGTTTCCTCATCTGTAAAATAAGAGGGTTGGAGTAGATGGCCTTTGAGGTTTCTTCCTTCTAGATCTATGACCCTATTATAACTTATTTCTAAATGAAATATCTAATAATTTCGTAGGTATTTTTTATAAACTGGTGATCATTCTGATAAACATTTTCAAGGGTCTATATTTTTATCTAGTATATGATATATAGAAAAACTCCCCCTCTCCCCATTTGTTGACTTGTCTTTGATCCCATTAGAGCCAGGGTATGATAAAATGCAAATCTAAGTTTTTTAGTATGTTAATCTGTGAGAGAAAGAAACAGGTGGGACTATAGGACTATTCTTTGTAATGTGAATGTCCAGTTTTGGGAGTGAGTTTCTTGAAGAGGAGAAGAGGAGGGAAGGAAGGACTCAAGTCAAAAAGATGAATGGATTGGGATTAGAATGGGTAGTAGTAGTAGTAGTAGTAGTAGTAGTAGTAGTTAGTAGTAGTAAAAAAAGAATAGAGGTAAATGATTGAAAGGATTTTAAGTAATAGCCATGAAATGTTGGCAGCAAACTATATACTCAGAACAAAAGTTAGTTCCAGAGATTTCTATAAGAAGACTCCAGAGGGACTCCTCTAAATTGAGGTTTTGAATGCTTCAGGTAGAGCAATTTTGATTTTAAAGCAGAAGGAATAGGACCTAGTTTCTCCAAGGACATGTTCAACCTGGGAATCCAAAGAGCTAGGAGGAGAGGCAGAAAGGCCCAAGACTTAATCAACTGGGAGGTAAAATAAGGGAGTGCCTTGGAAGAGACTGATTAAGGTTTCAAGCCTGTGATGAGTTAATTGAGTAACATAAGATTGTATGGCTGTACCTCACCTTTTTACATATAATGTATGCCCAGATTGCCTTCTACTGTAGTCAAAATGATTTGTGCTTCTGAATTGACTTTACAGCAATAGAAATAAAAATGTGGTTCCCTGTCCTGGCCCAGGAGATCTTTGGAGGAGAGGTTTCATCTCCTGAGTAGAGGCAGCATAGAATTACCCAAGAATAGAGCTGCCATGGGAGCTCTGAGAGCCCTATTTGGTAGCTCCCCTGGGGGAACCTGTTTCATCACCCATTGTAAAAGTATTAAACTTTTGCTTAATTTTTTTAGGGTGGGGGTTCAAAGATAGAAGGAAGGGGATGGCAAACTTCAGATACCAAATTCACACAGAACCAGATCCCTCAGGAGAGGAATAAAGACTCTATATTTTTTTTTTACTGTAGTTAAATTTGGTGGTATATGTAACACAAGTCACGGGTGATGAACATGCTTTTTGTTTTGATGATGTACTCAAACTTTGTGGTAGAGATAAAATAAGATAAAACATATATAACCTAATAATAATCTGTTTAATTTTTCCAAAGTACTTTTATGTCAATTGGTTCATTATATTCTCCCAACATTTCTGTGAGGCCTACAATCAAACATCGCAGAATTTCTAAACTGTAGTCCCTCAAACTTTACCTGTTTACTCTGAATATTTTCCTAGGTTATCAAGTAGCTATGATCCTTTCTCATCTTACTCCAAACTTTCCACATCAAGTGCTTGATTATCTGGAGGCTTGTCTCACTTCAAATGACTGTAGGCCTTGAATGGCTGAACAGAATGAGATTTTAACTGACATGATTATATACCTTTGAATTTTCCTCTTATCTCCTCATGACTGTTCATATACCCTTATGATGCTCCCAGTTATGCCATTCTAAAGGACCATCATATTGATGAATGCCAAGTGTTAAGGCCTCCCAGGTCTTCCTTTCCACTAATGGCTAGAAAAGCAATCACTCATTCTCTCTGTCTCTGAAAGGCTATCTACTTTTCAATGCCCTATAGTGAATGTATGCGGGCTGCAGACTCACCCACCCTCTAAAAAAAAAAATTAAGAATCAATATAAAATGGATGAGATTAGTCGTGGAAATAAATCAGTCTAAGAAATAAATCCATCTTGTATACAAATGTCTGATGATTCTTCATCTACTGTACCTTTCAAATCTCAAGAAGAGTAAAAACCATAGCCAAATGCAAATTAAGCTGATGCTAAAATTAATGATAATGTCATAAAAGGAGAAGGGTGATCTACCTGGAAACTAGGAAAAATGGACCTAAATTAAATTTAAAATGACCTAACATTTGTGATTCTATTTACATAGACCTTTAAAGCTGCAAGACATCATTTGTAAATGTCTTCCTTCTGAAAAGTAGAACCCAGGTAGCCCTGGGGAACTTCACATTTCTTTGCCGCATTGCTCCTACTCAGACAATATAGGAACTTTAACATCTGATCTTAACTCTCCAGGGACATAGTCACCAACTCCTATTACAAATATACAGGTTGACAAGGTTCAAAACATGAACAAGTTTATCTACAAGGTTAGAAGAACTAAATAGAACTCATTTCAGAACTTAAAACAATAATATCTATCTGTGAGCAACTTCCCCCAAAAGTCTGTATAGCTTACGTAAAAAACTTAACACTTTTGTTTTTATCAATATACAAACATGCAACCTGTGAACCTGTGGGCCTCTCACATTACCCACAACACTCCTGAGTGTGGCCAGATTAAAATGTAATTGGGAAATATTTAAAAAACAAATAAACATATAATAAAACATAGACAATATTATATTTTAAAACTAAGCCAACAGGTGTTCTGCTGATTTTGTGCTGATTTTGAGTCTGGTGCCACCATTTTGAGTCACTTACAAAGCAGTAGGAGGTCTTACTTCTGTTGAGAATGCCACTAACCTTCCAGTCACCCGGGTTAACAATCTTAGTATCATTCTTAATTTCTCAGCTTCCCTTGTCCCACATATCAACCCAACTGCAATTTCTTGAGTAGGGCTCCAGTAGTTGGGTCCTATGACCCAATGTCTTCCATATTGGCCTTTCTTTTCTATACCTCCTCTAGTTGCCTATACTTTACTGAAAAAATAAGGGCCATTTGCCCTAAACTCCCTATTTCTCCCTTCTCCATTTCTCTTAACTTCTTAACATTATCCCCTATTTTCTTTCTCCTTTGTTTCAGTCTGCTGAAGAGGTGACCCTTCTTATCAAAGCCAAACTATACATGTATCCTTGATCCCTTCCCCTTCCATCTTTTTCAGCAAATTGCACCTACTATCATCTCCTCTCTCTCTAGTCTTCAATCTCATTATTTATTTATTTATTTTTTGAAGGGCAATCGGGGTTAAGTGACCTGCCCAAGGTCACACAGCTAGATTTTTTTTTGTGTGTGTTAAGTGTCTGAGGCTGGATTTGAACTCAGGGACTCCTGACTCCAGGGCCAGTGCTCTATTCACTGTGCCACCTAGCCGCCCCTCTTCAATCTCATTCTAATGATTCTTTCTATACTACCTACAAACATACTCAAGTCTCCCCATTCTTTAAAAATCAAAACAAAACCAAAAAGAGGATGTCTCATTATCTCACATGGTGACCTCATCAGGTGCCACAGGTTTACTTGTCAACAATATGCAGGAGATTCCATATCCAGCCCTAATCTCTCTCCTTGACTTCTGGAAATCAAAGAATTTATTAGTTATTTCTAAGGGGATATCCCGAAGGTATCCCAAACTCAACATATATGAAACAGAACTCATTATCTTTTCCCCCCAAGGCCACCCCTCCTCTGAACTTTCTTATTTCTCTTGGGAATACCACTAACCTTCCAGTCACCCAGGTTAGCAACCTTAGCATTACCCTTAACTTCTTAGCTTCCTTTACCCTACATATCGACCCAATTGCAATTTCTTGTTGATTCTATCCCCCTAACATCTCTCAAATCCATCACCTCCCTACTCACACAACCACCACTATAGTTCAGTTCTGGTCTGTATTAGTGTAATAAACTCTTAATTAGTCTTCCTGCCTCTCATCTGTCCCTTGTTGTTGTTCTTTAGCTGGTTAGTCATGGCTGACTCTTCGTTGACCCCATTTGGGGTTTTCTTGGCAAAGATCCTGGAGTGGTTTGCCATTTCCTTCTCCAGCTCATTTTACAGATAAGGAAACTGAGGCAAATTGGGTTAAGTGACTTATCCAGGGTTATGCAGCTAGTGTCTGAGGGCTCATTTGAACTCAGATCCTCCTGACTCCAGGCCTTGATATTCTATACACTGTGCCACTTAGTTGCATATTTCAATTCATTTTCCACACTGCTGCCAAAATGATTTTCCTAAAGAACAGGTCTAATCAGGTCACTTCTCTACATAATAAATTCCAGTAGCTCAATATTATTTCTAGGATCAAACAGAAACGCCTTTCTTTGGCATTTAAAGTCTGTAATAACCTGGCTGCCAGTAGGGACCATGAGGCAGCATGTGGGATACAATACAGAGCCTGGGGTTAGGAAGCCCCAAGTTCAAATCCAGCCTCAGACACTTGCTAGCTGTGTGATCCTTAAGTCACTTAAGCTCTGTTTCCTTCAGTTTCCTATTAAGGAAAAAAAAAATTTGTAAAAGTTTTCTTACCTGTAAAATGTGGGATAATAGTAGCCTTTACCTCCCAGGGTTCTTGTGAGGATCAGATGAGATTACATCTGTACAGCTCAGAGCACCTTGCTTGGTACACGGCCCAATTACAAATCACTCCATACTCTGGCTAACCTTGCAGTTCTCCTGCACACTCCACCTCCTTCCTGGATTGGTGTTTTTGCATTGGCTCGAATGCATTTTGTTCTCACCTCTTATCTTAGAATCTCTGGCTTTCTTCAAGACTCAGCTCAGGCATCACCTTCTTTCAACTCCCTGCCCTTCTCCCACCCAAATAACCAAATGACCCTGTAGTTTCCCCTCTTGGCCCTTCATCTGATTTTCTGGACTGTGCCACCATTCCTCAGTTGGTCTCACTCTGGAACTTCCCTCGGTGCCTGCAGCCTCCTTACCCTGGATCCATAAGGCCCTGCAGCCTTTTCATCCTGGAACACCTCTCTTTTTTTCATTGAAGAGCCCCTCCCAGGGCTTCTATTTGGGGAAGGGGACCAGGTCAGTGAATCTTCATTCTGCTCCCGGCTGTTTTTGACTTTCCAGATGTGACAAAGCCATGCCCCAGTGCAGGCCCTTCTCCATCCCCACACTCCTTTCAGCTTCCTTCTGTGTGTTGTCTTCCCCCATTGGAACGTAAGCTTCTTTAGGGCAAAGATTCTGTTTCTTTCTAACTTGTATTTGGATCTCCAGAATTTAGCACAGTGCCAGCATGGTAAGCACTTAATACATTCTTGCTTGCCTTGCCTTTTATTTACTTGGTATACATTTTGTTTATGTCTATACAAGTGCCTGTGGTCTTCTGTGATAGAATGTAAACTGCTGGGGCGGCTAGGTGGTGCAGTGAATAGAGCACCGGCCCTGGAGTCAGGAGTACCTGAGTTCAAATCCAGCCTCAGACACTTAACACACACACATACACACACACAAAAAAACTAGCCGTGTGACCTTGGGCAAGTCACTTAACCCCAACTGCCCTCCAAAAAAAAAAAAGCAAAAAAAAAAAGAATGTAAACTGCTTAAGATCAGAGACATTTCACTTGTCTTTGTATTAATGACTACACAATAGATGTTGATCTTTTGTGGGGTTTTTTTTTTTGGTTGACAGCAGTCTGAGATTTGTTAGAATGGTACATTTGAAAGACAGCCACTCCCTTTATTTTCTCCAGTGTAGAGCTGTGATTTCATTGGTACAGGGAACTACAAATCAAGGAAATTCTCTTTACCAAAGCAAGTCAGCTCCAGCTCTGCAAATTAGGGTTTGCCTAGGGCAGTAAGAGGTTGAGTGACTTGCCCAGGGTTATTCAGTCTATGTGTAGCAGGTGTGGGACTTGAGTCCAGGTCATCCTGTTTTCAAGGTTGACTCTTATACCACTATAACAGGCTCTTTAGGACAAAAAAAAAAAATCTGTGAGCCACTTCATGATCAATTTGCAGCTCTGATATATGTGCCACGTCATATGTCAGAATCAAGACAAAAGAATTATGCTCCAGACTGGCATACATATTCTTTGTCTGGATAGCAGTAAGTAATCTGAGAAGTCCCTTGTGAGGATGAGCTGTCTTTTCCTTGAATCCTATTGGGGGGGATGTGTTTGATTAGTGTTCAATTATTTTTTTCCTCCAGGAGGGCTACTTTTGCCTTTTAACTCTCATAAACATAATTTTAATTTATTGATTTTTCCTGCCCAACCACTTCTTTCCATTTTGTGTTTTAACTGTACAATATATGCAGGTCTCTATTTCCCCCCCAAATAAGTCCAAGTTTCTCTTGGTTTCATAGGATCATGACCTTAGAAGTCAAAGAGACCTTTTAAACCACTGACTCTATACCCCTCATTTTACAGATGAGAAAACTAACTCCCAGAGTGACTTGCCCAAAGTGATCACACAGGTAGCAAGTGGCAGGACTGGGATTTAACGAGGTCTTTGGATTCCAAATGCAGCATCTTTCCATTGCACCATGCTATTATGAGCATCGTCTCTCCAGGAGAAATCCTGTATTCATGTCAATCCCCACTTTGAAAATAATGCTTTCAAGATTCAGGAACTTGGGTGCTAATTGAACTGGTAGGGATGTACTGATGGAAACCTGGAACTTGTATGGGTCCAGTGTTACCCATTACAATGATTAGCTTATTTTAGGGGGCAATATAATGGCCCCAAAGGTCCCCATGGCTTCCTTCCTTCCGTGGTTTTTGACAATTTATCTTAGATGAAAAGTTTTCAGTTCATTCATTGCCCTCAGTTAGAAAAATTTCCTAATACTTAGGCAAAGGTTGTGTTCTCTACCTCCCTTTACATCGTATTTTCAAGTTAACACCTGACCTCTTTGTGGCTGAGGCAAAATTCAGTTTACTTGAAATATTTGGGTAATGAAATAGCATATTATATCATAGTGTCTATGGATGGAAGGAAAGGAAGATTCCCTCAGCTTAGATACAGTCAATTACCAAGAATTTATGCAGTACCTAATATGTGCCAGGCACTGTGATAAGTACTAGGAATACAAAGAAAGATAAAAGATAGCTCTTGCCCTCAAGAATTTAACACCATAAGGTAAGATGCAATATGCAAATAACTTTGTATAAACAAGCTATATACAAGAAAAAAGGAAATCATTAACAGAAGGAAGGCATTAGAATTAAGAAAGGTTAGGAAAGGATCCCTGCAGAATGTGGGATTTTAGTTGGAAAGCTAGGAGGAGAAAAAGAGAAGGGAGATGATTCCAGACATGGGGTCAGCCAGTGAAAATGCCCAGAGTCAAGAAACAGTCTTGTTCCAGGAACAGCAAGAAGGGTAGTAACATTAGATGAAAGAGTGCATGGAGTAGACTAAGATGTAAGAAGACAGAAAAATCAGGGATAAGGAATGTGGCTAATTCAAATGTTCAAGAGACAATTTCTGAGTAATTAAATAATTTTATTAATAATGCTAACATTTTAATAAAAGGTAGGTCATTTAGGGGTGGCTAGGTGGCACAGTGAATCAAGCATTGGCCCTGGAGGCAGGAGGTCTGAGTTCAAATGTGGCCTCAGACACTTAACACTTATTAGGCAAGTCACTTAAACCCAATTGCGCTGCCTTCCCCCCTCCAAAAAGAAAAAGGAAAAAAAAAGGTTATTTGGCACTCTTAGACCAAAGATAATCATGACAACTGCTCAAGGCTTATGTATGTCCTTGGAAGAGGGTGTTCTTGAGGGTGGCAATCCACTCTGATTAGTTAACAATTAATGAGAAATGAATATTGCAATAAGGTGCTAGAGCTGAACTTTGATTATGTCATTTACTTCTTGTTATCCCCAGCCTTGAATCCATTCAAAGAATTTATCCCTACAAATCTAAATATAGCACAATGGCTATCCCAGCAGGGTGGGGTCTGAACAATAAAGTTAGTCCAATCTCATTATCAGCAATGACCTTCAAGAGACTGAACTTTTATATTATCTGAGTTATAAGAAGACAAAGACAGTATCACAACAAAGACAGGAGACTTCAATATCCCTCTCTCAGGTTTGCAAAAGTCTAGCAGAAGGATAAAGAGAAGGGAAAATATTGAACTGAACAAATTGCTGAGGAAACCTAGAGTTAAGAGACTTATGAAGTCTTCTGAATGGGACAGCAAAATAATATACCTATTCAGTATCACATGGAACTCTAATAAAAACTGGCTATGTACAAAGCCACAGAAATATTGAAAACAAATGTAAAAAAAAGGCAAAGAGAGTTATTTTTATAGACCATAATGCAGTAAAAATAGCAGTTAGTTCAGGGACCACAAACACAAGATACAGGCCCAAATGGAAGCTTCATGCTGAAATCCTAAATAATGAGAATGTTAAAGAATAACTCATAGAAACACTTAAAAACTACATGAAAGAAAATGACAATAAAACCACATACCAAAATTTCTGGGGTGCAAGGGCAAAAATAATATCCCTACAAATATATGTTAACAAAATAGAAAAGGAAAAGGTTAATTAACTAAATATGCATTTTTAAAAATTAGGAAGACAACAAATAAACCTAAAATAAGCCCAAAAAAGGAGGTAATAAAAATTAGAGGGGAAATAAACTGGAAACAAACAAAAACCTCTATAGAAATGATAAATATAATCAACAAAACACAAGAGACAACAATAGGAAACCCCCAATCTAGATAACTACAAAATGCATAAAATATCTGGGAACCAACCTATTAAAGCACACCTAGGTTAAAAAAAGTCTTATTTGGTAAAATCAGCTAGGAAAACTGGAAAGAAATCTGGTAGAAATTAAGTTTAAACATTTTATACCATATTCCATAGTATATTCTAAAGGACACATGGCATTAATATTAAATATCACTGTTAAAAAATTAGAAGAGAAATAGATTATATGCTTCCCATAACTATGGACAAGAGATATAGTCTTAACACCCTCCCCCTACTGAGCCAATTTAATATGACCAAAATAAAAAATGATAAATGTTGGAGATGTGGGAAAACTGGAATACTTTGTTGGTGGAGTTGTGAACTGATCCAACCATTCTGGAGAGCAATTTACCCAATTTGCCAAAACTATGCCCAAAGGGTTATAAAACTGTGCATACCCTTTGATCCAAAAATACCACCCACTACTAGATCTGTATCCCAAAGAGATCATAAAAAAGGGAGAAGGACCTATATATATAAAGCTATTTATACTAGCTCTTTTGTGGTGGCAAAGAATTAGAAATTGAGGGGATGTCGATCAGTTGGGGTTTGGCTGAATATGTTGGGGTATATGAATGTAATGGAATACTATTGTGCTATAAGAAATGATGAACAGGTAGAGTTCAGAAAAACCTGGACAGACTTACATGAACTGGTGCTGAGTGAAGTGAGTAGAACCATGAGAATATTGTGTACAGTATCAGCAACACTGTGTGATGATCAACTTTAACAGACTTAGATCTCAGCAATACAATGATCTTAAGATAATTCCAAAAGACTCATGATAGAAAATGCTGTCCACATCCAGAGAAAGAACTATAGAGTCTGAATGCAAATTGAAGCATACTATTTTATCTTTTTTTTCTTTCTTGTGGATTTTTTCCATTTTGTTCTGATCTTCTTTCACAATGTGAGTAATGTGGAAATAAATTTAATATGATTGTACATATATAGCTTATATCAGATTGTTTGCCATCTTGGGGAGGGGGGAACGGGAGGTAAGGAGAAAGAAAAAAAATTTGGAGCTCAGAATCTTATATAAGTGAATGTTGAAAACTATCTTAACATATAATTGGAAAAAATTAAATACTGTTAGGTTAAAAAAAAAAGAAATAGAGCCAAATGTAAAAGATAAAATAAAGGACTTTGATTACTTGAAACTGAAAAGCTTTTGAGCAGACAAAATTTATGCACCCCTAGGATAAGAAGTGGTTAAATGGGGGAAAATCTTTATATCAAATTTCTCTGTCAAGGGTTTGATGTCTTAAGATATAGAAAATATACATATATACATCTATAGTAATATATGTATATGACCAATATCCATTTCATAGTGGATAAGTGATCAAAGGATATAAAAGATCTCTATGAATTGATGTAGCATGAATTAAGTAGAGCCAAGAAAATAGTATAAACAGTAAATACAACAGTATAAATGGAAGTAACTATACACCAAAAAGTCAAAAGCAAATGTAACAAAATTACAAAAAGCAAGCAGGACTTTGAGAGATATGAGAGGACAGCCCCAACCCATCCCTTCCTGGAGGTGGGATGGCCACAGGTATTAGATGCTGCTTGTTCAGCTTTTTCATTTTATCCATCAGTCGTGCTGATTTTTTTCCTTCCTAAAAAATGCTATTTTTAAAAAAATATGGGATGGCTCTCTAGGAGGAAGAAAAAGGGGGATACTTGGGATAACTATGATAATATAAGAAACAGAAGATACAAATAAAATATCTGAAAAAAAATAAATCATTGGTAACTTTGATCCTTCTCTCCTTGATGGCTATACAGTTAAGAACTTTCCCTTCTCTGCAGTTGGTTGTTCAGTCTTTCCTTTGTTCCACACTTGCTCCAGTCTCTAAAATCCATAGGCTCAGAATCTGTTCTTGGATTTGAGATAGCTTCTTTCTTATATACAAAGTTCTGAGCATGTGATCCATCGTCTCAAGTAATGCCTTTGACTGATTTAAAGAGATCTACAGGCCCAATGAACACTCAGTTCTTATTGTTTTGATGGAAGTAGCTAGGTAGAGCAGTGGATAGAACACTGGACTGGAAGTGAGGAAGACTTTTGTTCAAATCCAACTTTGGTCACTTACTACTAGTTCAACCCTTGGCAAGCCACCTAGCTTCTGTTTCAGTGTACTTTTCTGTAAATGGGTATGTAATACTAGTAGTACCTCTCTCAGGGTTGCTGTGAGAATAAAATGAGATATTTGAAAAGTGCTTTGCAAACCTTTAAAATGTTGTATAAAGCTAAAGATTATTGTTACTATTATTGTAGTGAAGGAAGAAAAGTAGTAGTAATAGTAGTAGAAGTAGAAATACTGGTAGTAGTAAAAAAAAAAATAAAGCATTTGCCCCTAGTCAAGGCATTAGAACCAAATGGGGTGATCTAGATTTCACCCTCACATTATTAAAATCTGTTAATGCATGTTCAAATACGTAGTCAATTTGTGGTCCTTTTAGTACAATGCTGAACATATACTATTAGGTCTTCTATAACTGCTTGCAGAAGTGATTGAGTATATTTAAATATCATTTAATAGAAAAGAATTGCACTATCAATCATTTCAATTCAGTTGAAGGAAATTTGGTTGTGTCTACTTACTTATTAGGTTTTATAGAACCTCTTCTCCAAATAGCTCAAGTATGGATAAATAATTTTAACAATATTTTAAATTATCATATACAAATACAGGGATCTGTCTTCAGGTAATCTTGAACCTATGGAATTTTCAGTCTCCTCCTCAAGTTGCCTATCTTTTTCTTTGTCCTCCCTCCCCCAACCTTCCCAATTGTTTTAAGATTACAGATTGGCTATAATTGTTGTTGCTCTTGATTCTTCCTTAAGAGGACCAAAGACGTCATGATGTCTTGACTTGCTCATGAAATGTATTTGAGGCAGAATTGTACAAAGTCATCAGCTTTGCTCTCTGCTCCAAAATCACCGGGGTCCAGTGGCAAGACAGAAGTCAAAACAACTGGCAATGGCCCTTAAGATCACAGATTTAGAGGTGGAAGGGACCTTAGAGTTCATTGAGTCCAAACCTCTCATTTTGCAAATAAGGAAACAGAGACCAGAGAGATCCAGTGACTTTACACACAGCTACCGAATGTTTGGGGGACAGCTAGATGGCACAGTGGCTGAGCTTTGAATCAGGAAGACTCATCTTCCTGAATTCAAATCTGGCCTCAAACACTTACTAAGCTGTGTGACCCTGGGCAAGTTACTTAACCCTGTTTGCCTCAGTTCCTCATTTGTAAAATGAGCTGGAGAAGGGAATGGAAAATCACTCCAGTATCTTTGCCAAGAAAACTCCAAATGGGATCATGAAGAGCAGGACACAACTCTACAACAAAAAAGTATTTGAGACAGGATTCAAATCGGGTCTTCCTGACATATCCAATACTCCATGAATAACACCTAGCTATCTCTAAAACTGATTTAACCCCACTGGGATAAGAATCCAAGATGTATTGTTTACCAAATGATCTTTAAACTTGTTAAATACTCAGAATCTGTGGCGTGTTGGAGAGAGCAATGGACTTGGATTCTAATCCTAGCTCTGCTCTTTACTACTTTGTAACTCTGGGAAGGTCACTTAACCTCTTCATGGTTTCATTTTCCTCACCTGTCAAAAATAAAAGGGGATTGCTCCAGATCTCTAAGGTTCTTTCCAGTACTAAGTGTTATGATCTTAAAGGTGATGAAAAAATGTTATGTTCCAGATAATTTGCTGCTCTGATTAGCTGAGATCAGAATACAATAAAACACATTCAATTATTCCTAGAAGGTGAGATATGACTCATACCTTTAGGGAGTTCTGTGGCTTCAGCCTTGTTGTGATCAGTTAGGTGGGTAGTGACTCAGGGGAGACATTTGGAGAAGTGGCTTGGTTAGTTGAGTCCAGACAAGACCTTAAATTCATAACTTTCATTTCTCCTCTTCAATGAAAAGAGGTCTTTCAGTTAAGTTTTCCCTTTTCAGATCTCACATTTCCAGACTCCTCCTCCCCTTACAACTGCTCTTGTTGATTCATTTGAATTTTATTTCATTTCCATAAAAATGTCATATCAGCACTGTACAGTGCCATGTATGATCCTTCCAGTTTCTTGGACCTACTAATTGTATGATTCAGAATCATACATAAAGATGATCAATAGTATGATGAATTCCATTGTACAGAAGTATGAAAAAAATAGTTTGGTGGCTTTTTGGTTATTTGCATTCTCGATCAATGCGGGCTTTGACTTCTCAGTTTGGGGTGGAAGGGGAAAGTCAGACTGTTTTTGTCTTCAGAGAATCTAGGATTTTTACATCTCATTGTTGTCTCAAGTAAAGAAAATAATATAAACCTATTGATAATTGAAGTACCCAGGACTTAAGCTACAACTCAATAAGAATGCCAGTCCATGAGGCAATATGTAACGACAAATGTCTTTTTATGTACAGTGGATTAATGAACCAATCAATACACATTTATTAAATGCCTACTATGTTCCAGCTAAGCACAAAGAATGCAAAGACAGATTAAAAAAAAGCCCCTGCTTTGAAGATCACAGTGGGAAAGCACTAGAATTAAAGGGAATCAGGAAAGACTTCCTGTAGAATGGGAGATTATAGCCAGGACTTGAAGGAAGTCAGAGGAGTCAAGGAGGCAAAAATGATGAGGGACTGAATTCCAGATACGGAGGACAGCCAAGTGAAAATGTCCTTTCGAGAGACGGAGTAGAGTGTTTTGTTTGAAGAACAATAGCGGCCAATGTCCCTGCATCGCAGAGTATTTTTGGTGTGTGCGTGTAGGAAATGCAAGGTGTAAGTAGACAGGAAAAGTGGGGGAGGGGCAGGTTATGAAGAGCTTTGAATGCCAAAGCATTTTTTAAGCACTTGCTCTAGCCCAATTACGGTGCTAAATAGAGAAATGAAAAAACAACAAAGACTCCTCCTACCCTTAAAGAGTTTACATTCTAAGAGGTAGACGCTTCGGGAAGAGGTGATCTGGGAAGCCCACTTTGGTCGATCTAGTTACAGTGATGTTGAGCAGTTCTATAATTGGGGGGTAGGGGAAGGACTCGCGGTTGCTCACGTGGCTAAATAAACGAATTGAAATTATTTGGGGTGTAAATCCCGTAAATATTAAAATCAGTCAAGACTGAGTCATTTGATAATGCCAGAGAACTAAAGAAATTAATATTCCAAGCCAAATATGCCAGTAGAGTGACTGAAATTAGCCTGAATCTAACATTTTTAGTTATAAAACTTAAGGCAATATCGGATAAATCGGTTGGTACGTGCACACACACACACGCACAAAAGTAGAGTCTCTCCTCCACTTAATTTAAAAATAATACATCCATTTAGATCGCGTTTCCTTTTGTGCAACTGCGTGCAGCAGATATTTTCGGGGGCGAACACTGCAGGAGCTTCTTCCGGAGAAGCGCGAACGCGTTGCTCTGGCAGAAAAGCAGCAGCAAGAGCTCGTACCAGGTGTCCCTCGGTTTTTGGAGTGATGACTCCGCAGATCGAAACTTAAACCAGCGCCCGGCTTGCTGGGACAGGAAAGGGAGTCACGTGATCAATTAATCACTGGCCTACCCCAAGGCCAGAGCTAACAAGGCTTTAAGTGAGCGCCACTTCTGAAATTTCGCCCTGGCGATAAGTCGCGCCCCTGGGGACTGGAAAACGGGCGGCTGGTCTTAGACTCGCTAGCTGCTTCGATTGAAGTTCCCGCCTTTCCCTTCAACCGGTTTAGCCGGGTTGTTTTTTTTTTTTAAATTTAACTCTTATCTTTCCAAAGTGAGAGACGCGCAAAGAAACTTCCGCCTGGGTCACGGCGGAGGCAAACCACGTGACCAGGGCACGAGAGGCGATTGGGAGTGGGGGGGGGGCGGGAGTAAGTCGGTCAATTTCCCAGCTCCCCAGCCCCGGTTCCCTCCCCACCTTCGCACCGTGAGACGTCGGCAGACCGCGAGTCACTTTGGCAGTCTCGCGCGCCCCCACGCGTGCGTACACCCGGCCGCTCTCGCGGTGTCTCGCACCGCCTACCTACCCCCCCCCATCCTTACTCCTCCTCCCTTTCCCACTCCGCTCCTTCCCTCCTCCCCCTTCCCTCCCCTCCCCTCTCCTCCCCTCCCCTCCCCTTCCTCCTGCCCCTGTCTCTCGACGGTGGTGGCTCGCGCAGCTCGTTGGCTCACTATATAAAGGAGAGAAGCGGGCGGAGAAGACGGCTGGTGGCTGCAGCCCGTGCGGCGGCGGCGGTAGCGGCAGCGCGGGGGGCGGCGACCGGTGGCGGTTTCGCTCCTTTGCCCCGAGCGGGGGGCGGGGAACGCTCCCCAAGACCCCCGAAGGGTCGATTTTTTTTTTAAGGGCGATTTTCGAGGATCTCAGCTCCCGGAGGATTCCCCCCTCCCCTTCACCGCCCCCCCTTCCCCCTACTCCACCTTCGGGACTCGATTTCATTTTTAATTTTTTTTTTTCAGTCTCGGTGATCTGGTTACAGTCGGGGTCTCTTTTGTTTTTGTTTTTCTTTATTTTTTTTTTTAATTTTTTTTGTTGTTGTGTTGTGTGTGGAAATGGCGAACTCGGCAAATACAAACCCCGTGGTAAGGATGTGACTCGGTGACCGGCAGCGGCGGCGGCCACGGCCGGAGCTGGGTGGCGGCGGGGGCGGGCGCGGGCTGGGGGCCCAGGAGCCTGAGCCAGGCTCAACTCTTTTTCCCCTTCCCCACCCCCACCCTCAGCCTCCTCTTACTGTCGCCGCCGCCGCCACCTCTTCCCGCCGAAGGGAAGACCTGGGCCGAGGGCGGGGGAGGGGGGGCTAGGGTGGAGGCAAGAATGTGGGGCTCATGGGGGGTGCAGGGTGGGGATCCGTCCTCTCTCCAGGAGGGAAGGGTCTCTGGAGGGGTGGGGAGAAGTGGGGGAGACGAGAGTAGGTGGAGGGCTCTCAGTCGTGCTTTCAGGGTTTAAGGAAGGCTTTCCTCAGATTAGTCACCACTCGAGCGAAAGAAGAGGCTAAAAACTTGAGAAAGGGGAGGGGACGGGGGCAGATATCCTCTCCTTCCGCCACCGTCTCCCCAAAACCGCCACAAAATGGTTTTGGTCGAAGGAGAGTTGGTTTTGTTTAAAATGGGGGGGTGATTGGTGGTAGAGGGAGGAGTTTAGAAAGGAGTCTGATCCTTTGGGGCAACCGAAATCTGTAGCGATCTCTCCCGACAAGTGAGGCAGGAGAAGTGGCACCGGGAAGCCCGAGAGTCCCCGAAGCCCGAGCTGGCCCGGAGTGGGCTCGTCCCGCTTGGCAACGCTCAGCTGTAGAGGGGGAGAAATCCGGGTGTCGGGGAAGAAGATTAATCTCCCAGACCCCGCCCCGATCCATTTGCTGGGGGTGGGGGAGTGTTTCTTTTAATTTTTTTTCTTTTTTTCTTCTTTTGAACGAGGGTGTCTTGGACTAACGCGAAGTGTGAGGCGACCTTTTGAGTTTTGTGGTGGTTAGTTTCTTTGGAGCTGGATGGGGTCCATTTTACGTTTTAAAAAAGAAGGTTGAAAAGCACTTGTCCCATCTCTTTTAGAATCGTTAAAATGGCGAAGGGGAAACAAAATCCCGTCATACCTTCGACTAGCAAGAGGAAAAAAAAAAGTACATTGACCCAAGGCACCCCCTTGCCTTAAATGCTGTCTTATCCCCCCACCCATCCCTGTGTCTTATTTTTTTTGTTACTTGCAGTCACATAGGTTTGCAAAAAGCAGTCACATAAATAACCTTTGCAGTCACCAGTGCAATGTGATCCTCGATCCACCCAACTCTCCTTTATTATAAGACTAATAACAATAAAAAATGACATCCCCCACCCCAAATGCCGCAAACAAACCCTCTCTGCCCAGGACTGTACCGTGGAGACTTGGCCCCCTTGTTTGCGACTCTCAGAGAGAGATCGATCCATCATGGCTGCTGCAGCTTCCCCTGCTTTTCAGTCCCTGCTCCTTGTGGTCCTCCTCCCTTTGGCTGCCCTGTTTATATAGAGCCATTGCGCTCTCTAATATAGACTCTGCCAGGATGGGAAGGTGCTTTTCAGTCCTACGTCACCGGCTCTCCATTTAAACACCAGATCAGGCTTTAAATAGTGAGAGCTGCGGAGAGCGAGGCGGGGAGGTGCATGCTCCGGAGTGAGAAACTGATTCGTGCGCAGCATAGTTTTTTGTTTTTTTTTTTTCCTATGTGGCCTCTTCTTGCACTTTAATTTTGCAGTTCTTGGGTCCACTCTCTACATTGCTCGTCGACGCTGGCTTTTGCTACAGTCACTTGTTTTTCTTTCTGATTTTTAAACAAAAGGAGTCTGGTCAGTCTTGATTTTTGTGTATCTTTTTCAAAGGAGGAAAAAGGCCTTCATTCTTGCTAGTACCTCAAGTTTTTTCAAAGTATTTGAAAGTGGGAAATAAGCCACATTTGTTATAACTTAACATGGAAAATATAGGACAGACTGTGTCCAGTCTTAACATTTTGGTTACAGATGACTTTGAAACATGTTTTTAAAAATTTCTCAGTTTATTTATTGAAAAATTTAAAATTGTAACATATTTGAAAAATCATACTTTTGAAATGTGGAATAGAGTAAGTTTTTTTTTGATAAATCTTAAATGTAATTTGCCTTCTATGCCATTTCTTGAGGGAAAATAATATTTTCATTGTGAATGAAAAGGTGCTTTGGAGTACAGACACTGGATTAAAAAAAGTTAGACTAACAGATTGTTGATAGATTTAACATTATCCTCCTTATACAAGCAATTTCTGTTTTACATTGTGTTGTATATAGGGTACAAAGTGTGTAGACAAGGATTTACAGAATCTGTCATCACTACCCTTAAATTTACATGGACCATATAGATATCTGTTGCTATATGTAATAGATGAATGTACCAACAACTGTGCATATAGAATTTTTATTAGTAGAATCAGTTATCCGAATTAGGGGAACTGATTAAGAGGAACTCTGTAATAATAGTTGGCAGCTACATAGTTACATATTTTATTTCCCTTGATCCTTTATGATAGCTGTCAGGAAGTATAAATATTTGTACTGTTTTATTGATGAGGAAACTAAAATTCAGGGTTGCATTGCTAACAAGAGTTGGATGGATTTGGGGCTTGGGAGCTGGATTTGGAAACAAGATGATGGTTTTTCAAATCACTCTTGCTACTTAACTGCAGCTAGTCCTCTATCTCTTCATCAGTAAAGAAGAAAATTGAACCACTTGGCTTCTAAGGGACTTTACACTTGTAAATCTGTGATCCAGTGTACTGCCTCCCTTCTGTAGTAAATTATTTGGTAATAGAAATATTTGCTCTCTAATTTATCAAGTTGTACAATTTGGTTTTAAATATCCTGTTTTCCTAAATTTTGGTATATATGTATTTGCCTTGTTTGGTGCAGTTTGTAGCTTTCTTTCAGATTGACTAAGAAATGTGATTTTTATTAAGAAGTGATTTTTATTCTGAATGGTGTCTTAAGTACCTGAACACTGATATTTTAAAAACCTCTTTGGTATTTGAATAAAGTCAGCTAAATAATTTCATATGCAATTGCTTTATGAAAATACAATTATTGTATTTGTAAGAATGTAAAGTACTAAGTACATTATATATACATCCACTAGATATATGTGTGTGTACTTATATACATGTCCATTAAATAGCATAACATACAATTCCGTAAGAGAGCAGAACAGATGTTCCCCTCCCTCCCAAATAGGTTCATTGAAAAGTATGTGCCGGAACAAACAGGTTTATGATAGTAGTGAAGAAAGTTTGTAGTGTAGTACTTTAAAAATTAAAACTATAGTTTTAATATAGATAGGCAAATTGTAATGATTTATAATTTAGCATACAGCTCAGTAATTTCTTCACATAATCTTAGAAATAAATAACCTTATTATGATAATCTCTTTGTAGCAGGGTTTTGTGGTGAAAACAGCTTGGGGGGAGTAACGGACAAATCTGGTATTTAAGAAACTAAATCTCTGTATATATGGATAATACAGTAGAAGAGGTTACTGAGTTGTTTTTGTGAGGATAAATTATGTTGAACCAGTCTGTGGCCTTTTTTCAAAGAAATTTTTTCTAAATCAAGGGTACTTGACCATTTTTGTTTCATGGACTTCTTTAGTAGTCTTGTGAAGACTTTTGATATTTCAGAATGTTTTTAAACCCCAAAACATAGGATTATAAAGGAAGCCAGTTACATTGAAATTTATAAATAAAAAAAAATTCACAGATCCCATGTTAATCTTCTAGATGGCCTCTTGTGACCAATAATATTTGTGATTATAAACTTAACAGGAGTATTTTTAAACAGTTGCTCTGGGGGGTTGCAAATGAGATAAAACTCCTGACCTTGGCACCTTCGATTTCATATTTTCACTAATTTCTTCCCTAATTAAGTTTAAAACAATTAAAAGTCATTTTCAAAAGAGAACCTTTTAAAAAGTTAAACAAACTCCCTCTGAAAACTGTGTATGGAATATGTTGTGATGAGACAATTCAGTTTCACCTATATAGAGCTGGAAGGGACTTCTAGGGTCATCTAATCTAATACCTTCATTTTATAGATGAAGAAAATGAAGCCTCTAGACTGAGCATAAATGCCTAAGGTGGTATTATAGGTAGATAAGCCTATATTCAAACCTTGGACCCCATAGATATAGTACTTTTTTTTTTCCTGTATCATGCTACTTGTATTGTTCTGATTCATCTAATAATAAAATAAAAGGACCTTCCACTTATACCCCATGTTTCTCCTTCTAGCTTTAGATTCTACATCTGCTGTGAATGAATGAAAAAAAGTAAATCATTAAGCTTACTATGTACAAAACACTGCTAAGTGCTGGGGAGACAAACATAACAGTAAGGCAGTCCCCTGGGTCAAGGAGCTCACTCTAATTGGGATGACAACATTTGTGGAAGGTTTTAGCTGCAAGTCAGGTAGAAAGGTCCCATGGTATTTAGGATACAGCAGCAAAGTGGATGGTAATGCCTTTTAAAAAATATTTCCATTGATAAATTTTTATTTTATTTTTTAATGTTGAACTATTTGACAGTGCCAAGGTTTTTGGTGGGTAGAATTTTATATTCTGAGTCTTTAGTAGCAATGGCTGTAACACCTGTGGGAGCAGTTGCCAGGCTGCATCTCCATATGAGTTGCTTCCCAGGATGATGGCTGTGTGCAATGGGCTGGAAGCATAGCTTTATCCAAGGGTCTGAGGAGAGATGATGGTCAAAGTTAGGTACTGATTTGACTTTCGTGGTACATGCTACCTGTCTCTCCACCTGGCTTGTCTGCCCTAAGGAGGGGCAGATGATTGGAAACAACTGGCCTATTTTCTACCCGAGTTGCTTATCAGGATGAGGCTTGTGAGGACCATTTGTCTCAAGAGAACTCCTTGAGAACAGGAACTGGGTTTTGTTTTGCCATTCTTTGTATTCCCTGTGTTTAGCCTAGTGTCTAGTGGGAGGTAGTCCTTAATAAATACTTAACTGACCTGTACATATTTGCGTGTTGGGTGAAAGTTAGTCTGTAGTTGATGGTGATGGTAGAAAGGGAGGAATGTGGGTGCCTCCTCCACAGTAGTTTCTCCTCTCAATGATTAGAAGGGCTAGCCTGAAAGCAGACTTGGTGATTGGAGGGTACTGCTTCTAGGTTCAGGGTACTAGAAATAAAAGACGTTCAGGAGTCTGAGAGCCCATGATGGTAAGTGTGGCAATGGTTTGTCTTGCCTGGTGCATTCTACATTCTGTCTCTTCCTCAGGGTACCTTCGTGCTTAAGCTAGTTACTTCATTTAATCTTGGAGATAACTTTTTCCCCTTCCATTTTGCAAATGGGAAAACTGAGGCACAAAGTTTAAGTGGTAAGGTAGATATCACTTCTTCAGATTTAGAAGTCAGTATTCCTTATTGTACACTCTGCCGGCTTTGGGCTAGTGCGGGGGTTTGAGTTTGTTCTATTTTGTGGCTGCTGATTGGAACTTCAGTGTGGATAGGTTTGATTCCTTGTATTATTTTAGTATATTAAAAGTAATTTAAAATTCATTGTAGATGTTAAATGAAACTTCACAAAATGTTATGTTTTAGCTGTGAATCAGTTCCTGATAATTTCTTGAGTTGTAAGCATCATTCTTACCATATTCTGAGCATGGGGGTGCAAAAAATATAAGAATAATCCTTATACTTTTTCCTTCAGGGCAAATTGGACCTTCAGGAATTTGTAGCTTCGTCTTATAGGATTTAAGCATAAAGAGTAATAATGTGAAGTTTAACATGATTTGTCTGATGAATGGTAGACTATATAACATTTCCTAGCCCTTTCATTTGTAAAATGATCTTCCACCCCTAAACTTAGGTGATTCCATAAATCTTTTGTTTACATAATAGACAAAGGGCAGCCTGGACTAGTTGATAATGACCTGCCTTAAAACCAGGAGGAAGACTTGGGTTCAGGTCTCACCTCTGGTCCATACTGGCTCTGTGGTCCAGGGCAAGTCACTTGGCCTCCCAGTGCTGTAGTCAGCTTTTGTATTATTTAAGTTTCAGAGTAGCATCTCAATTATACTGGTAGAGAGGGTTTCTACCTTAGAGTGTGCTACTTCCATAGGTCTGAACAGTAGAACACAGAATTGTTACATGTCCCACAGGATTTATTTTCTAGGATACTGGGACAATTTGGGAGAAAATAGAGGTGTCTTTATACCTATTATATTATACCTATTTATACCTTTATATCTATATCTATAAGTAGATTATAATACTGTGTGCCCATGTCCTCCTCCAAGTAAAAGGAAAATGGAATTGATTTTGAGGCATGTCGAAAAAATGGCATATACCTCTGACCACAAAGGAAAAAAAAAGGCTAACTTGGAAGTCATTATGGGTGAAAGGGAGAGGGTAAGGTGTTTAGAGTGGGAATCCAAACCAGGATGCCAGGTAGGGGCGGCAGTGAGTAGTCAGCCTAAGGCTATCCAGAAACAGGAGTCAAGTGGTTATGCTTTCAGACGGAGGCTGGCATGAAGCTTTGGGAAGTGGTAAGTTTTTCTGGGGAAAAGGAGGTGGCAGCAAGGTAGAGTAGAATAGTGACAGAAACCAAATCTGAGCAATTTGTAAATCTGTTGAACATCAGAATTAGTATTTGGCATTGAGATGCTAGAATTTTTATTGTTAGTTTGTACTGTTATACAAATTCTTTATGTGTTAATGAATTGTTTAAATTTTACTCTCAGACACTCCTTAGAGGGAGACTTTACTGAAGGATTCAGTAAGTAAATAACCTGTGGATATAGAATTTGCCCACTGTATTAGAAATATTAGTTTTTTAAGCTAATCAATCAAACTGACATATAACTCCCCAATTTTTATGGTGGTAGTGCTTCCCATACTAATTAGTTATTTTATAAAATGACTTCCGTATATACTAAATTAGTTTGTGTTCTTTAACAGCTTCTTTTTTTTTTTTTTTCAACAGCCCAAATTATATAGATCTGTGATGGAAGATGTCCTCAATGATGTCAGAGAAGTTTTCCTGGATGATGGAGTAGATGAACAAGTCCTTATGGAATTAAAAACAGTGAGTTGTCCTTCGTTCAGAAACATTTACAATCACACCATTGTTTGCCAAACATATTAGACACATTTTTACATTCTTAAAGGTGGTAGACGTTATAAATGTTCAAGTCGTAGTCTCCCCAAATATACCTTTGAAAAAAATGCTTTAATTTTCTGAAGGTTAGGTTGACATTAATGTGTGTTAAGATGTTATAGTTTGAATAACATCTCACAATTTTTATGCAGAGATCTTCTGGTTTGTGGGTTGTTTTTTTTTGGTTTTTTTTTTGCCTTTTTGGAGGGCGATTGGGGTTAGGTGACTTGCCCAAAGTCACATGGTTAGTAAGTGTGTTAAATGTCTGAGGCCAGATTTGAACTCAGGTCCTCCTGATTCCAGGGCCAGTGCTCTCTTCACTGCACTACCTAGCCACCCCTGATTTTCTGTTGTGTGTATGTGTTTATAACCTTTTAAGTTTTTATCATGGTCAAGTGATAGGTTTGTTTTTTTAATATCTTTATTCAGTTTAGTAGCTCTAAAATGGAAGATTATAATTATGCTGGGCCATTTTCTTAGGTTTGGACAAGTAATATTGGGATATTTTCATTTAGCATTTATATATCCCTGCTTATTGATATAGTGAGATGATACCAAATGCAATTTTTTGTGCAATATTATTTATAATTCAGGTATTTCTTAGTACTTAACTGGTAGATGATGATGTGCTGGCATGTGATATATTAATATATGATATGATATACTCTGTAACTATATCTTGATGTATAGCAGCAGTTCAGTTCAGTAGAGAAATTTATTCAGTCTCTAGTTCAGTGCACATAGTACTACTAGGTGTTATAGGAAGTACAAAAACAATTGACGTTGTAAGTCTGTTATGTAGCAAGTGAGGAAGAGGGATCATAATTGTTTTTTTTTTCCATAAGATGAATCTTATTTTTTTATGGGGCAGTAAAACTGGTGTTAGTCAATAAGTATTTAAGTGCCTACCATGTGCTAGGAACTTCTGGGGATAAAAAAGAACGAAACAGTTCCTACATTCAAGCAACTTGTATTCTATCAAATGAGATAATAGTGAAATGCTTAGCATGGGGTCTGGCACAGAGTAAATTATATAAATGTTAGCTATTACTATCAAGAAAGACAGTAGGTATGCACATGAATATAGATAAATAAGTACAAAATAGTTAGGGAGGTTACATATAGCTATGGAACCGTCTGAAAAGGCTTCATGTGGAAGATGGTGCTCAAGCTGCATTTTGAAAGGAAAGGGATTCTGTGAGGTGGAAGTGAGAAAGGAAGGTATTCCGGAGATGTGAGTGACCAGTCAGAGGCACAGAGGAAGTGTGCTTAGATGGTAAAAGGTAAGAAGGCCAACTCACCTGGATCATTGAGTGTAGGAAGGGAAATAAAGAGCTTTCAAAGCTAAACAAAGAGGTTCATATTTTATTCTGGAAGCAGTAGGGAGTTAATTGAGGAGAGTGCTGTAGGCAGATTCACCTTTAAGGAAAATGACTTTGGCCTTTCTGTGGAAGTTGGGCTGGAGTCCATAGATTTAAGACTAGGAGGCTTTTACAGTAAGCTAGGCCGGAAGTGATAAGATTGAGTGAGAATGATATAGAAGAAATGGCACAGTTTGACAACTGCTTGAATATGTGGGGGTGAGAGAGTTGATGATGCCAAGGTTACAAACTTGGGAGTTTGGAAGAATGGTGGTGCCTTTTACAGAAATAGGAAAGTTTGGAAGACTTGAGTTTTGATTTATAGATGTTGAATTTATATTATATAGTATGGTACTTGTGGGTAGTCTTCTCTATAAGGGATTATGTGTTCATAATGCTTTTAATCAAGGGACTCTAGTCATTTGAACCTTTGGTCTGCTAGGGGAAATTATGGTATGTCAGGCTCTGGCCTACTTGGGCTTTGGAGTTGGAGTGGTCAGGCTTTCATATGAAGAGGTAAGAAAAGGTTGCTAAAAGGACTTAACCTTTAGGTATACATTGCTTATTTGTCTATTCTCTGCCCATACATTGACTTGGGCAAGCAGGAGAAATTGAGAATTTAAAACGAAATAGATTCTAGCTTTCTCAGTCAAGAAGACAGTTTCATGAGTCAGCAAATTCTGAGCTCTTGAACTTGTACCTTTTGCAAATGCAATGTATGGTGGGGTAGAGGGGGTAATTAAGTCAGCAAGCATTTATTGAGCCCTTGCTGTGTGGTTGGTAACTGTGCTGAATTCTGGGAATACAGATAGAAGGAGGAAGAAACAGTTGCTACCCTCAAGTAACTTACTTTCTAATGGGGGAACACAACACAAAGAAGATGGAAAGGGGAAGGAAGCAGAAGGCTGATGAGGAGGGAAAGGGAAGAGAAGAGGTGAAGGTATCCAACTTGAGGATGTTGTAGAAAAGGTTCTATAGAATCTGGAGTGTAGCCTGAATAGGAATGAAAACCTGACTGATCTAGTCTTTCTCCTTAACATGGAGGCTTTGGGCCAGCCAGTCAGAGGAAAAGACTGCAGGATTTGGAGGGTTTCCAGTGTGAAGTTCAGGGGTGGAGTGCGTTTCCAAAGTGAAGAGGTTCCTGGGGCAAGAGTGCAACCTGGAGAGGAATGTAGACATGGTTGGCCTGGGTACCCTTCTTAAAATGGAGGTTTGGAGAGAAACCAGGCACTCAGAGGGAGTTGGAGAATTCAAGGACATTGGTTCCTGAAGCCTATCCTTTTCTATAGAAGTTTGAAAAGAGAGCTTGGTCCCTCTGATCGTGTCACCTCTGGAGATGCCAGGCCTTAAGAGATGAGACTGGGAATAAAACTGGGGAGAATTCCTACTGGTCTGAGTGTAAGGATTCTGAATAAGCCTACAAGTAACTTAGCTGAAGATTCAGCTTAACCAGAAACTGGAGGCAGCAGAGAAGTCCCATTGAGTCCAGTAGAGCAGTGCCCTTAGTCAAGATATCTCATCCAGTGAGGAGCAGCATAGGGATATCACAGGAGGACAGGTATAAGCTTTCCTTTCTGTGTGCTTCCCCTGTGAGGACCTCGTCTTGTGGATTCCCTGGACTTGTTTAGTTTCCTTCTTAATGGTGTGTTATGTTTTCAGTAATTTATGCTTCCTAAGTTTATGGTGGACAGCAAATCCTTTTTACTGCACTGTTTCATTAATTACATTTACATTGAAATAATTTTATCTTCTTGCTGATTATTTATTGAAAGGTAAACATGTCAGTGGGGGTGTTCTGTATTATATGTAGTTTTAGGAGTCCCAGACCTGACTTGTCAGTATGAGTTGGGGCTAGATTGGTAAGGTCTTTAAGGCATAGAAGGGGCTGAGTGCACTGCTGAGAATGAAAATAATGGCAAATGTGCAAATATTATACAATGACCTGGATAAAAATAGAATGGTATTATTTGAGATTCCTTAAATATTAGCCTTGGGGTAACAATAGAGTCAATTCTTTGCATTAATATCATTTTCACATCTTTTAGCTATGTTTTAGAAATTTTTTTAGGCTTGAGTTTTTCCAAGTTACTTAATATTCAGTTCTTATAGCCAAATTCTCTTCATGACCTTTTGCTACCTCTCTTTGTGAAGCTAAGGAATTACCTATTCCTCAGCTGGGTTAAGGAATTTCTCATGCAGAATAAGAATTCATGTTTTAGACTAGTGATACTCCCAACTGTTGCTCTCCAATCAAATTATCAATCAGTAAGCTTTTAAGGACCTATTAGATATAGGTGCACTATATCTAGCCTCTGAGGATATAGACTTAAATGAATTCCATTTAAGAAACACAACTATCTAGCTTCCTCTAGTCCAGTAGTTCTCAACTTTCATAATGCCACGACCCTTTAATATTCGTATGTGGGCATATATGCATGTGGGTGGACCTTCCCGGAGACGGATAGAGGAGCAGTGTTTCAGTTCCTAAGACCATTGGAAATACATGTTTTCTAATGGTCTTAGGCGACCCCTGTCCACCCCTATGAAAGGGTCATTTGACTCCCCAAAGAGGTCGTGACCCAGAGGTTGAGAACCACTGCTGTAGTCTAAAGGAGTAGCATTTGAAGCTACCTTCAAAACTGCCAGTAGTAATACTGACTACTTTAGATATTCTTGAGAATCTAGTATACTACTATGATAAAGAAATTAACAGGCCACATTAAAAAGCCACAATCGTATTTAACTTGTATGTATATTTATGAATGTGTTTCATTCTATAGGATATAAATTTCTTGAGGGGAAGGAATTATTTAGTTTAAGACTATATTTGCAGAGACTATAGATAACAGAATTGCACAGTGGCTCAGCTATCTATGGCTCCTTGTATTGGACAGATGAATATTGACCTATGTGTTGATTCAGCACAAACATAAAATATGAACTGTGACTTAATAACTATAGATACCAGTAGAACTTAAGCCTAGAGTTACAATATTATAGCTATCATAAATATTCCCTTTCCCCCAGAACCACTATCTGATATAGAGAGACCTCTTTTGGATACCTTCCTTAGTCCTCCTCTCCTTAGTTTTTGCTTTTTTCCAACTAATGCCTCACTCTACTCCTTACACCTCTTGATTTCACTTGTTCTAGACCTCATCCCCTCTGGGCCAGGCTCCCTTTCTTTGTCTTTTACTATAACAGCTAATCAGATAAACCCATTATATCTTCTTGTTCATGGATCACAAATGTGTATTATTATAATAAGGCCTTCTGGAGATAAGTAATTATTTTGTATTTCTAGTTTAATTCTAGTAGCATTATTTAAGTAATGAAAATTTATTAACCATTGGAAGCAAGGTTGGTATAATTTATAATTAGTCATATACGTACACTTTAATGAACAAGGTATTTCTTCAAAAATTTGCGTGAGAGCAACCAGGAATTCCACAAAGACCTTACTTAGATACCTTATCTTAACAGAGTGGACTCTGGGCTTTTGAATTCTATGCTGAGTGTAAGTTGTCAAAGGTTCTGTTGAAGTTGGGAGGGCATTGAATATGGGCCTGATGATAGCCTTTCACTGAGGACCAAACTAGCTAATTGTGCAAAGGTTTTTTTCCACAGAAAAGATACAATTAGAAAATGGCCCACAGTCTATACAACTCTATTCCTTTTCTATGGCAAAAGTACTAGTATCAAAGAAAGGAGGACAGACAATCTTAAATTGTCTATGATCATTATTTTAACTTTTGCTACTCTGTGAAATTTTTGTCCCATTGAAGAATGTGTTGATACACTATTGGAAGAACTGAACCACAGTGATACTGGTTTTATTGCTACAAAGCCATAACATAAATAATTTACATTGTTTAAATGGAAGGATAGCTTACATGCCATCCTCAAAGGTGAACGAAAGATTTGGCAGAGTTTGATTAGCCATGTATCTGAAGACAATAATAAATGATACATCACTGTATACTTGTTTATCTTGCCTGGCATTTCTTGTGTGAGTAAGCAAACAGACCATCCTGAGGATAAATAACAGCTTATATTCCCACATTGCTGCAACAGATGAATAAGTAGAGGTCTAGGAAGAACTTAACAAATTCCTCTAAATTAAGCCGTATTTACTATGATTCCAGCACAGAAGTAGATGTTGTATTTGGATGCGGGGAGTATAAATTATAATTTTAAGTAAGTGGAATGGAAAATAAATAATGGAAGCCATTTCCAAACCAGCTGCCCACATAGGCTAATCATTAATGTTTTTTTTTAAAGGATAAATATCAAAAGCAATATAGCACACAACTACAGCAGTTTGATCTCATTAAAAAAGATGTGGACTTTGCAGTATGAAAAGTTACTGGAAGAATTGACTATTGCCATTTTTTTTAAGTTGATGTGATTATATAAATGATATTGAAACAATATCAAACACTTCTCTTTTTCTTTACATTTCTGTATTTCATGTGAAAATATCAATTTTATTTAATGTTAGTACAGAATATGAACTTCTTTAGAAAAGGAAAGAAGAATGCTAATAGACAACAGGAAATAGAACAGAACTGCTTAACATGTTTCTTTATCAAGGAAATAGCAAAACTGGTAAAGCTAGGACAAACAGGTTTAATAAGGAATTGAAGCCTTAGATAAGTATATGTTCTAATTATGCAAAGTAGATGTCAGAGCAAGTAGGCCACAACATCATAAAAATAGTGTCATTGAGCAAACACCTGATCTTCTTGTCCTGTAGATAATCAGAAATCAAAGGCAGTTGTCCAAAATTAGAGATGACAGTGGAAGATTGACTAGTGGTATTACCATTTTGAACAGTGCAAAATTGGTTGAGGGTTAAACTGATGTGTACCATCAATGAACATTTATTAAGTACCTACTGTACGTGAGGCACTGTGTACAGAGCTTGGCATCAGACCCAGTTAGTTAAAGTCAGATCATTCTGAGAACATTTGTAGATGAAACTTAGAGGGATAAGAAATTAGCATGAAACAGAATAGATCAGCTTTCATATGTGTAACTGTTCATTTTTATCAATGTTAGTAGTGAAATATTAATTATATATTTGAATATAAATATTTTAATGTGAGTATATATTAATTACCTCAGTAGCCAGTGTATAGAGTATTTAGCCAGGTCGTCTCCTCCACCCTGTAAATTATTGCTTTTTCTTTTTTTTCCAACCGAAGTTCAGGGGTTAATATTTATACATTTAAAATTTTATCTTTTTAATTTTAGCCCATCATTCTAGCTCTTTTGGGTCTCATTGTTTTCATCTGTCCTGTTAGCTGTACCTCCCACTTTTGTTATTTATATTTTTAGTGAAAATGCCATTAAAACTTTGTGAAAGCTATATGGGACAGAAGGTAGACCTAAATGACATGCCACAAGTTCCTTCAGGTTGACACCAGTGACTAAATAATCTTTTGGAACAGTTTGGCTAGCTACCAGTCTACTCTATTTTTATCCATTCCACATTTATCCATCTTATTCACAAGGAAATCATGTGAAATAATGTCAAATGCTTTGCTGCTTATTTATATGAAGATTGTAACATTTCCCTGTCTGGTAACCCAGCAGAAGAAGAAATGAAATTCATTTGGTATAATTTGTTCTTGGGAAATCACTATTAGCTCCTAATTTTCAGCACTTTGTTTTGTAAATTTTCACATATCATCTGTTACAAAATTTTTGCCAGGTGCTGAGGCCATAACTCATTGTTTTGTAGTTTTCAGAATTCATTTAAGAAGTGAGTTCTAGACCATAAGCACCTCTGTTTCTATAGTAGGAAAACAAATTGCCCTGGATGCTAATTTTTTTTTTCAGTCTGTATGTTCTCTGGAAAGTAGTTCGCCATGTCAGGGAAATTGAATATATTCAAAATTATCAGGTAAGAAGGTAAAAAGAGAAAACACCTGAAGCTTTAGTTTTAATATTGTTTCCATCAGTAGAGTAGAAAAAAGGATAAATGTTAAGTAGTTCAGTTCTATTCCATGTTGTTGAACATATAGCGCTCCTATCCTCCTTTGAAAAAAGGATCTTACTTTGTCCTTAACACCAAATAAAATGGGTATTTCTGTATATAAAGTAGGACAGAAAAAGGGAATTGTACCTGAAATTGATATTTCTGTTATGTACAGTTTGTTTTTCTAAGTATATAATTTCAGTCTGTAGCTTTCAAAACTGCCCTGCTTGCTGTGCTGCTTTCTGGTCTTCCTTTCTGTTTTTCTTTTACACTAATCCTTCTTTCACTCTTCTACCCTCATTGAAAAGAAGAACTAGAAACAATACCTTCATAATAAATTATGGATTAGTTCCTACTGTAACTAACAATCCTGAAGCATGTCTACTTCCCCAAAGTCCTTCCAAAAATTGTCATTTTCCTTTTTTCATCTTTGCCAGTACCATCCTTGTTTCCTCAGAGAATGGCTGGGCACAAGCAACTTTGTGGCACAGTAGAATAGAACATTGGGCCAGGAGTCAAGAAGACCTGAATTCAAATTCAACCTCAGACATTTCCACCCTGCACAAGTCATTTAATCTGTGTTTGCCTTGGTTTCCTCAGCTATAAAATGGGGGGGGGGGAGAGAAATAGCACCTACTTTGAAGGGTTATTGTGAGGATCAAATAAGATACTAATTGTAAAGCACTTGGTGCAGTGCCTGGCACATAGTCAGCACTTTCTGATCCCCCTACTACCCCTTTGCCTTCCTTTATTTCCTTGCCTTTTACATAGTATAAGTGTTCTTGAGCTTTTTTTTTTCAGATTCTAATACTTTTTGACTCTACTCTTCCTGAATATTCACAATAATAACTTCCTCTGATTTTTTAACTTTACCTAAATGTTAATCAGTATTCTTCTCCATGCCTTCAGAAACAAAGTGGTGATATCAAGTTCAGGGAGATGTACGTTTTGCTTTTAGAAAGCACATGAAAGAAAAAATGCCTATCTACAATACATCTTAAAGTAATAGACTCTTTTGGAACTTTTTTCAGAGATTAGTTCTGTAATTAGTTTGGAAAACTGAATGATCTGGTTTTACCAAGGTGAATTGGAAATCATTAATGTGAAATTGGGGGAGAAGAGGGCAGGGAATAAAATGGTCTTTAATCATGGTTATATTTGAACACTTTGCCATGCTATATTAATGCAACTATCAGCTCAAAAACCAAACCTATAACTTTCATTATTTGCACGAAATTCAGATTTTGCAAAATTAGCCAGCAAATCAACCCAAAAACATTTACCTTCTAAGGATATAAAGCTAAAAGCCTAATAGGAACTATTAGGTCACTGTTCCTTTCCCTAAAAAGTTCTCTGGTCTCTATTAATTTTTTTATTGTCAGAGGGAACCCCCTTTCCCTGGGACACCCCTCTTCTACTTGTCTGTGTAACCCTGAACAAATCACTTCTTCTGGGCCTCACTATTTTCTTATTTGTGAAATGAAGGGGTAGAATGAGAGAACCTCTCTCAGGTGGCCCTAGAACTGGAAATGTCTCATGGAAAAAAAAAATACTATAAATACCAGTGGTAGCAACTCCAGTTTCCCTCTCTTTTTTTTCCTCTGTCCCTCTCCTCCGCCCCCCCCCTTATCTCTCTTTTTCTCTCTCCCCCCCCACTCTCTCACACACACACACACACGCACGCACGCACGCATGCACACACACTTTTAAAAATATGACCCTGTCGGATAGATAGTACTTGTGCTTTCATATTTCAATAGCATGTGGATCTGTCCTTTCACTTCAGGTTCATTTGGTAATTTCTCCATTCCTTTTCATCCGATGCTATGGTTTTACATCTTTCTATCAAACTTCCATACTGAATCTGCTGGTCATACTGGAGTGTAGGAGTGGAGTCCTTCTGTGGTTCTCGGTTTGATTGTTCTCAGACATGTCTTGATCAGTGTCTTCTTTTGTGTTCTTTCTCTCAGCTAGCTCTCAGGCTAGAATCAGGGAAGTCAAGAATTCAGATCCAGCTTCAGACGCTGCCTCTAGCAAAATCATTTAACTTACGTTTGCCTCTGTTTTCTCGACTATAAAATGGAGATAACAGTAACATCTCGCTCTCATGTTCTCCCTCTGCAAAGATTTAAGTGACATACTGTTTGTAATGTGCTCAGCACAGTGCTGTACATATATAAATTACTTAATAAATGCTTGTTTGCTACCCTTTCACCTTCTCACATGTAGGTCATTGCTAATAATATGCTGTAGACTACTTAAACCTACCATGTTTCTTTCTGTTGTCCTTTTGAATCATCTGCGGTATTGATTCTTCTGTGATGATGTTAACCAAATTTTGCAATGTATAACATCACTCAGAAAATACTGCTATCTTAAGAATAGGTTTTTGTGGAAGGGATCTATGAAGGCATTGTGAAGTTTCCAAAATGTATTCCAGTTATTTTATTTGGATCCAGCTTATTGATCGTGTGTGTGTGCGTGTGTGTGTGTGCGTGTGCGTGCATGCATGCACACACATACGTATGTACCTGTGTACTGATAGACTTAACTCAGTTGGTTGTCTGTTCAACTCTATTTCACATTTTGTCAATATATATCCAATATATAATAGGCATACAACAATAGTTGCTTAATATATGTAGTACTGATGAGTTCCTTTGGAAGTTGGTTGTCTTTCTGTTTAATTTCTTGCTTGATGTTGATTTTCAGTGATTTAGAAAAGTTATTTCATTGCAATTTTTATGGAATATTGTATCCTAAGTATGTGATGCAAAAGATGCAAAGCCATAATGAGACAGGATATCTGAAAAACATTCCTTCTGGTAGTAGCCTTGAAGCTTAGCATGAGTGAGTAGTGTGATGAAGCAATCAAAAAAGCCAGTATCATCGTCTACTGTATTGAAAGGTACATAACATTCAGGATTTGAGGATTGATAGTGCTCCAGTGTTCTGTCCTAGTTAGATCACATCTGTAATACCATATTCAATTTTGTGTTCCACATTTGGAAAGGATATTGGTGGTGTTGGAGAATGTCCAGGGAAGAGTGGCCAGAATGGTGAAGGACTTGGGGATCATGCCATTTGGGAATATTTTGCTTAACTGAGGATTCCTGAAGAACTCTTGGGGTGAAATGATAGCTGTCCTTTCAGATATTTGCAGGACTGTCACATAAACTAGAGACTGGACTTGTTCCACTTGACCTCAGAAGGCAGGAGTAGGAATAGTAGCTCATTTGCCAAGAGGCGTATTTAGACTTGATGTTCAGAGAGGGAAATTGTAAAAATCAGCTCTTCATAAGTGGAATGGGCTGCCTTGGGAGAGAGTGACTCCTCTTTCAGTTTTAAGCAAAGTCTGGGTGACATTTGGGTATGTTTGTTTAGGGGATTCAAGTGATATTAGATATTATGAGATCCTTTAAAACACTGAGGTTCTATGATCATAGATTTCTTGTTAAAGAAGAAGACCTTTCAATCTCTATGTCTGTTGTGTTAATATTTATCAGTAATAGACATAGAACTCTCATAGTCTCTGTATCAGTCAATAGATTGAAGAAAAGTTCTGCTGTTAAAAATGACCAAAGCCTGTTCCCTTTTCATGATAGTAATTCTCTCCACCCTTCCTCAGAATGTTTTTAAATATAGAAAATAAAATGTATAGAATTATAAAGGGAGCTTATATTGAAACTATCTTGAACTATAGTTCACAAAATACTTTTTAAAAAATGTTTGTTTTTAAAACTTTGATTTCCAGATTCTTTCCCTTCTTCCCTCCTCATTCACCCCCATTGGGAAGATAAGTGGTTCAATATAGATTGTACATGTGTAGTTAGGCAAAATGTTTCTATAGTAGATATATTGTGAAAGACTAACTATATTTACCTCTTTCCTATCCCAGCCTCCACTTTTTCAGTTTTCTACTTTGTCCCTGTCCCTTTTCAAAAGTGTGTGGTTCTAACTACCCTCTCCCCCATCTGCCATCCCTTCTCTCATCTCCCTTTCTCATCCCCCCACTTTCCTGTAGGGTAAGATACCCAGTTGAGTGTATGTTATTCTCTCCTTAAGCCAAATTCAATGAGAGTATGGTTGACCTTTCACCTTCCTGTTCTTCCCCTCCACTGTAACAGTTTTGTCTTGCTGCTTTTATATGATATAATTTATCCTATCTCTATTTCCTTCTCTCATTATATTCCTCTCCTCTTTATTTTTTAGATATCATCCCTTCCTATTCCACTGTTCCTGTGCTCTCTGTCTATGTATACATGTACACATATATACAAACACTCACATATATATTTATACACATATGTACTCTCCTTTGTAAATATATATGTATGTATACACATATATTCCCTTTAACTATTCTTATGCTGAGAAAAGTCTTATCAGTTACAGTGACAATTTTTTCATGTAGAAAGGTAAATAGTTCAACTTTAATAAGCTCCTTATGATTTCTCTTTCCTGTTTACCTTCTCATGCTTCTCTTCTTGTATTTGAAAATAAAATTTTCTATTCAGCTCTGGTCTTTTCATCAAGAATTCTTGAAAGTCCTCTATTTCATTGAATGACCATATTTTCCCCTGAAGCATTATATTCCGTTTTTCTGGGTAGGTGATTTGTACTTTTAATCCTAGTTCCTTTGACCTCTGGAATATCCTGTTCCAAGCCCTTCGACAAACCCTTAATGTAGAAGCTGCTAGGTCTTGTGTTATCCTGATTGCATTTCCACAATATTCAAAACTGTTTCATCTTGGCTGCCTGTAATATTTTTTCCTTGACCTGGGAACTCTGGAATTTGGCTATCATGTTTCTAGGAGTTTTCTTTTTTGGCATCTTTTTCAAAAGGCGATCGATAAATTATTTCATTTTCTACTTTGCCCTCTGGTTCTGGAATATCAGGGCAATTTTCCTTAAGAATTTCTTGAAGGGTGTTTTCTAGGTTCTTTTTTAAGTCATGGCTTTTTAAATGATCTCTCCTGGATCTATTTTCCAGGTCAGTGGTTTTTCCAGTGATATATTTCACATTGCCTTCTGTTTTTTCATTTGTTTCTTTCTGTTTTATAGTATCTTGATTTCTCAAAGTCATTAGCTCCAATCTAATTCTGAAGGAATTATTCTTTTCAGTGAGTTTTTGAAATTCCTTTTC
>CM053598.1:183341006-183390837 GCA_028646575.1 Pseudocheirus occidentalis
TCTTTTGCCATTTGAATTAGTCTATTTTTTAAGGTGTTATTTTCTTCAGTGTATTTTTGTGTCTCCTTTAGCATGCTCTTGACTTGCATTTTGTGATTTTCTTGCATCATTCTCATTTCTCTTCCTAATTTTTCCTCCACTTCTCTTACTTGATTTTCAAAATCCTTCTTGAGCTCCTCTATGGCCTATAACCAGTTCATGTTTTTCTTGGAAGCTTTTGATGAAGGAGTTTTGCCTTTGTTGACTTCTTCTATTTCCATGTTTTGACCCTTTTTGTCCCCAAAAAAGGATTCTGTGGTCTGATTGTGCTTCCTCATCTCTCAAGCCAATTACTTGATTTTTGAGCTCTTTGCCATGGTGGGACTCTGTTTCCGGATTGGAGAGCTTTGTCCCAAATCGCTGGGGTTTTTGTAGATGTTGTTAGAGGTCTGAGGAGGGCGCTCTCTCTGTAGCCACCGCAAACTTTGGCACACTGACCACACACTCCAGGGCCACCACCCAGGACTGCCATCCAGATCCAAGCAGGTCAAAGCAAGAGTGATTTACCCTTTGAATGGTCACTTTGGTCCCCATATGATCTGCAGGCCAGGAGCTGCAGAGGAAGCCACAAGGCGGCCTCCACCACCTCTTGCCCTGGAGGCAGGGGCCTGACTGCACTCTTCCATCACCCAGTCCCAATAGAGTTCCCCACTAACCTTTTACTTTGTCTTTCATATTTATGGGTTGAGAAGTCTGGAAGCCTCCACAGCTGCTGGTGATTTCACTTTCCTGAAGTCAGCTCTGGCCTATCTGGGCCGCTGGTCAGGGCCGGTCTGGGTCTGGGCCCGGGTGGCTCGCATGGGACTGTGCCTGGCTTCTTCCTTCCTGTTGCCTGCCAAGCTGCCTTCAGTGGGAGATTTGTTTCTCTCTGTCACTTTGTGGACTCTGTAGCTCTAAAATTTGTTTAGTCATATTTTACAGGTATTGGAAGTGGTTGTGGTGAGAGTTCATGGAATTTCCTGCTTCTGTTTCACCATCTTGGCTCTGATCCTTTTACTTTTTAAAAGCAAACTAATGGACCCCAGGGTAATAAGAATTGTGGTCTAGACTCAGAAAGGTTTTATAGAGATAGGAGGGTAGGCATGTGGGCTCCTCTGATGTTATTTCCTAGCTTTGCCTTTTTTTTTTCCAGTTAGAATAATCAGGATAATTTAAAACATTGTTTTTTAGAATCTTCTCCTTTTTGGATTTACTGCCTCCAGCATGAAACAAAGTTCTGAATGTATTAGAGTGGATCCAGCCACTCTTCATTTCTTTTATTTGTATCATTGGAGAAATTGAGCCATTCTTGCATCAATTTTCAGTTTCTTTACTGGTTTTATTTATAATGAGAATATTAATATGAACATGGTTTAATTCTCCCACTAGTTTATCACTTTCATGGTGACTAAAAAAGATCACATATTTAAGAGTTCTAATATTTTTTCTTCGTTGTGAATGATCTTAAAATTTTGTTTATTAGTATCTTCGTTACATTTTTCTGCCTTTGTACCATAATCTCTGTAAAAACAAAAGTTGGGGGCACATAAAATGGTGGACCATTTTTGTATTAGTGTGATGATTTACTGTGGTCAAATTTTGGTAAACCTTGGTATACTTAGCAAGGCTAGCCATTGGCAGATGCATTTTGTTAGTGGAGGCTTTTCTAGCTGTGTAGAACCTGCAGACCTGAATGCTGCTGATATATGCTGCAAGATCCTGCAGTCAAAACTCCTGTCCTGTGATAAATCCTTTGAATTGCTCGTTTATGGAAGACAAGCACTATTACCTTTATTTCTTAGGTGAAGAAAGCAACACTCAGCCGGGGCAATGTGACTTTTCCAAAATGATACAGCTAAGTCAAATGTCACAGCTAGTTAGAGTTCAGCTGATTGGGTCCAAGTCTAGTACTATTTTACCTACTCCATACTGCTTTCTTTTGAAGTTGTACAATAGTCTAGCTATTGTGCATGACTTCTTGACTGAACTTAAATTTAACCACCCATTGGTAACATTGTTCCCACCAGGCCAAGTACTCTCAGTACAGAACTTGATTGAAATTGGAGATTTACCAAATCAAGCTTTTTACATGTTCCTTAGTCATTAAGCTTATAGTGATAGATATTACCTTATGCTACAGTTTCCAAGATTCAGGTTATCTTGCATTAATAAAGATTTGTATATTGGTAATTTCTGGATGTGATTTTAGTAATTATACCTTAATCTTATGTGTAGCAGTTTAAAAATTTACATTTTAAAAAGTTGGTTACTTTGGGTAGGTTTTTGTGGATAATTCTTGACCGGGAAGATGATGCTTCCTGATCTGAGATGATAAATTATTTAAATGCTTTTTTATTTGCCCTGAGCTAAGCACTGAGGATACAGTGAGAGGAATTTAGCAGTGTTAATCTCTGGAAAGGGTGGAGAGAACAAGACTTAGAGGAGAGCTGAGAAAAGGACAGGAGAATATGAAAGGGGTTGGAAATAATTGCTAAGTGGATGGAGACTTCCTTCTGGATAAGATGAAGTGAACTATAATATCATAAATGATTATTGATTGGAAAAATATTTTTTAAAAAAGCATTTAAGGTTTTACCATGTACTAGCACTGTTAAATATTCAGGATATAATTACAAAAAGCAAGGTGTTCCCTGGTCTCAAGGAATTTACATTCTTTTTTTTTCTTAGTTTTTTTTTTTAATTTTAATTTATTTTCTTGATTACATCATTCATTTCCACAAGGTTTTGAGTTACAAATTTTCTCCCCTTCTTTCCCCTACCCCCAAGTCCAAAACAGTGGTCCTACCCTAAAGCCCCTCCCACAATTTGTTCTCTTTTATGTCCTCCTCTAGCGCCTCTCTAACTTTCTAGTAGGGCAGGGAGGGTCTCCCTACCCCAGTCCCTGTATGTCTTATTTCCCAGTTGCATTTGATTGTATAGCTTTAAATTCTAGATTCTCTAGATTCCTCCCTGCTCTCCTATAGACTTGGCTCTGCCCGATGCCCTGGAGCCTGGCCGGGTAGGGGTTTCTGGCTGGCCTGTCCAGGGCTCTTGGACTGCCGTGAAGAGCCCCACTTGCTGAGCTGCCTGCAGCAACAGATGTGTTTTCTGTATTTTGGTGAGTTTTGGTGCTTGAAAATCTGTTTAGAGTCTCATGAGTTTTTAGGGTGGTTGTGTGGGAGCTGCAGTGCTTTGCTGCTTCTACGCCGCCATCTTAGGAATTTACATTCTTAAAGGTGAAGACTACACATAAAGGAACTGTGGCTTGGGAGAAGTGTTTTGTTAAGAGAAGACCGAGGAATTGAAAATAGAGCCATGGAGCAATTAACTGACACATCTTTTAGCCCTTTCCTCCAGTGGCAATATTGATTTTATTACTATTCCCAGAACAAGAGGCAGAAAGTGGGAGTTGGAAGTGGCAGTGTTGGCATGACATGAAGGTACCCTAGAAGCAGTCTTGTGGTGGATTTGGGTTGGGCTGTAAATGAAGCAGACTCACCAATCAGAAGCCCAGAGCTCCAGGGCAGTAGCTGGAAGTGTGGCTTATGTAAGGTGAAGACTGGAGCAAAGGAACATGGCATAAAAATGGTTGAGGAGCAGAAGAGGAGAGGAATTTATCCAAAAAATTATTCACAATGATCAAATCAGATTTATGCCAGTTATAGTTCAACATTAGGAAAACAATGAACATAATCACCTTAGCAATAAAACCTGACAACATTGCATGATTTTGTTCAGTAGCTGGAGAAAATACGTTTGAGAATGCAAAACTCATTTAAAAGCTCTACAGAGGTTAGACACAGACCTTTTAATATGGTAACAAAAAGACAACATTCTACGTAGTGGGGAACGCTAGATGCTTTCTCAATAAATAGAGAAATAGAATCCCCCTCTGACATTTATAGAAGTGCCAGCAACAAGACAAGGAAAAGAAATTGAAAGCATAAAGAGGACACAAAATTATTCCTATTTGAAATTATGGTTTTCAGTCATCTGGAGCATGGCTGTGACCTGAGAAGGAAAAAAGACTCATTACAGTCTTATCTTGGCTCTTGCTGCTGACTGTTCCCTCGTTCTTCATAGGAGTTGTTTAAGCTCTTTCTTTACTTCACTTGCTGTTTAATTACCTCATTGTAGCAGAAGATGCAGCACTCTGCTTCACCAAAAGGTTGAGGTTGTCCAACATTAGCACCTTCAGTTTCATCCCTTTGTTTCTCCAAATTTCTAACTTTATATCCCATTTCTTCTCCTTTCATTAGGTCACCAATAGGATGCCTTGATTCCCTACTAGGATTAATTTTCCTATGTGCATTCTTGATCTCCTTTTCCTTCTTACCTCGTACAGGACTTTGTTCCAGCAATCCTTTCTCATGTATCATCAGTATTTCCCTTTTCACTGATTCCTTGTTTCCTAATTCTTAAGTGGGGGGAAAGGGGGGACAGTTAGGAAATGTACCTTCTTTGACTTTCTTACCCAGTTCATGTACTCATCTGTCTCTTTGCACTTTCTTCATTGCTAAACTTGTTGAATGTTGTTGTCTACCTTAATACTCAACTTCTCTTCAGTCTCACTTCTTCCCTCATTGTGCTACTGAAACTATTTTTTCCTCTCTTATCAGTGACTAAATCCAATGGTCTTTTTTTTGTTACCTTTCTATAGATTTTAATGATATTAACTATACCATCTATTTGACTTCATAGATAGCATCTCTTTTGGTTCTTCTACTACTGTAATTGTTCCGTTTCTGTCTCCTCTGTTGTCTTCACATCTTTGCTCTTGAATATTGGTTTTCCTTAAGGGCCTCTCCTTGGGTCTATACTCTTGACAGTCTCATTTACCTCTATATAGATGTTGCTCAAATCTGTAACCCCTGTTCTTACTTTCTTTTTGAGCCTTAAACAGCTACCAAAAACCTACAAGACGTTGATCCAAATTTTTGACCAGCACCTAAAACACAAAATGCCTGACTTAGCATATATCCTTTTACTTCAAATCTGTTGCTTGTCTGTAGTATCACAATATACCACATCTCTTGTGTTCCAGATTTTGAGATCGTAATCCCTTTTACATTCCATCCACAATATCTCACTTCTCAATTACCTTTTCTCTTCCTACTTTTATAATTAGAATGGAAGAACTTATTTCTATCCATATGGACTATTGTAGGAGCTTCCTAGTTTCTATGTTCTCTTTCCCTTTTCAGTCCATCTTATGGCTACCAGAACAGTCTCACATGTAGATCTAGCCACTTCTCTATTTCTCATTAAATAAAATTTAAAACCCTTCAAGTGGCACTCAAGACCTTCCATACTCTGATCCTGTTGTATGTTTCCATTGTTAATCTTACTGAATCAACAAGAATTTATATATCTGAAACCAACTAGGTGTCAGATAACTGTAGACACTTTGAATACAAATACAAAGGTGAAACAGCCTTCTCGCCCTCAAAGAGTTTATGTTCTACAGTAGTGATGTTCTGTGTTTTTCTTTTTGACAGATAAAATAGATCATGATTTGGAGGAGGGGGCAATAGCCACTGGTGCATTCAGGGAAGGTCCTTTCAAGGAGGTGGCACTTGAGCTGAACTTTTAATTTTAAGGAAGCCAGGGGTTTAAAAGAGGCTTAGATCAACATTCTAGGCAAAAGAAGCAAGAGATGGAATGTTGTGTATAGGGAAGAGCAAATAGGTCAGCTTGCCTAGTATGTAAGAGAAAGTTCTATGTAATCATAACTAGAAACTCTGGAGTCAATTTTTAAGGCTTTTACATATAAGACACAGAGGAATTATATTTTATCCTAAAGATAGTGAGGACTTAATAATGCTTCTTGAACAGGAGAGTGACATGGTCACACCTGTGCTTTACAGAGACCATTTTGGCAGCTATATAGAGGGTGGATTGGAGGGGGAGAAACTAGATTAGAGGAGAGAGCTATGAAGATGCTGTTCCACTAGGCCAGGCAAAGTCTGGTGGTAGGAAGAAGGACACACATACGGGAGGTGGAGGGTCGTATATAAGAAAGCTAGGTGACTGGAATAATGTTGAGTCTTGATGCAGATATACAGGAATGAGGTTTAGTGGAAAGATGGTTATGTTTTGTGAGATCTGAGTAAAAATATGTGATGCGTTGTGAATCTTGTAATAATCTACTTCATGTACTTGCTCTCCTGTTTTTCTATTTTCCTATATTCCCCTTCCTCTGAACCTTCTGTTGATGTCTTATATTTTTACTAGACTGAGGGTAGGGATTACATCTCATTTAAATTTCTTCTCTCTCCAGTCACCAGAGGTAGTTATTTTGTACCTAGAAAATCAGAGGAGAAATGAAAGCTTACTTTGCAGTAAAATTATTGAGGGCATAATTGTGTTGAAATATAATATAATAACTGATAGAATCATTACATGGTAGCTGCATTGTGAGGTTTTATATATTACGCATATTGTTTTTAAGGATAAGTAAATTAATGTAGTCTTATTTAAATCTTTTGTTTTACAATTGATAATACATGTTAGTACTTGAGGGAAAAATTTGAGTTACTTGTGATCCTTTCCCAATAATGCTGAATAAATGTGACATTAGCCTTTAATGATTTAATTGAAGGGTTTTTTTTAGATGGAGCAACCCACAAAATTACCAGTATGCTTTAAGGTAGAAAAAAATAAGATCTCTTAATAAAGTCATAGATTTAAAACTCTGGAAGGAATCCTGGAGTGCATAGAGCCCAGCCTACTCCATTGACAGATGAGTTTCCCTTTTATCTCTGTTTAAAGAGTGTAAATCTGTAGTGTGACTATATTTACTATTAGAATTGACAGTATACTATAAAAGCACAGGATATTTGCTTTTTTATTTTTACCTAGGTGCATTGAGCCTTTTTTCCCCCCCTTTTCCCTTAGTTATGGGAGAATAAGCTGATGCAGTCTAAAGCAGTGGATGGATTTCATTCAGAAGAACAATATTTAATACAAGTGCAGCAGCAACAGCAGCAGCAGCAGCAACAGCAGCAGCATCACCATCATCACCACCATCAGCAAGCACAACCCCAACAGACTGTGCAGCAGCAGTCCCAAACTCAACAGGTCCTTATCCCTGCATCACAGCAAGGTTTGTGTGAAGTTGGTTTCAGGCTTTTAGATGTCATCTTTTTTTTTTCCTCTTGTAGGAGATATTAAATCTGAAAGAGTTAAACCAATCATGGTTAAATGGTACTTAGTGAAACTAAAAAGTGGCATGAAATATTAATGTTGGCTGATGTCCCAGTTTCTTTCTTTTGGCTCAGTTATGTGCATATTCATTTACTCCTCCAAGATTAGTCCAACCTAGGAGCTAGTATCATAATGCCTTGAACTTAGTGGGCACTTAAATATTTGTTGAATCAAATTAATGGCTTGTCTCATTTCAGTAGGATCAAGATTTAAAGGTGGAAAGGACCTTAAAGATAATCTATTATTATCCAAAGGTAATCTTTATTAGTTCAGCTTCTTTATTTTATAGAGGAGGAAACTGAATCCCAGAGGAGTTCATATGACTTGATAAAAGTTGTGTAGCCAGTATACAATAGAACTGGGATTCAAGCCTACATCTTCTGATTTGAAACTGACAGGTGAAAGCTAAAATAACTAAGAATACAAAGGTTTGAGCTTCCAAAATATACAGATTTATTAAGCCAATGTATGCCATTTGCATAACAAATGAGGACTAGGTCTCCTTGTTTTGGCACTGGATAGCCAAAAACAGAAGGAGGTTTTTATGAATTAAAAGAAAACAATATGATACAAACCAAGATACAAGATTAGATAATCTGATTTCTAGTTGGAGGAAAGATTAGGGACTTTGCCAATTGGGGGTGGGGAGGAGGTAAACAGGTACGAAAACCAGAAATTTAAAAAAAATATTTTTTTTTTAACGGTGTCTCCATACCTCCCAAGTGTCTTTATTCAGTTAAAGGATCCAAGAAGCAATAACTGCTTGACAAATATGGAGCCAGTTTTCAAATAAGATACATGGATATGTAATTATTAGAACACTCCTTGCATTGATCTTTGGATCTGACTATGTTTCTGGTCAGCACAAGCTAGGTCCTCAGTTAAGGTATTTTAAGCAACAGGTAGAGACGGTCCAGTTTCCTAGCTGTGCAAGGTTAGGTTCAAATAATTCAGTGAGGTATAATTCCCGTAATTGAATAAAGTTTTCTCAGAAGGCAGAAATTGGACTAGGCCCATAATTGAATAGAAAGCTAGCTCCAGAATGGAGTTAACAGGATGGAGTTAGTGTGGTTCACTCCATTCCCACAATGCCCAGAAAACCCAATGATTGTTTCATTATACCATGCTCTTAATTGACTGTGTAAATGACAAATGATTATTTTATACTTGAAATACCCCCATTCGCAAGTTAAGACAGAAATAATTTTGATTTTTTTCTTGTAGAAAGATTTGTTCTTGTTACTTTAGTAAGTATGTGATCTATGATGAGTCAGTTAACCTCTGGTTTTTCCTTTCCTCATTTGCAAAATGAGTAGATTGGACTAGATGATTAATAAGTTACATTTCTATAAGTCCAATTATTTCCCAGTATTTGGTTTATATAAGGTAGGCCAAACTTTAATAACAAGAAATATCCTAGTTAACCTTATGCCCTCAATTTATGTTTTTGGTATTCGCAACATTTCTTTTTAGTCTTTTTTGTCAGTGGTGAGTTTTATTCTTCTGAGCTGTCTCCATGTATTTATTTGACCACAAAAATTCTAAATATTGCTTCACGTATTTGCAGGCATGTTGTCTGTTATTTATTTTACCAATTCATGTACTAAATCATGTGTTCATCCTAAGTCATTAAACTCCAAAGAATTTTATGTTAACAGAAATGAAAAGGTGTACCAATTTATAAATACCTGTGAAACCATATGGTAACTGTGCTTCAGAAGAGTGATCACTTTATCAGTTTCAGGTAACAGTGTAGATCAAGCACCTCTGCTTTTTTAGTCTAAGTCAGCTTTCTTGAATTGCTGTGAAAAAAAAAATTAAACTGGTGACCCATCTTTTGGTGATGAACGTGGCCCTACTTGGCTAGCCTGGTCTTCAAGCAGCATTTTATTGGGTTATATTCTGCTGGTGTAGGCTTTCTTCCATGTCAAATAAGGCTCCAGAATAAGACTTCAGTGGAGTATTTTAATATAATAGGTAGGGTTAAAATTTATCTTTTTTTTGAGGGGAAGGTAGGACAATTGGGGTTAAGTAACTTGCCCAAGGTCACATGGCTGGTAAGTATTAAGTATCTGAGGTGGGATTTGAACTCAGGTCCTCCTGACTCCAGTGCTGGTGCTCTCTTCGCTGTGCCCCCTAGCCACCCCTAAAATTATTGAATATGGAGAAAATCAGTATATGCATTTGGAGAATTTTACAGTCTTTAGTTTACATAAGGGTAGAGGGGATTCCTTTTTCTAAAATGAGTAATTTTCATTTGATAAGCTTGGGGATAATTTTTTCCTTTCTGGCTTGATGACTGTTCCTCCTATTGCCTAGAGCTCTGGCATTAGGATTTTATGTCATCAGACATTAAAATTTGACTTTCTTCACTCAGAGAATATTTGGGATAAATGGGTTATCCTTCTGTTCTCTGAAATTTGCGGAGTCGAACACTTTTTAAATATGCACTGCTACTACACAATACTGGTTAGGAGTTAGTGGTAAATTTGAAGCTAGATTATAAGCCAAATTGTTAAGGTTTAAATGTTATTGATGGTTGACAGGGATATATTGCTAAGATATATACTTAACTTTGGGCAATAATTCTTAAAAATCAGTTTAAAAAAAAGAAAAATCAGCATAAGTGATCAGTGCGTCAAAAAAAGTCTGAAAATATGTGCAGTGTACCATACTTGTGGAATTTCCACCCCCTCAGAGTGGGGGTGGGAGGCTGTTCTTTATAATTCTGCAGCATTCACTCTTGGAGCCTGCGTGTTCGAATCGATGTTGTTACAGTCTTTGTGTAATATTGTTTTCTTGCCTCTTCACGCTGCTTCGATGTATTCATCACATTGAGCATTTCTTAAAGCACGGTAATAGTCCATTACATTCAGGGATCATGCTTTGTTTAGCTATTTCCAAACTTAATGGGTATCAGCTTTGTTTACAATTTTTTGGTGTTACAAAAGGTGCTACTATAAAAATTTAGGGGTACGTGGGAAACTTTAGACAGTAATACTCTTTTCTAATATTCCCTTGCTTATTACTCTTGTTTTCAAACCTAGATAGAGAGTGTTATCACTGACTACTCTGTTACATAATATGAAAGATGATGTGGTAAGGTCATGACTTTTCAGATCCATTCTTAAATAATCTCTCTCAGTAATTGGATCTTGAATTATAAAAGATCAAAATACTATTTTTGTGTCTGTGAGGTATACCAGTATTACTGTATAAGTTACAGAATGTCGAGTTTAGAAGAACCTCTGAGCCCAAGTCCCTGAAGCATGAGTCTTTACTTTCAAATGTCCTTTAAGACTGAACCCCCAAACAACTTGAAGACCAGTGATGGAGAGTTCATTCATAAGGTGCAGTTCATTTGATAATATAAATATTTCTCAGTTGCTAAGAAGCTTTTCTTTCTATTAAATCAAAATTTGCTTTGTTGTGACTTCCATCCTTTAGTTCTTGTTCTGCTTTTTAGAACTGAACAGTAGTTTGAAGACATCTGTCATGTTTTCTTCTTCAGGATAATATTTCTAATTCAGTGGCAAGAGTCTCAGCCAGTTCACTTTTGTATCCTGTCTAGCTTCTCAGTATCTTTCTTAAGTTTTGGTGGCTGGCACTGCAAAAGATAATCTGAGCAGGTTTCTGTTGCTAAGAACAGGTGCACATAAGCACATTTTATACATACGTATTTGTGTATTAAAAATAATAGTGACCAAGCTTCCACCAACCTTGAATATCTAGAATGTGGTTATTTGTGAGCTCAGATAAAAATAGCTATATTTTATTCTATAAGGAGCTATATATATTTTATATTAAAGTTGAGACTTAGGCATATTGATAACATGAAGTGAATGGACATAGAATAAGAACTACAGATGAGAAGGAGAGAGGAATTGGGGTTGTTAGAAGATGAAAGAAAGACTGAATAATGGCGGCTAACAGTGAGGGAGCAGACTGCAAGAACTGTAGAGCAAATGGTGCCTTTTATGTGGCACATAGCCTTCTTATATTTTGGGAATTATCACTGGATAACTACATCATATAATAATGAGTTTTCCTAATGACTTTGAATAATTAAGGAAAAGTTAAAATTTTGTTTGATGTGATTTGTGCTGTATAAGAATATAGGGAGTTATATACTGCATTTTAGGTTTGTTTTTTTTTTTTTTAACCAAAAAGGATAAGAACCTCAGTTACCTAAATCATTGCTTCTTAAACATGTGGGGTCACAATCCACAGTTTCCAAAATGCTGAAGGGGTTGGGAGTAGAAGAAGTTTAAGAAAGTCCTGGCCTAAACAACTACTTTGGGCACAACACCTTATTCCCTGACCCTGTTATACTATGTAAAATTAGTTATCAGATGTAAATGATTTTAAAATGCCAGTGTTGCTGAGAGATTGTTACTGAACATGTGATTTTTCACATAAGAATCACTTTTGTTGAGATTTGTGCCCAGTAGGAAAAAGTTGATGTTTTCCCAGCTGCTGTACAATATTAATCCTATTTTGGTTTTCCTTGACCACTAGTATGCATTTTTAATTGATTTTTTTAAACGTAGTAGGTGGGAAAATATTGGTTTTCATAGTATTGTTGATTAAAAACATTATATATACTTTTAGTACTTTGTCATTTTTGTAACACCTTTTAAAATTCCTATCTCTTTATAAAGTTATTAATTCCTTATATATGAGTTCTTAAAGCATAATTGTTTTTGTTTTTTGTTTTCAGCAGCACCACCTCAAGTTATTGTACCGGAGTCTAAGTTGTTACAACATATGAATCCTTCAAGTATGGTAAGATTCACAATTTAACATCTTGATCAGTTATACCTCAACTTCATTCTAAATAGAACATTTACAACATGATGATGTAAATTGACATCAGTAAGAGAAAACAAAATAAACTTAAGAGGCTGCCTTTAAAGAATGTTACAAATACTTTTTTATTTTTAAATTTAGCAGTGGTGAAAAAAAATGCACAGAAGTTAAGTTTTGTATTATATAATTCTCTTTGACAGAACATCAAATCTGAATCTTAATGGGAGGCAAGAACTATTTCAGAAATTGATTTTGTGTGTGTGTGTGTGTGTGTGTGTGTGTGTGTGTGTGTGTGTTTGTGTCTGTTGGGATGAGTAATCTAATTAACTCCAGAGGAAGCATGGTGGGAGTTCTTTATCTTAAAATTGTTGTCATCTAAAAGGGGCGTGTGCACGCATGCGTGTGTGCATGCAGGCACGCGCATCCCGTTCTTAATTTAAATTTATAAATATGCATTGAATTTTAGCAAGCCCTCAAATTATTTTTGTACTTAGTAAGTGCAGGTATGCCTTTTTTTTTTTTTTTTTTTTGTATTTGGAAGTAGGTGCTTTAAATGAATTCTGCTTTATAGCTAGCCTAGCTACCCCTCTATTGTTTTCAGGCCATGGCTTTTTAGAACGTGGTAGTATTTAAGTGTGATGAACGATAGGAAGTTATTATAATAATATCCACATACTAACATACACATGCATACATAAACACCCCTTATATAGTACACTTTTGATTATTCCCCACCTCAAATGTGAGCACCTTGAGAATGAAGATTGTTTTTACCTTTCTTTGTATCTCCCATGCTTAGCATGTCTGTCACTTATAAGCGCTTAATATATCCTTGTTGACTAGAATATTCACATACTATTGGCTAATGCCTAAAGAACTACTGCAAAGTTCATTAGACTTCTAATTTTTTTAATGTGCTTCTTGAAATTCATAAGCAAAGGATTATTTCCTAATATTTTGTGATACAGGTCTCAATTACAATATTTCCGATACTCATGATCTTTCCTTTAGTGTTTATAATAAAATTAATTTAGTCACTCCTTAAGTTATAAACACCTATCTTATTCTCATAAATACACAGACCCATTCTCCTTGCACACCATACTACTTTTGATAGCAACTAGCTTCTTTTGTTGTATCCATAGTGCTAACTGCTAACTACCTGGAGTTTACCTCAAGATTTTACTGCAAATATTTCTCCTCAGTCATTTGCTTTTAACAGTTCATAGTTCAGTTGAATTTACAAAAACAGTCTTTCTCAGATGTACTTAATTTTCATTTCTCACTTCTTTGTCTGGCTTGGGGGGTTTTAACTTTTGTTTCATGAACACCTTTGGCAGTGTGATGAAGTCTGTGGACCTTTTTTCAGAAATGCATACGTGTACAAAAGACACTGATTATATTGAAGTAGAGATATTAAATATTTTTTTAAAAAATTTGCTGATTCAGGGTGAGCTAGACTTTTTTATTCTAGCTCTTCTTTGTTCTTTCTTCTTCCCTTTTTTCCTCTCCCTTCCCATCCTTTCGGTTACAAGAATATGAACAGGTATTATACCTGTACCCAAGAAATGGGAATCTAGATGTTTTGAAGTATAGTTACCCCTGTTAAGGGTCCTCTGTTACAAGTTTAAATTCTTTGAGAGTGTCCAAAATTTTCTGGTGTCTCAACAAAGGTCTTTGCCTAGCATTTTCTTCATAATAAACTTGTTTTTCTTCCAGAAATAATCTTCAAGAAAGACTTAATTTTGTCCATTTTCTCCCATTTTGGTTTCTTGTTTGGAACTGTTTTTTCTGTTGTTTGATTCAGTATTTACATTTTGAGACCTGATGTTATTTCTGTCTCCTCCCCCCAGAGTGCTGCTGCCACTGCTGCTACATTGGCGCTGCCTGCTGGTATTACTCCTGTTCAGCAGATAATAACTAATTCAGGTAATTCAGGTAATTCAAAATGATAGGTCTGTTTGACATCTCTAAAATTACACTATCACCTAGTCTTGATTGATGAATTTTATGTTTTCATTTAATTAGGAGACTTAGAGTAATTGTGAACTTTGAGTGCCTATTTTGTGCTTTTACTAAACATTTCATTTTTTTCTCAAAACTGGGAATAACAGAGAAGAATGTATACAGTAATATTAAGCACTAAGATCTGAATACTTAGTTTAGATCTTAATACATTGTGTTATACATGTAAGTCATTTGTAAATATGTAAGCCATAATTTACCATGTTCAGTATTATTCTTTTATTATTATTCTTGATTAAGTGTGAAAGGAAAAAAATTACTCTATTTAATCAATGCCTGTCAGAGACAATTTATATAAATACACATATGTAAAATTACATGTGTATATATTTCTAAGCATTGGAAGCATCCCATGTAAATTAAAATTCTCCCTAACCCCCACGTAAAGGCCTTGTTGCATTTTTCCTGGGATACCGACAGCCAGATGGCACAGCAAATTAAATACTGGACCTGGTGTCAAGAAGACCTGAGTTCCAAGTCATTTATTCTCTGCCTTCTTTAGTTTACTCGTCTGTAAAATGAGGATAATCATAGTATCTACCCCCAATAGGTGTTGTGAGGAACAGATGAGATAATATTTGTAAAGTGCTATATAAATGCCAGCTGTGTTATTATATCACATATTATCATTATATACAGTGAGTTCTTGAATACTTGACTGATTTTATAGTGTTTAAGAAACAAAGACATATTTATTTATTTATTTGCCTAGATAAGGCAAAGTGCAAAGGGGGTAGAGTATTTGATTTGTTTAAGCAGAATAATAATGTTTAATATTTGGAGATATACCCTTGGAGATGAAACTGTCTTCAAAACTAAGGTCACATCTAGGGTATAACAAAAGGATCACATTCTTGACTCTATAGCTTTAAGGAATAACCACTGTTACTTTAGTATACCACCCAAGTGGCAGCATAGAATAGACATCCTCATTCAGAAAGACCTAGGTTCAAGTCTTACCTCTGGTACATACAGTACTGGATATTCAAAGTCATTAACCTCTCATGAACCAGACAACTTGATAAGACCCTAAGTTGCAGAATAGCTGCCAAATCTGCTGTATTCAGTGGGGATTCTTTGTCAGGAAATCCTGACCGATGGAATCACCACTCTGCTAAAATAAGTTATAACTGTGTGTGTGTGTGTGTGTGTGTGTGTGTGTGTGTTAATAGGAGCATTTTCAGTTGTCTTGTCACTTTGATTTTGCTTTTAATTTACTTAATTTAGGAGCAAGGGCTCACTTAAATGTCAGCCTTTTAGGCTACTAGGATTCCATTTTGAAGTAAGCTGTTTTTCTACTCAGCTCTCTAGTAGTTTGAAAAATGTATACATGTCTAAAGTAATGCAAGTAGGATCATAGGATTTTAGAGCAGGGCTTCAGAAGTCTACATCCTTTCTCAGACTAATCTTTTCAAATGCATAAATTAAAGATACCGATTTACAAAGGAAACCAATTACATTGATGTACACGTATCAAAGTGTGTGTGTGTGTGTGTGTGTGTGTGTGTGCGCGCACGTGCACACATGTATCGATATAATATGTATACAGAGTCTAGGTGAAGAACCCCGGATTTAGACTTTACTCAGTTCAGCCTCCTTATCTCAGATGAGGAAACTGAAGCTCAGAGGAGTTAAGTGACAAATAGCAGAGATAGGATTTTGAAATCCAGTTTCTGCCTCACTCTAGATTCAGTCTCTTTAACTACTAACTGGTGGAATCATACTCTTTGTATTTAAGTGAGCAGTTTGGATCCTGTAATCAAATATTAATAAAGCCCTGTTGGAGGGCAGCAAAAAAGATGAAAACAGTAGAAAGTGCTGTGTTTAAAGCAGCGCTTTGCCTGTAATTTGAACAAGTTAGAGAAGGGGAAAAACATGAGAGAAGAGTATAGAATATATTAAGTATGGACGATAGCACTAAATTCAGTTTTTAGGCACATTGTCAGCTAACTAGCATATTCTGAGAGCTTTTCAGTGAAACCTGTTCAGTCTAATTTATGATGTGCTATAGAAATCATTACTTATAAGGTAACTTGAATAACTTTTTGTTGTTGTTATAGGCCAGATTCTACAGGTAGTCAGGACTGCCAGTGGTGCCCAGTATATCCTTCAACCACAGCAGTCAGTGGTTTTGCAGCAGCAGGCTATACCACAGATGCAGCCTGGGGGAGTACAAGCTCCTGTTATACAACAGGTAAAACAGTCTTTAATAATAAGGAATACTATGATATATGTAGCACCTACAAGTGTTGTTAATTCTCACTGGTATGAGCATTGGTGTTAGTTATAGTTATTAGTACTGGTGTTAATTCTCACTGGTATAAGAATTTAAAGATAAACTCAGCCACCATTCCTCATTTGGCACATAAAGACACTGTGGTCTGTGTTCTGCCAGAGACCTTGCCTGAGTAAAACTAGGTGGTTATAGCAGAGATGGCACTAGCTTGACTGGTGTCCAGAAATTCTTTCCCATTGTCTTTGTAGTATTTCTCATCAAAGGTATTAAATGACAGGGTGGGATCCTCAGTGGCAGTAAGAAAACTGGCTTTCTTTTTTTCTTCACACTAAAGTTTTAGCCTCTGTAGAAAAAGACTACTTCTCTTCACAAAGAAAACTAGTGCTTGTAACTTGACATTTTGAAAATTTTCCTATGAACTGAGACATACTGAAAGTTTTGAGATTCACAAACACTTAATATTCAATTAAAATAAATCTTAAATGCCTTAGGGGATTGTTCTAGGCACCATACTCAAATTCACAAAGGTGTGAGGAAGGTTAGAGAAGAAATTATAAAAATATTTAAAATACAATTTAAATCAGCTACATGGAAAAGGTCAGACATGGGTGTATGATGTTAATGGAGGAAGAAATCACTACTAGTTGAGGAGATCTTGGAATATTTTAGAGAAGGTAGTACCTGAATTGGTCCTTAGATATAGAGGAAGATTTCACATGATGAGGAAGTTAAAGGAGTCTGGTCCAGATAATGTGAGCAAATTCACATAAGAGTAAGAAGGTAGGTCAGAATCGGGAGTAATCCAGCTTGAGTAGAATTTGAACTGAGCAGAAATGTTCTGAGACTTCTGTTAGGAAAAGAACTTTATTGTTATAGAGGCCAGATGAACTGCTTCAATTTTCAAATTATTATTTTCCTGTGGCTTAGAAATACCCTGGCTTTCTCCTTCCTTCAAATTGTATGACCTCGTAATTTCTTGCCTAAATTATTGCAACAACCTCCTAATTGGTCTCCCTGCCTCAAGTCTCTGACCATTATAGTCTAGCCTGCTTTTGTTACCATTGCTTCCAGAGCAATTTTACTGAAGCTCAGACTTCTGGCTCCCTTAATCGCGTAAATCCAGTGACTTCCTATTTCCTGTAGGATAAAATATAAACTCAGTTTAACTTTTGAAGCCCTACACAACATGGCTCCAGCCTATCATTTTGTCTTCATTGGGCATTTCTTCCCTTCCCATACTCTCTGATCCTTCCAAACTGGCCTACTCTCTGTTCCTCACATACAGCATGCCATCTCTTCTCCATACACTGGCTATGCACTTTGTCTGCAATGTGCTTAATTCCAGCAAGTAACAAGCATGTTTTAAGGTTTTGACTTTCCTTATTTTATCTTATTTACAAAACTTTATATGCTTGCATTACTTATTACGTGCTTTTGTATTTTTCAGTTTGGTTTTGTAAAACAGGTTAAGACTACAAGTTTTTAAATCACTTATTTTAAATGGGAAGAAAAATATAGTAGGTGGTAGAGTTCTGAGAAATTTCTTCAATTCTGCTCAACAGCTGTCTGTTGAAGCTGTTATTTTTTTTTAGTCCTGTAATATTAGAATATCTTCTGTTGAAGATGTTAATTAACTGTATGTGAACATAGACTATTGAATTGATTTTGAAGTCATTTATTTTATTGTTGTTTAAAAAAACTCTTCCTTTAAGACAGTTTAAGCACCACCTTTTTTTTTTTTTTTTTTTTTTTTTTTTTTTTGCTTTTTGGAGGGCAATTGGGGTTAACTAACTTGCCCAAGGTTACACCGTCAGTGTTTCAAGTGTCCGAGGCTGGATTTGAACTCAGGTCCTCCTGACTCCAGGGCCAGTGCTCTACTCACTGTGCCACCTAACCACCCCAAGCACCACCTTTTAAAAAAAAAATTTATTTATTTGTTTTTAGTTTTCAGCATTCATTTCTATAAGATTTGGAGGCTTGAATTTTCTCTCCCTCCTTTTGCTGTATCCTCCACAAGACAGTGTGCAATCTGATATAGGCTGTACATGTACAGTCACTGCAAACATATTTCCATGTTAGTTATATTGCAAAGAAGAATTAGAACCAAAGGGAAAATCACAAGAAAGAAGAAACAGGGAGAGAGAAAATAGTTTGCTTTGATCTGCATTCAGACTCCACAGTTCTTTCTCTGGATGTGGATGGCATTTTCTTTTTTCTTTTTCTTTTCTTTTTCCTTTTTTATTTTATTGACTTGTTTGTTTACTTTTAGGTTACAAGATTCAGTTCTAGAGTCACTTGAGTTTCAGATTTTTCTCCCCTTCGTCTCCAACCCCCACCCTTGCCACGGTGGCATACAATCATGTATAGGATCTGCAAACTCTTTAACGTTGTACAATAGTCTCGTTGTATAGGTATTGTAGCCAATGGAGAGAACAGTGAGAAAAGAGAAACAAAAGCCAAATATAGAAAAGAATGATAGCATGCATTGCTTCAGTCTCCTTTTAAACTTTGATCTCTCTGGGCCTTTCTCTGAATGTAGACATCGCCTTCCTGGATGGCATTAGATCTTTGCATTGCTGAGAAAAGTTGAGTCTATCAAAGTTGGTCGTTGCGTAGTGTTGCTGTTACTGCATATGATGTTCTTCTGGTTCTGCTCACTTCACTCTGCATCAGTTGATGTAAATCTTTCCAGATTTTTCTGAAGTTCACCTGCTTATCATTTCTTACCAATAGTATATGATTACATTCATAAACCACACTTGTTCAGCCATTCCCCAATTGAAGGGCATCCCCTTAATTTTCGATTCTTGGCCACTGCAAAAAAAAAACTGCTATAAATATTTTTATATGTGTGGGTCCTTTTTGCATTTTTATGATCTTTTTGGGATATAGACCTAGAAAAGATATTGCTAGGTCAAAGGGCCTGCATATTTTTGTAGCCCTTTGGGCATAGTTCCAAATTGCTCTCCAAAATGATTGGATCAGTTCACAATGCCACCAACAAGCAGTATCTTCTTCATGAAGTGTTTCCTGATCTCCCTCAATTGCTACTGCCCTCCTTTTCCCAAAGTACATTGTATTTAAATGCTTATGATATGTTTGTTTTTATTTGCTTTAAATTTACACTCCATGGGTAATTTTCATCTTTCCTGTTAGAATATAAGCTTATTCAAAGTAGAGTTTAGGGGGTGACTAGGTGGCACAGTGAATAGAGCACCAGTCCTCAAGTCAGGACATGTAACACAAAGCTATCCATGTGACCTTGTGCAAGTCACTTAACCTTAATTGCCCTTCCTTCCCCTCTCAAAAAGCAAAAAAAAAAGTTTAGCTTATTCTTTGTATTTTGATCTCTAATGTCTGGAACAGGGTAGAAGTTTTACTTGTTGTTTCATGGTTAAAGCCAACCTAACCAAAGTGATCCTTAGGTAACCTTTAACTGCATCCTCTCGTCCCAGGAACTTCCTGTGTTTTATGGCCAGATGCCAGATACTGTGGTGGGAAACTCTGGATCTAGCAGATAATCTTGAGCACTCTTAAACATACGTTTTACACACACACACACACACACACACACACACACACACACACTCACACACACATACTGCTAAGGTGAATAAGTGGTTGTAATTTCACGACAGGGGTGTGAAGAATAATTTGAAGAGGGGAGACAGTAGAGACAAAAAAACCCAGGAAGCTATTTCATAGTTGGGATAAGAATAATGAGAATCTACAGTAGGGTTGAAGAAGGAAGTGGAAAGGAGCTGGGTAGAATGGGTCCTGATATATTCAGAAGTTGATTGATTTGGCAAATGACAGAGGAGTTGGAAGACTAGAGTCAGTGATGGCTTGAAGATTTGATGCTTTAGTGACTAGAAAAATAGTGATATAATTAAAGAAAGAATGCATTATTGTCAGTCATGAGAACTTTCTAGTAGAGTTAGTCCTGTGCTGTGTAATATTTTTATCAGTCATGTGGATGAAGGCATAAAGTGGCATTTTGTCAAATTTGCAGGATCATAAAGCTGGGAACATTGGTTAAAACATTGACTGTGATCATATCCAAAAAGATCTTAACAGGATAGAATGATGTGCCAAATTTCATATAATGGAAAGTAATTAAGGATCCTTGTAAAGTCTTTAACAGTTTAAAAGTAAATATTATGTAAATATAGGACAGGAAAAGGGCATCTTCCTGAGGTAAAATCTGGCCTCAGGCACTTGCTGGCTAGGGGACCTTGATCAAGTCACTTAACTCTGTTTGCCTCATTTATAAAATGAGCAAGAAAAGGAATTGACATATGATTTCAGTATCTATGCCAGGAAAACCCAACTGGGATCATGAAAAATTAGAGATGACTGAAAAATGACTGCTAACAGGGACAGAGGACAGGAGAAACGTGGTTTGAAATCCCTGGAATACCAGGGATTTAGTGAACTACAATGTTAGTTTGTTAAACAGTGTGATATGGTAGCTGGAAAGAAGGAAACATGTTGTTTACCTGCATGAATAAATGCATAGTGTCCAAAGAAAGGGAGGTTATTAAAGTCTCACTGTCCTCTACTACAGACTGTTCATATCTCTAGTACTGTGTTTATTTTGAGGTACCTGATTTTAGGAACCAAAAAGTAGTTGGAAATCACAAAATCTGCTCTTGTTTTCCTGGCAAGGTGAGTGCTTAGCATCAGACCCTCCCTCCATCTGTAACCCTGAACTAGAATTAGGAGTTGAATCCACAGTAAAGACTAAGCCTCATCCACTGCTGCAGTTTGTTGCCTTGGTCTGTTTCTGGGGGGGTCTTCCTGAATCCCAGTGGCTTGTGCAGTCACCAGGAGGTCATTGGCTTTAGACCTTGTCTCCTGAAGCAACCTAGACTAGAGTTTAAGCTAGTTTAGACCTGTCTCCTGGAAACTGACTGAGTTTTCTTGTACAGTCATCTACCATAAGGTCTAGGGTTTTAGATTTTGTTCCTTAGAGTGTCTTGAGACTCAAGTTAGCACTGACTTCAGGCCTCGTTTCCTGAATCTGGTGCATTATTTTATGGGAAAGATCTCATTGCTATTTCTCTTTGGTTTTGGTAATTCTCTTTTTAATAATGGCACACTCTGCATTAGGTGATAACATTTGTGCCCATGTGAAGCACCAGTGTGGGTCTTACACATCCTGAGTGGACATGGGGATAGAGTTTGACAAATTTTGTGCAGAAGATAAATATTTAGTTTAATTTGATAGTGGTATTAGGTCAGAACTATAAAATTGGATAGATCTTGAAATAAAAAGAAAGTGGAGGGGGAGAAAGCTAAGAATAGTCATGGGAAATACCCATTTGGAACTAGGAACAACAACCTCTGAAGAAAACTGAGGGTGATGTAATAGTTAAAATTGTTAGACAAGACAATAAGAAAGTTGCTTAGGGTAAAGGACTCCTATTTGTAAAAAAAAAGTGGGTAAGAAGTGGAGAGGAAAAAAAATAGTAATGATAGAGGGTACCAGCTCCCAGAGAAGACAAGAAGAGCTTAAAAAATGAGTGCAAGTGGCCAAATATATTTTTGCGAGGAAGAAGACAAACATATCTAAAGTAGACCCCCAAACCCACCTTCCTCATAACTTGCCTATTCTGTTGAACTGGACCACCATTCTTTTTTTTTCTTGTTTATTTATTTTTAGTTTTCAACATTCACTTCCCTAAGTTTTCAATTTTCTCCCCCTCTACTCCCTCCTCCCTCTCCAAGGTGGCATGCAATCTAATATAGGCTCTGTACATGCATTCCCATTAAACATACTTTCACGTTAGTCATATTGTATAGAAGAACCAGAATGAATAGGAGGAACCACGAGAAAGAAAAAAAAAAACAAAAAAGAAAATAGGCTGCTTTACCCTGCATTCATTCAGATGCCATAGTTCTTTCTCTGGATGTGGATGGCATTTTCTATCATGATTCCTTTGGCAGTTTTAGGTCTTTGCATTGCAGGGAAGGGCTAAATCTATCAAAGTCAGTCATCGTACACTGTGGCTGCTACTACTGTGTACAATGTTCTCCTGGTTTTGCTCTCTTCAGTCAGCATCAGTTCATATGAGTCTTTCCAGGTTTTTCTGAAGTCCCCCTGTTCATTATTTCTTATAGCACAATAGTATTCCATTACATTCATATACCACAACTTGTTCAGCCATTCCCTAGTTTGTGGGCATCCCTTCAATTTCTAGTTCTTGGCCTCCACAAAACTGCTATAAATATTTTTGTGTATGTGGGTCTTTTTCCCATTTTTATGATCTCTTTTGGATTCAGCTCTAGATTGTATATACCCTAAATGATATTGCTGGGTCAAAGGGTATATATGCATATTTTTGTAGCCCTTTGAGCATAGTTCCAAATTGCTCTCCATAATGGTTAGATCAGCTCACAGGTCTACCAACAGTGAATTAAATTTTCCAGCTTTCCCACATCTTCTCCAACATTTATCATTTTCCTATTTTGTCATGTTAGGCAATCTGATAGGTTGTGATGTGGTACATCAGTGTCATTTTGATTTGTATTTCTCTAATCAATAATGAGCATTTTTTCATATATAGATAGCTTTAATTTCTTCCTCTATTGGGGAATGACTTGTATTCTTGTAATGGACCACCATTTTTTCAGTCACCTAGGAGTCATCCTCAACTCTTCTCTCTTACTAGCCCATTCTATGTCAGGTCAGTTGCCAAGACCTGTCAGTTCCATATTTTGTCCCCTTTTAGTCATACTACCCCAATTTTAGTATAGGCCCTCATCATTCCTACTACTGAAATAGCCTCTTCCTGAATCTCCCTGAGTCCTATTTCTTCCCTTTCAATCCTTCTTCTGCATTGCTGGTAAATAAATATTCCTAAAGTTTGGGTCTGACCCTGTCACTGCCATGTTCAGAAAAACTCAATGGCTTCTCATTTTCATTTCCACGTTCATTTCAGACTTACCCCTTTGATTTGTCCATCTTCTCCAGCATCTTTCTCTTTATCGTCTTTATCATCATAATCTTCATCTTCTCTAGATGAAGGGTCCTCAGCCCCATCCACGTGTAGCACCAAATAAATAATAAAATATAAATCCCCCTTTGGCATTTTTAATATTTAAAGTCCTTGATAATCTTGCTCCAGCAGCTTGTCTTTCTCGCATTACTTTCCCTCCTGCATTCTATTTAAACTCCAATAAAACTGGTCTGCTTACTATTCCTTATGTACAACTTTCAGTTTTCTCCTTACATGCCTTGTGTTAGCTGTGTCCCATATGCCTGGAATACTTTACTTTCCTACCTTCTTCCAAAGCTCCTCTGAAGTTACACTTCCTTTAAGGGACTGTTCATGTTCTCTTTGCCAAATTGCTGCATATTTATTTTATGTTGGATTTATCTGTGAATGTATTAATGCTTGATGGATAGCCCCCCCCAGCAGATGCTGCTACCAGTAGTGGAGTCCCAGCTACCTGTGGTGAACGTTAGCTCCTTGCCTCCAGCCCCACCTCCACTTTCTCTGCTGCCTGTGGGCCCTGCCCTAAAGCCCCCCAGTCTGACTGTCCGACCCCCCACCTGCTCCGACAGCCTGGGTGCTACCTTCACCCGCACAGCCCTTCCCTTCCAGCTTGGGGAGAGCAGAACTACACCCAGTGGAACTAAAGCCGTTCCAGGATTATCGAAAACTGAGCAACCTTGGGGGACCTGGGGCCCGAACCCCCCCAGCTGGAAGGCTCTTCTCTGGTCTCAGCTCCCGACTCAAGGCCCCACCCACTGGCTATAGTGGTGTTGGTATGTTCCGCACCCAGCGCTTCGACCTCTACAAGCAGGCCTCCCCACCAGATGCCCTGTGCTGGATGCCGAAGCCCTGGGAGCAGGCAGGGCCACCCTCTCATGAGGGTCCACCCTGGCGGGTAGAGGAGTCAGGGCCCCGTGGGGACAAGGATTCTGGGTTGCCCCCACCCTGCTGAGGGAGCTGCCCCCCCCCCAACTCCCATCTCCTTGGGGCCTGTACATAGATATAAATATATTAGGGGAAAGGGGGTGGGTGGGGAGGGGTTGTTGGGCTGGGGCCTCCTTCCCCCTCCCCTCTCTTCCCCATGGCCCCTATCCCTGGGGCCGTTTGTTTAAAAAAGAATAAAAGGATTTCCAAAAAAAAAAATGCTTGATGGACACAAGAGAATAGGTGAAAAACGGGTGTTTTGTATGATATGAAATGAGGGCAATGAGGGAATTTCCGATAGGTGTTTTTAATCCTTACTGTAAAGTAGACTCAGTAATTCACTGAGAGGTGAGGTGAAGGGGCATAGGAAAAATAGAGAAGAGGTTTGGTCTTGGGATTGTGAAGGAACGATTAAAAAGATTTCTGTGTGGCTCTGAGGAATCAGTTAGCGTAAGTTTGTTGCTATCATGAATGAAATAAGTATGAATGAAACTTCAATATTCCATTTTTTTAATGTATCAGGTTTTGGCTCCTATCCCTGGAGGGATACCACCACCAACAGGTGTCATCATACAGCCTCAGCAGATCTTGTTTACAGGAAACAAGACACAAGTCATACCCACCACCCTGGCAGCTCCCACTGCAGCACAAGCACAGATTACGGCAACTGGTCAGCAGCAACCACAGCAGCAGCCTGCCCAGCCACAAGCTCCTTTGGTGCTACAAGTAGATGGGGCTGGGGACACTTCATCTGAGGAAGATGAGGATGAAGATGAAGAAGAAGACTATGATGATGAAGAAGATGATAAAGAGAAAGATGGAGGAGAAGATGGACAAGTTGAAGAGGTAAGTCTGGGGAAAATACGGAAATGAGAGTCTTGACTGATGATTATACATTTTTCATGTAGCCTGTGTATAGTTTTTATTTGGAAGGTCATTATTTAAGTGCTGATTACTTAGGGAGCAACTTGTAGAATAGCTGTTAATGTTTTAAGCTCTTCATAGATCTATAGGATTGAGATTGATATTAGCTAAGATGAAAGCATTTAATATATCCTTTTATTTAAAGTTTAGGTTGTTATTCAACAAATTTGCACAAAGATTAAAGTGTATAGTGCTAAGATTTATGGTGGCTAAATAGTAAATATTAAATAGCAGTTAAATAAATATGGTGGTAGCACTTATCTCTACAAGTGTAGTTAAAAATATATCAGTTCCGGGGCGGCTAGGTGGCGCAGTGAATAGAGCACCGGCCCTGGAGTCAGGAGTCCCTGAGTTCAAATCCGGCCTCAGACACTTAACACAGAAAAAAAAAAAACTAGCCGCGTGACTTGGGCAAGTCACTTAACCCCAACTGCCCTCCAAAAAGCAAAAAAAAAAAAATATATATATATATATATATATATATATATATATCAGTTCCAACTCTTGAACTCATAGAATAGTCCTAAATATGCGACTTCTTAAAGCAGACAAATGGTTGTGTGTTGTTTCACTAAGTTACTACAGATAGATAACAACATTCAGAAATGAAACAAAACCCTAGATAAAATATCTTTGATATAAAGAATTTTCAGTCTCCCAAATGTTGCTTTTGGCAATTAAAATCACAGGTAGTCACTTACTGTGCCATGATACTCATGTGTATACTTTCAGAGAGCTTCACTTTGCTATCAGTAGGGTTTAATGCTAGTGATATTGATTGATGATAAATGAATATATACATGTATTTTCTAGGAACCCCTGAATAGTGAGGATGATGTGAGTGATGAAGAAGGACAGGAGCTGTTTGATACAGAGAATGTTGTTGTGTGCCAATATGATAAGGTAAGGAGTTTCACAAACCGCAGAGGTTGTTTGTATTGAAATTTCTCGTCTTGCTGTCTTCCTACTGCTAATGATCAGCTATTTGATATTCAGAGAATAAAAGTAAAAAGACCTATTAGATGGGTATTCAGTAATATAGGCAGATAGTAATGAGGGGCCCATATAAGGTGAGGTGACAGTTAAAATAAAAGAGGGAATACTGAGAGGAATTTAGTAGAAGTAGAATTTAAAGACCTAGTTAACTAGATAGAAGAGGAAAATGAGAGAAGGGTGTACTAAAAGATTACCCCTCAGGTAATGGAAGATTAACAGTGGTGGCTATAGACTAACAGTAGTAGTGTATTGAAGAAGGAAGAAGATGAGTTAGATTTTGTTGGTGATTTTTTTCAGGTCCTGTTAGGCTTTCCAGGTGGAAATATCTTGGAGATAGTTAAAATACAGATCTGGATGATCTGGGGATTAATTTGCATACAAATGAAACCCCTGGGAGTAGAAGAAAATTCTATAGTAGAATGTGTGTAAAGGAAGAAGAAAATTGCTGGGGAATACATTAAGGGGTTAAGAAAAGATGAACAAGACAGCATCCAAGATAGAAAAAGCACTGGAATGGTAGAACAAAGCAGTGTGTTCTGTCCCTCAAGCTAATGGAGTAAAGAGACTATATATAGTATATAGGAAGGAGTTACCAGTTGGGTCAGATGCTATTGGGAGATCCAAGAAGCCATTGGATGTGACTTCTGAGGTATTGAGTAACCTTTGCAAGTATGTTTGAGAGTGATGAGGTCAGATGAGATTAAAAGTTTGAGAGAATAATTTGGGGAGTGAGGAACTAGAGATAATCAACATTTATTTAGTGCTCATTTCATATACTAGACACTGGGAAGTAATGATGGGAAAAAGTGAATGGCATGTGGGAGGGTCAAAGGAAAGCAGTTTTAGGATTAGGGATAACTTGACTGTTTTTAAGCCACTGAGAAAAAAGTAGGAAAGAGAGATGCAAAGATACATGAAAAAGATAAGAGCAGGAATAAGACTGTGGAGGATGAAGGAGGCAATGGAATCCAGGGGAGCAGATGGATTATCGTTTGCCCGATTAAGCAGTATCATCAGTAAGGAAGCCATGTGGGCTCATGGGCAGGTAATTCACCTTGCCAGTCTTTGCCCATCCATAAAATGGAAATAGTGCCTACAGTACCTTCGTCATAGGGCTGTAATGAGGCTTACATGAAATATTTCCTTTAAAATACTTGGCAGACTTTAAAGTGATATAGATGCCGGCTCTGTGACTAGTAAGAAGAAGGAGATAATGGGTGAGGAACCTGAGGAGCTGTGAAAGACTCAATAGGAGAGGAGTTGAAGAGGAGTACAAAATCGATCCTGGTCAGAGTTCTCAGCTCAGATCATTTGTATTGTGCATTTCAGAAACAAAAAACAAAACTTGAAGTTAGCTGCAGCTTGTGGTGTGATAAAATACTCCATTTGGACTTAGAAGACAAGAGGTCTGAATTCTGCTTCTGCTCCTTATTACCCATCATTTACACTTCCTGAGTCTCTTGCTTTCCTTATACCTACCTAAAATAAGGGGGTTGGATCACTTCTGGTTCTAAATCTTTTGACAATCTTACTATTATCTATTTCAGAAATGTTTGGGAAACTATTTCTGAAATCATTTTGGAAAAGAGAAATAGGGAATAATTCCTAAATAATATATTAAACATATTAAAATACCTAAATAAATTGTTTTAAGTAAATTTTCATAGATGTATGAGCAATTTAAAAATGTGTTTGCTTATTGTTGTGCTTATTAGTATTAATATTAACTTTCAGTAAAATTTGTAAAAGGAAGACTTTTCTTGCCCACATTTGTAATTGATGTCAAACACTTGGTTTGTGTAGAATATTAGTAAGTGGGGCCACGAGGTGGTGCAGTGAATAGAGCACCAGCCCTGGACTCAGGAGGACCTATATTCACATCTGGCCTCAGACACTTGACATACTTACTAGCCATGTGACCTTGAGCAAGTCACTTAACCCCAATTGCCCTACCCTCCACCCTCCAAAACGTTAACAACAACAAAGAATATGGTCTGCTCTGTTATGGTCTTGTCCCTTTCTTGTCTTATCTTGTGTGTTAAAGAAGTCGTTAAACCCATACAACTGAAGAAACTTAGAAATCTAAAGATTCTAATCTTCTAAACCTCTTACTTTACAAATGAAGAAACGGGCCTAGAAAGGTCGTATTACCCCTGGTCATATAGGTAGGTAATGATAGCTAGGACTAGAATCCATGTTGCCTGACTTCTGATTCCAGCATATTTTTCAACTATTCAGTGAATTAAGACTACTGAGGTCAAAAGTCTCTAATGTTTAGGTGTATGGCAATCATTTCAGAATGTTTTGTTCTGCTTTAAGTTAATTAGGGTACTTTCCCAAGTATCAGTTACTGTACAGGCAAATGTGTGTATGTATCCCCTCTCTTTGTCTATTTCACTGATTCTTCCACTAGAGGGCACCCTAAAGAAGTAGATGAAAGACCAAGTTCATAAACTGAAGTACTTAAAGTAGTGTCATTTATATCCCCCCAGTGAATTAGACTACTGAAGCCAAAGGTCTCTAACGTTTCCTCATATGACACTAATCTCAGTATGTTTTGCTTTGTTTTAAGTTAATTAGGATACTTCCACAAATGTCGATTACTGTACCTACAAATGTGTGTATACAATACAGACGTATATACCGACAACTGGAATAGAAATTGACACAGGAGGACATAATAATAGAGAATATCTATTTGAAGGATTGTTATGTAGAAAAGAAATGAGATGGTCTAAAGTTCAAGGGCAGAATTCTAGACCCAGTGAGTAGAAATGCCTAGGAGTTAAATTTATTTATAAGAACATTGATGTTTCAAAAAGGGAAAAAGAGCAACCTTCCATTGACTTTTTTCACAATAGTGCCATGTTGGAAGGGGATATTTTACAGAGCTAACATAATTCTGACTTGGATTCAGGTCAAAAGGCTTGAAAAGGGGGTTTTGTAAAATGAATCAGTCAGTTGAGAAGGTTGCTTGGAGTCACCAAGATTTTTGTATTACGTAGTGTGGTGGCAGCAATAGGAATGGAATGAAAATAAAGGACATAGAAAGAAAAATGGACAAAACTTGGCTTTTTTCGGTGACATTTTGAGGTGCAGAAGGATAAGTGGTTTTAGTAGAAAATCATAATATTTAGAATTGGGAGGAAGCTTAAAGAAGCACTAAGTCTGAGAACCTGGCTCTGCTATTTAATAGATTTTTTTCCCTGAGGGCTTATCATTTGACCTCTTTGAGCCTCATAGGGTTGTTAATGAAGTGTTATAAACTTGAATTAGAAGCGACTTGTTTTTATTTATTTATTATGACTCTTTGTTTTGGCATAGAGACCAGGAACTGATGTAGCATAGATAATGGAGATCTATTTTGTTTTTAAAATTTCTATTTCCTATTTCATCATAATTTTTATAAAGAGTAGTTAGGATTAATTGGTTTTAGGTTGTCTTTTATTTTTCTTCTCTGCTGAAGTAGTCAGAAAATAAAGAAAAGTAAAGCGCCCTCTTTTATTTTTTTAACCCTAATTATTCTCAAGTTAATTTGAAAGTAGCTACAACTTGCAGGAATTTAATAAAATACATCTAAATGAGGCAGTTTAAGAGTACCTAGTAGATAGAAACCTTATTCTGTATTCAAGTGAGAGGCATACATACATACATACATACATACATACATGCACACACATACATGCACACATAGACACACACAGACCTATTTCTATGTGCAAAATCATTTGTGAGAATGTATTTGCCAGGCTGAGATAATACAGTTGGTAGATGGCTTAAGGTTTGACCAACAAATGAAAAGCCATAAGAACTATAAAATAAAGATAATTTTGGCATAATTGACTTTTTAAAAACTTACTATTGCTTTCTGGTTTTATACTATCCTAACTTCTTTTAAATTACTTCCCCTCTTGGCTATTTAGAAGATTTGTGCCTGGGGGACTAATCACTTGACCTCTCTGAGATTCAGTTTCTATTTCTTTAAATATGGATTATAGGTACCTCACTGGGTTATTGTAAAGAAAGCATGTTGTTTAAAGTAATGAAGTGTTACTTGTATTTATTGTAGCTTATTGGTTATGTGTAGCGAGGAACAGATTTAGCATAGATAGTGAAGATCTGTTTAGTTAATTTTTAAAATTTACACTTCCTACTCCATTAAAATTCTTAGAGTACAGAATGGACATTTTAGATTTGTTTCTTTTATTTTCCATTTTTATCTTCTGGCAAAATAATTATAGTTTAGAACCCTCTCATCTTCATTTATCCGTTTCTTGTTTAAAAAAAAAAAGCATTAAGCAAAAACCAACTGGAACACAGTGGCGGTGTTTGACATGCATAGTCTCAGCCTCTTCTCCCTTCCATCCCCCTCCCCATAACACTCTGAAGAGGGGGGAGACATGTTTGTTGTCAGTTCTCTAGGGATCTAGATTATCCATTACGATTCATCACGATTTATTTTTTAAAATGGAATATGGTGTCTTTTTCTTAATTTAAATTATTCTTTCTCATTTCTTTGTACCCTTCTTTTTATCTTACCTTTTTTGTTTAGATCCACAGAAGTAAAAACAAGTGGAAGTTTCACCTCAAAGATGGCATTATGAATCTTAATGGAAGAGATTATGTATTTTCCAAAGCCATTGGAGATGCTGAATGGTGAAGAATTGCCTTTTTTAAAAAAAATTTAAAAACAAACAAAAAAAAAGGATTCTTAAAGCTGGACTGGTTGAAAACTTGGGACATATACTTCAACCAAATTTACTTCTGCATGTCAGAAAAGTATGGTAGAAGCAAAGCTACTGGAACAAAGATTGACCATGACAACGTAGACACTACTTCAGACTGGCAAGCCATGGAATTGTAGCACCTGGCGTTGTTGGGAGCTGAGTTTTTGTTAGAAATACCGTAATTATCACTTCAACATACAGGTACCTACAGCCAGTAATTAGCATGTAAGGCTTTGTTGCCGTCTTTCTCCCTCTAACTTGTTAAATCAGAAAATATTTCTTGGAACAAATTGAAGGAACTATTCCCTTTTGATAGAATGATCTGGAACTTCTTGTGTGTGGTCATTATATTGATTAAATTTGTGTGGGGGCTTTTTACAAAAGGGAAAGAATTATGGTGTTGAATTGAAATTCTCTTGTATAAGGAAAAGATTTAAAATTCTATTTGATAGGTCTTAAGTAATTTTACTTGCCATTCTCCCTCAGTGATATTCCTTCTATCCCTACCCATTCTTTTTCTCAGCATTTGTTTAATAGAGAAAAGAATATAATCAGTGATAATATTCATAGGAGCATACACTTAGAGCTAGAAGCGACCTTAGAGGCCACCTTACCAGAACCTCATTTTATAGATGCTGGAATTTGAACCCAGGTCCTTTGCTGGATTTGGACTCATTCATCTTATTGTACCACATTGCTTCCCAATTAAATTACTTTTTGGAGACCACATCTTTATTTGACCTAAAACTTTATATACGTATATGTATATATACATACGTGTGTGTGTGTATACACACACACACACACACACACATACATACATACATATATACGTGTGTGTGTGTATCTTAAAATTAAGTTTTAAAAATTTGTTTAGTATAATTCAAAAACGTTTTATAGGAATTGAGAGGAAATGACAGTGGTAAGTTTAATTTCCTTAGAGAGGGCCTGTCCCCCTTTCCTCTTCCTTTTTCTGCTTTTAAAGCCAAATTGGCTCCTCAGGAATAGATTTATTTCAAAGGGCACCATCTGATTGAAGTTGTATATACATGTGCAAATGCATTGATTTATTCCTATAATTAGGCTGAAATTTGTCTCAGTGAACTTAATCTCCAAGGTTTTAGATAATCCCGTGCATTTATTATAGTTGAGGGTGAAGACACTGATTTCATTAAACAACGTAGTTATTATAAAAAAGAGTCTTGTGCTTATTGGGAAAGAACATCAAAACTTGATAACAAAAATCTAATTGTCAAAGTTTAGGTAAACAAATAAGTTTTTTTTGACAAGTGACTTTGTGGCAAAACTTCTTTTGCTTTGGTGTGAATGGCCTTGTTTACATGATGGCCCTACTTTAAAAAATAAGTGATGGGCAATGTAAACAACTATTCTGGTTCATCAGGAAGGAGGGGAGTGGGGTTTGGGGTTAGATTAGCAGTCACAGTTCAGTGTCCCACCAGAGACTCAAGAACAGTGTTTCTGTAAGCACTGGAATGTTTACTATGTCAGCTACTTGGGAGAGGATCAGTTAACATCATTAGCAGACTGAAAGGACATTGTCTTGGTCTCTGTTCCTTTTGGATAATTAAAATGCTGTCATGGTTTTGGTTGACAAATCCAAGTGTATTTAATCTCCTGTATATTTATTAATTGCTTTTCTTTTCCCTCTCCCATCTTAGTCTTCCTTTTACTTGCCTCTCAGTATGTTTGCAGCAGTAGCTTACATGAAAACCTTAAAGTACATTGCAAAGAAGAAAACTGTGATGAGCCATTATATGGGTTTTTTTTTACACCACTTAGATCTCTGAAATTGTCTACTCACCAGAGAGCCTAATCAGATTACTGCCCCCCTTGTCCTTGCTTATATGTCGTAAACCTCATTATAAAGTTGGTTTCCAGTCACATTAATAATAATTAAGTGCTGTTTTGATGTAAAGATTTTGAGTATGATTTTTATTTTGATTTGTCTCAATTTAGGATATAATTTTTTTTTTTAAGAAAAAACTTAAAAAAAAATTACCACTATGCTAAAAGCACATTGCAATTTTTTTGGAGGTCATTTATATGCTGAGGTGGGTAGGGGGGACCAGACTTGTTGTTTCCTTTTTTTTAATTGTCAGGAAGCAAAGCCGCCAAATAGTTTGTTTACCCAAAAAAGGAATCAGTCATCTACCTGGAAAAGTTTAGCAGTGCTGCACACAATTGAACAAATGAAACCTTTTAGCTACTTAGCAGGTTTTTTACTACTGGAACCCACGTTACAATACTTGTTCTCTGTTATTTCTTGGGTCCTCTGTGGTAGACATATCATTTTTGTTCATATAGCAGCATTATAAACTGGCCTCTCACTATACTGTATTTTGTGATATGAATAACTACTGCTTTCAAAGTAATTTTTGGATTATTTTGAAGCAGGTTAATAACCATTTGTATTTGCACCTGTGTCTTACATATTAATTATGGCATGCTTGGCAAATGAGGGATTTTGTTTTAATTACCTGTGAAGTTTTTTGAAAGCCAGTCAAACAAAATGACTTACCAAATTGTGCTCTTACATATTGCTACTTCAAGTGTTCCTTTTAAATCAACTTTTCAATTTTATTTTGTAGCAATTTGCTGTAAGAATGTAGCTTGCTTACCTTTTATCGTACTTGAATTTTAATCATGGTTTTTAACATTGTAATTGAACAGACCATTTCATTAGGTTCCATAGAGATTGTCATTCCTTTGAGGACAAGGAATTCCCACTTTGAGTTTTAAAATTAATATAACTTGTTTATTTGAAGTAGAAGTAATAGTTCAGTATTGATATTACAGAGATGAGAGGTTTCAAAAGCGTTAAGTTTAGATTTGCACAGATGGTAACAGCACCTTTTAACTTGAAAAAACTGGGGAGATATCTTTAACATTAATCATCAGCTCTAATGGACATTCGCATAGCAAGTGGATAAAGTATAGAAATTTGTGCCTTTCAGTATACAGATCCTTGGTTGGTGGTCATTTGAATAAGCTGGGCCACTTGAATTCCTGAGAGCACGTTTAATTTTTGTGGAGTTCCAAATGTATCTTTAAAAACTCTTAATGTGCAATTAATTTCTAAAATCGAATAAGTAAAATGTCTGCTATTGAGGGGAATAGACATATAAGGAACTTTATATTGGACTGTTATATTTTTAATGTTCAATTTTTGTTATTGCTAAGTAATTAAATTTCATCCTAATGTTACATCCATGTTGTCCCTTGCATTGAAATCATAGGCCACATTGACATAGTCCTCTAAAGTAATACATCATGATTTCAAAAGTACATGGCGATTTTACAGTGTGGTTTTTGAGCATAGTTCTACTATTCACCATTCTTAGAAAACAGTTTGAAAACATGATGTATACATGTTTTCCTTGGCTAGAGTGTAAAATGAAAAATGAAAGTATGGGCTTTTTTTTCTCCTCTTTTGGGGGTTAGGGTGGGGAGATGTGGATTCCCCTCTGCTGAAAGTATTTCATGAATACCCAATAGCAATAATGTCACCATAAACTACTTCCATAGGGGAAATAGTCATAATCCCAGTAGAAGAAAACAGACAAATAGACTCCCATAGGAGTTCCCTTTTAAAAAATTAGTGATTTCTTCCACTTGAAAAAAAATCCTTTATTTGCAGATTGATTTTACACTGAATTTTTTTGTTACTGTTTAGAAGTTGTTGTGCAATGTTAATTGACTCTTTTATTGGCATTTTAATTTCTTTTCTTTTTGGCCAAAGTCCCTCTTAGCCCCTGCACCAATTTCAAATGAACCTATTTCAGATTTTCAATTTCAGTGGTTAGAGAATCAAAACACACACACACACACACACACACACACACACACACAGTTTTGATTCTTATCCCACTATTATGCTAGGGAAGTGATATTTAAATTTATGTCCACTTTTAGAAAAGGTTCTCATTTACTTTTGGTCAGTTACTGTGGCTTTTAAAAAATTATTTTGGCTTATGCCTATTATGAAGAACAAAAGGAACTTTTTATGGGAGGAACTATTTTGGGTTATTTACACCTACAGTCCAGAGTGTATCAAAGTACCAATGGACTACAATATTTTTTTGGTGGGAGGAGGGGCAAATACCCTTTTTTTGCTGTTCTGAGCTACAATTGTCAACTGCTGTTGTACATACTATTATGTGTACGGGGTTAAATATATTTATTATGTTTGTAACAGTCATTCTGTACAATTACAGATCAAGGTTGCTCTTCTGTGATATACAGGATATTATGTTTCAAAGGCCATGCTTGGAATACAATTAGAGAACTTAGTATTTTGATGTACTAAGACCTATTTTAAGTTTAATATTTTGCCTTTGCAAAAACTTTAATTAAAGATGTTATTTAAAAAACTAGTTTTTTTTATTTTACTTGTTTAATAATAAATTTTATTTTGACACAAAGGTTACTACAAGAAGTTATATCCTTTGGTAGATTAGCCAAAGACTTAAAATAATGGTAAATGGAGTGAACTCATAATGATGGGAAAATATTATAAAACCTGATTTAATTAGTGACAGAGAACACCAGTCTGAATAAGTAAGAAGTCCATATAATTATAAATATTGAATAATTTTTAAAGTGTCTTTACATGTTGTAATATTGAGCTTTAAAAATGGGACCTATTTAATGAATAGGGCATAGAATTAAGATTTAGAACTGAGAGACCTAGGAATGGTTCTGATGCCTTCCTCTTTTTTATAGATGAGTAAATTGAGGTCTGAAGAGGGAAAATAACTGTGTCCAATGTTTCACAGACACAGACATTGGCAGAACTGGGATTTGAAATGACAGGGTTTAAAAAAAAAATTATCTTTTTATGCCTACATTTCCTGCTGTATCCTTTCCTTACTCCCTTCCAATAAGCCATTCCTTAAAAAAAAGGAAGGAAAAAAGTTTTTCGGACCCAACCAATATACTAGATAAGTCTGCAGTTATGGTATGTGGTATTCTGCATCTGCAAAGGAGCATGACGGTTGGAGAAGAGAAGTAGGAGAGCATCTTCTCATGTCTCTGGGTATTATTTCACAGCATTCAATTTCAGTTTTGTTCTTTTCATTTACATTGCTGTGCTCACTGAGTGTGTTGCTATATGGTCTCTTCCTCACCCTAGATACTGTATTGAAATGCCTTGTACCATTTTAAAATGCTTTCAAGGAAGTACTTGAGCATTTACATTTAAAAGAAAAATTGTTCTCTTAAAGCTTCAAATTTCTTTTGAATTTATCTAGCCTCTTATAGGTAACATCATCAGTTCCAATATGATTTAAGTACAGTTTTACTGTATGACATATTTATGCTAAATGACATAGGGATTTTTTTGGTCATTTTATAAGCATATTAAATACAGATTAAAAACTGGGGCTTTTACCCTGAAAGTTTTTGGGCCAGTATCACTACTTTCTCCTACCCTGGTACTTGGCAAAGTTTGGTCTTCCTTTAACATCTTCAGATATTGGTCCAAAATGCTGATGAATTCATTTATCCAATTAAGAGTTACAATCACATAATATTTAAACACACTTTTTTTCCCACTGCAAAAAAAAAAACTGTCTTGCACAGAAAAAATGGTTCACAAAGTTAATGAAATCACTTATATTAACCTGTTTGTGGGTTAGCCATGCTTCTTGATTTTATGATAAAAATCACAGGGTGTGGTAAATTAGAATTGGTCTCAAAGATTAATAATAAGATTGAGGAACAAGAAGGTGGGTCTCTACCCAATATTTGAAGGAAACTAAGGAAGTTGGAGATACGGGGCAAGTTCCAGGTATGCAGGAGAGCCAGTTGGGAGTGTATTGTTCAAGGGACGAGGAGAGGTAAGTGTCACTGGATCACAGTATGTGAAAAAAGTATAAGAAACCTGGAAAGTGTGGGTCAGGTTGTAAAAAGTTGAGTTTAAAAGCTGAACAGAATTTTATATTTGATAGGAGGTTACAGCAAATTACTGTAATTTATTGAAGATGGAGGGAGCGACACGATCAGATGACTTTAGGAAGATCAGTTTAATAATTCAGTGAAAGACTTGACTGAGGAGACTAAGCAGGGAGACCAACCAGCAGGTGGTGATCTTCTGGACAAGATGGGATAGGATGGCCTTTTGTGCAGGTAGAGTTTGCTTCTGCACTGAGAAGGATCGCTGTTTCATGTGAGATGGGGTGAAGACAGGTAGTAGAAGGCATCCGAGTGATGTGAGGTAGGTAAGTAGAAGAGCAAGCCTGCGGCAAATAACCTTGTTTTGTTTTTTTTTCCAGTAAATGTGAGGCAAGTTTCTCAGGTGAAAGGGTGAGGGGAGAAACCATGGAGGGTTAAAGAAGAGGTGAAAAGTTTTGGAAACACCACTATGGTGAGTGGGATAGTGAATCAGTCAACAGGGAGGTGCTACATTGAGGGTCCAGTTGAGATTATATAACATAAATTGGTAGTGGACACAATCGGCACCAACAAGTTTCGTGATTTTTCTCCAGTTTTCAGCAGCATGTGACTAGGAACAAATGTAGCAGATTGTGGGAACAATCTAAGTTTGAGATTTGGCAGGGCAACATAGGTGATGGGATAGGTGATGGGCAAGGGATCGTAGAGAAGGATACAGCATAGAATTGAACTGGTTCGCCAAGGATTGATGGCCTGGGAAAGAACTGACAGTATAAAAGTTGGAGGTCCTCATGAGGACAGAAAATGGGGCATAATAAGGCTGAGGAAGAGTGGAATGAAAAGTTATACTCAGGAGAAGGAATTTAAATACCTTACTATATAACCTTACACAGTGTTAGATAACAGGGATTCGAAGACGAAAGTTCCTGCCTTTGAGTAGTTTACATTCTTTGGGGCAGATAACAGCAAGTACATTGAGTACTTTCAAGTGGATAGATTCTGAAAGTCTTTTCAAGTTGAACCTCAAAGAAGGCAAGAGATTTTCAGAGGAAGAGGGTGAAGGAGAAATGTGTTTTTAGACATAAAGCACTAAAGGCATTAAAGTTGAAAGATGGAGTGTCCAGGGAAGATGTAGTAGTTTGGGTGGGATATATCGTGTGAAGGGGAATACAAAATTAGACTGGGAAGCTAGGTAAATCCAGATTAGAGTTCTGATTGCTAGCAGTGTTGCTAGCAGTGAATCTTTGAAGACAACCTTGGAACACCCATTTAAGTGAGAGATAAATGATGCGGCAATGGAGACTCTTAATAAAACTGAGAATAATGACACAGTATTCAAAAGAAGGAGAAAATGCTTGACAATCAAAAAACTACAAATGGTTAAAGCAAAATGAAGTAATTGGATTGAACAGTTAAGTGGTAATATCTTTGGTTCATAATAGAACACTGACTACCTAGGTCCTTACTGCCTGAAAGCCATGTATGTTACATTTCATCCTCCCAGGATCCTTTGGTACCTGTAAGGGGTGTTAGGATGTCTTGGCTCTCTGCCGTTGACTCCAGTATCAATCTGTGGTGGATCCCTTGCACCCCAGTTCCGTTTAGCCACGTAATTAGGTTAGCTTTTACAAAGAAATGTTTGCTTCAGAGGTATAATCACAAATATACAAACTTAACTACCCAATGCATAGGGCTTAATTTCCTCCTCCAGATTACCTCAGTCTCTAGGGAAAAGGAAGGGATTTAGGTTTATAGTTTTACTCAGTTCCTATAGTAACAGTCTCAATTTTCAGTTATGAAGCCCCCTTGGACTGACTAGCTGCTGGAATATCCCATTTAGAATCCTGGCTCCAAGGTTGCCAATCCTAGAACTAATTTTGATTATGTTATCTCCAGTACTTGAAAGTGGGAAGAACAAATGAAACAACAGAGCCTTCAGTGAGGTTCAGATCTAAGGAGAACACAGAAGGAGGTGGGAGGGGTGGGGGACAGGACATCAGGGAGAGTATTTGTTGTAACATCTTATCCTGTAGGACAGAGTGAGTGTGTGCTTTGTGTCCTCAGTTAAAGAAGGCATTGGGAGGAATTTGATGCTCCATCTTCCAGGCTTCCAAACTGAGGGGAAAAGTGTCTATGGAGGCTTGGATTAGCTATATGGTGATGAAATTATCCTGGGAGGGGATCTTGTTCCATGGAGTCTAGTTCATGACACTGTGGTTGAACCGTGTGTGATCTTTACAGATAGTTTCAATTTCTGATAATTTTGGAGAAATATCAGAAAATATCTAGAGATATATTAAAAGAATTATCAGAGTCTTACATATAAAACAGCAACCTGCTTCTGATGTTTATTTATTACCTGAGTGATCTCGAGCAAGTCCCTCACTCTCCTTGGGGCTCTATTCCTTATGTTAAATAAGGACTAGATCAGGGGCTCTTCCAGCTTTTTGCAACTTTAGATTTTAGATCATGGAAACACCACGTAACTAGAGGATGTTTGACATACCATTCCATGTGGTGAACACCAAATAAATCTAAACGGATAAATCATGAGGAGATATCATTAACATCAGATTTCTAGTTACCTAGTTGCCTTCCCCCTCCTTTTGCAGATGGGAGATCTGAAGTTCAGAAAGTCACACAGATAATCAGTAGCAGAGCCAGCATTTGGATGCAGGTCTCCTAATTCCAAGTTCATTGCTCTTTTTACTGGTGGAAAAAAACACTGAATTATTTTTTAAAATTGTGAGAAAGAACCAAGAGATTTTTCATTAGCATTACTCAGAATATACAAAACTTGAAAAGTCTTCCTAGGATCATAGACCGAGAGCTAGTAGGAACTTTAGAGGCCATCTAGTACAAACTTCTGGTTTTATGTAGGAGGAAACAAGTGCTTAAGAGATTAAACCCAAGGTGAAAAAGTACAGATGGGGTGATGGGACCTGGACCCCTAAAAACAAAAGACCATGTCTCTGAAAGCAACCCAGTGGCTGGATTTTCCCACACATTTCAGTAGCCCAGATCATTGGTACCTCCCCTAAGGCACCTGGCCCACCCTAGCCCACTTAGATCATCTAATTAGTCTACTAGCAATTCCTTTCTCTGTTGTATCTGGTCCACCCCAGACCACTTACCACTCCTTAATCCCATCCATATTCTTCTCTGTCATTTTTTGTTTATAAGCATCAGTCTCACCCTCATTAAGTGGCAGGCTCCCTGCCTTCTCCATTTGGAGTTGTAACAAACTTTGCCACTTGCCTGGAAGGTGGCTTGAATGGTGAATTCATTCCAAAAGGACACTGCCCTATACTCTGACATTTTGGGGTTCCCAACACCCCAAACCACATCAATACCAGCACCTTCGCACAATGCATGGAGCACTGGGCTTGAAACCAGGAAGGCTCATGTTCCTGAGTTCAGTTCCAGCTTCAGCCACTTAATTAGCTCTATGACCCTGGGCAAGTCACTTAACCTGCTTTGCCTCTATTTCCTCATCTGGAGAAGGAAATGGCAATCCACTCCAGTATCTTTGAAAAAAAACAACAACCCAACAACAAACCCAAATAGGGTCCCAGAGAGTTAAGACACAACAATAACAACAGAAAAAGTGTCAAAGGTAGGATTTGAACATGAGTCTTCTAGAAAAGGAAGTTCATGTAGATTTAAAATAATGGCGGGCTGGAGAGAGCTGCAGTTACCTTCCTTGGATATCAGAATGACTGGAGTTTCCATGATTTTTACATCCAAAAAGGCTCCAAAAACTTGGATTAAATTGGAGAGAGGTAGTGAAGAGATGTTATGCTGACAAAAATCACATTTAATTTTTTTTTATTAAAGATCAAAAAGAATTCTTTAATTTCCAAGAGCAAAATAAATTATAGAAACTATCAAAAATATGTAAACAATACTGACAACTCAACAAAACCAAAACTTGTAGGATGCAGATTAAGCAATTTTTAGAGCTTATTCTGAGTGCTTATATTAACAAAAAAGAATATTAATGAGTTGAATTTGAAGCTTAAAAAAAAAAAAACAGGAAAACATATACCCAAGATGAGCACAAAAGAACATAGCCAAATGGGAAATTAACAGAATGGATAGGAAAAACACCCCAAAACAGCTATTAAAATCAATAAGCCTTTAATTAAATTTAAAAAGAAGGAAGAAGAAAATCATAACCAGAATCAAAGAGAAGGGCAAATTGCAGCAAATAGTGTATAAAAGAAGGCAAAGAAAGAGCTATTGATCAATAGCATGATTCAAAAACAAAATATTGGCAAACAAAGTATGTGTCAAAAACTACGTATGTGACCTTGGACAAGTCACCGCCTCATTGAACCTCAGTTTCCTAGTATAGAGAAAGGAAAAGATTGGACCAGATTTGATGTTCATAACTAGGCCAAATTAATACAGAGATGATAGTATTTTCAAAATTGATCTATAGATTTGACTACTGATCAAAATGCTAAGTATAACTTCTAGAATTTGACAAAATAATAAAATTCTTATAAAACAACAAAAATGTCAAGATTATCCATGGAAATTGGAGGGTGGGGGAAAGAGGTGGGAGTAAAAATTGCATTTCCAGATTTTAAATGATACTATAAATAGCCTGCATTCATATAGTCCTTTAGTTGGCAAAGCCCTTTACAAATGTTATCTCAATTTATCCTACAATAATCCTGGGAGGTAAGTGTTATTATTATTCACCATTTTATAGATGAAGACACTTAAGTTTCTTTCTTCTTAAGTGAAATGCTCAGGGTCACATAACTAGTAATTGTATGAGAAGGGACTTCCACTTTAAGTCTAGCACTCTATTTTTTTGCTTCACATAGCTATAAAGTAGAAATGATCAAAACTGAGGCCAGAAAAAAAAACAGAGCAGTGTAATGAGTGAAATGAAGATGAGGTAGAACCAGATGCACACAACAGTTAATAAAAAGCATTGTTTAACAAAAAATTATTGGAAAACTGGATTAGATTCTCCAAAAAAATGAGAAGACAAAAATTTCATGCTGTTTCCCATGATAAATTCCAAATGGTTCAGCAAGCTAAACAAAACAGAATCATAAGCTAGATGATGATTTCATTATATCTTTCACACTGACAAAAAGACATAGTCTTAACAAGATGTTACTTAGAAGCAATTGAGGCAAAATAGATGAACATACTTTTATAAAAATGAACTTTTGTATAACAAAAATCAGTGAATCCAAAAAGAAAAAAACATGAAAAGTCTTTACTCATCTATTGTCTGACATCCAACATTAATAAAAAATTAACAGAATTATTAGAATGATATTAATTCTGCCATAATAAGTAATCATAGAATATGAATAGTCAGGTTTTCAAAAGAAGAGTCAATCAATAAACATTTATTAGTGAGGAAAGACCCTGAGAGAGTTTCCAAGTAGTTAATAACTTGTTAATTAGAATAGCAAATTATAAATTAGTGGTCAGTGATTTCTCTCGGTAACCAAAGACAAAGGGAGACTCTTAAATGCTGTAAATCAGATGTGTTAACTTCTGATAGGGAACTCCCCTGACAAGTGAAACTCAACTTTGATTGGTAGACATTTAATGAGGAGGGAGGTAGGCTAAAAGTCTTTAGCTCTTCCTGCTGAGAACTTAGCTTGATCTTGAGGTTCAGCAGCCTCAGGGCAGGGGAGGCCATTTCTATCCAGACTTCTGGATAGTTTTTTCTTTCATGAGCTGGGGGGCCTTTGAATCTAATGGAGAAGATCAAAGACAAGAAAAGATCTACCTGTGATCGGTGGGGTTCCTACCCAGGTAGATGCCTAAGGGCTGGGAGATTACCTTGCTGTTTCACCCTTGTAAAACTGCCTGACCTTTTCAGGAGTTGGGTCTTAACAGAAACAGGAGGAAAAGGATGTATCACAAATTAAAAAATTAGTTATTAATATAATAGCATAATATTAATTTCAACACTTACTAAGTGCAAAGTACTTTGCCAGGTGCTAGAGACACAGATAAAAGACTACCTTACCTTAAAAGGACTTATATTTGAAAGAGGAAGAAACACTGATACGTACATGTGGGGACATTTATAAGTATAAAAATTAGTAATTCAGGACCTACGTGCCATTATCCTGTTATGAGGTTTCAGTTCTGGGCTCATGTAGAACAAGACATTGCCCAAATGAAGGGTATCTGGCTCTTTTTTTCTGGATCATTATGTCTCTACCCTAGAGTAGAACTCTTAGGAAAATCTCAAGCAAAGTTTAGGAATGATTCATATCTAAAGTCTCCCCAAAAAGGAATAAACAGTCTCTTGTAGAAAGGTACTCAGTATAAAATGTAGCTAAGCAATAGGATAGTCAAGAGGGGCGGAGCCAAGATGGCGGCATAGAAACAGGAAAATTCCGTGTGCTTCCCCTACAACCACCTCAAATACCTATAAAATATGACTAAACAAATTTTAGAGCTGCAGAACCCACGAAGTGACAGAAACAAATCTCTCGCCAAAGGCAGCCTGGCAGGCCTACAGGAAGGGTCTGTCACAGTGGGCTGGAAGTGGAGCCCAGACTGGCATGAACCATGTGGTTTTAGCCTCAGGGTGGCCCCAACCAGTGGCTGCCAGAGTACACCTCAGGAGAGTGAATCACCAGCAGCTATAGCGGTTTCCAGACTTAAATGCCAAAGAGCAAGTAAAAGGTCTGTGTGGAACTTTGTTGGAAGGGTGGGGGGGAAAGACACAAGAGCCCCGGGGCCCCTGTCCCCAGGGTGAGAAGCAGAGGAAAAGCTGTGGCTGGACAGTGTGGGTATTTTCAGAGCTCCTGGCCTGCAGATTGTAGGGGGACAAAGCAACCATTCAGAGAGTAATTGCTCTTGCTTTAACCTGCTTGGATCTGGATTGCTGTCTTGGGTGGAGGTCCTGGGGTATGTGGCAGTGGGCTAGAACTTGTGGGGGCTGCAGAGAGGGCACTTAACTAATAGCTCCAGCAGCTGCAAAAACCCCAGCAATTTAGGACAAAACTCTGCTCTATGGAAGCAGAGTTCTGCCGTGGCAAAGAGCTCAAGTCAAGTAATTGAGTGATGTCACACTCAAATAGAAATGAGGCCCAAGCCCTAAGTAAGGATCTCTGAACAGCATATTGACTTAGAAAACCACAAATAATCATAATCTATATTTTACTGTATTTTAATTTTGTAAATTTATTTTGGTAAGTATTTCCAAATTACATTTTAATCTAGTTCCAGACACTCAGGAATGTTGTGGTCCACAGTGCCCCCTGTAGTATGTGTGACATAGTATAATGGAAAGAGTGATGGACCTGAAGTTAGGGAGATCAAAGTTCAAACCTACCTCAGACACTTACTAGCCGTGTGCCATGTGAGACTGGGCAAGTCACTTAACCTCTCTCAAGTTCAGTTCCCTCATCTGCAAATGGGGATAATAATAGCACTTATCTCACAGGCTGTCGTGAGAACCAAATGACATAAGGTGCATTGCAAACCTTAAAAAGCACTGTGTAAATAATAGCTATTAATTTGGTCTATGGGAGCCATATTTGTAACTGTCATTCCTGGTTCTGGTTGACTATATGGGAACTGTGGGGGCCGCTTCACGGCATGTGAAGACCCAGAGAGGAAAGAACTTTGTATTTTGGTATGATGTGGTAGCTCTTGAATGGTTCCTTAAAGCTCCCCCAGCCCTGTGAGCATGGTGGGGTATGAGGGAAGGGTGTCCTGCCAATGAAAAGACAAGTACAGTGCCTCTTTTTTCTCCAAGACTTCCCATAAGGGGTGGAGAGCTTTTGCCACGCCAGCATTGTAGAGATTGTGCCTGTGTGGTGACTAAATCAGGGGGCCTCAATTAGGTGAATTTATGCCCGAGTCCTTGGTCTTTTCTGTGTGGAAGTTTGTGCTTTACTCATATGAGATGAAAGTATCTATTATAAGATGGGCATGATCAAGCCTAGAAGTGACTCTGTGAGTTCTTGGATCAGAGATCTTGGTTCCTACTTCAAATGGTTGTGGGGGAGTCCATTGCAACTACTCCAACACACTTGTGGAAAATAACCCCTAATAAGAGAATTGGCCCAGACTTGAACATTTTTCCAGATATATAGTAGTAGTCCATACAATGTAGAAACAAGAGGAAATGGAAAATGCCTAATTAGAAATCCTTCAAATTGCTTTATATTTTGATGAGGTTTAAATAATAACTTCCCAGAAGATTTTAACAATAGTTATCAGGGTGGCTAGGTGGCACAGTGAATAGAGCACTGGCCCTGGAGTCAGGAGGACCTGAGTTCAAATCCAGTCTCAGACATTTGACATACTAGCCGTGTGACCTTGGGCAAGTCACTTAACCCCAATTCCCCTGCCCTCTTCCCTCCAAGAAGCAAAAAACAAAAACAAAAAGCCAAACAACGGTTATGTTACTGAATTCTGTTTTAAGTTGTTCTGCTAATGCATAAAACTGATGACAATGTGGCAGTCTCTGCTACCAAATGGTAATACACCTAAATTGACAAGAAAAAGAAAATATGTTGAATCATATGGCTCGCAAGAGGGCAAACTTTAAACAGATTATTGAAATGGAAAGATCTGAAGATGTGTTTTTGACTGAGGAGAAATCTGATTTTATTATTTTTTTAAATAACTTAAGACTTTCAAAACCGTTATTTGTTGGATATTTTTGAAAAATTAAATGATTTACGCATAGCACTTCAAGGAAAGAATTGTAACATTTATGTTAAAAGGTAAAATTGACAGTTTTATGAAAAAATAGTTAATATATTAAAGAATAAGGTGGAAAATAGTTATTTAGAAATGTTTACAACAGGGACCACTAGGTGGCGCAGTGAATAGAATATCACTCCTGGAGTCAGGAGTACCTGAGTTCAAATTCTACCTCAGACACTTGACACACTAGATGTTGACGTTGGGCAAGTCACTTAACCTCAATTACCTTTCCTTCCCCCTTCAAAAAAAAATGTTTACAACTACAGGTGATGTTATAATTAAAAATAACTTTCCCAAAGATTTAATTTTAAGAGTTATAATTGAATATTTGAGGTGCCTGGAGACATAGTTTCAGAAATACTTCCCTTAAAATTTTGATTCTAAAAAACTAAGTTGGGTTCATAAACTATACTCAAGTGAAATTAAAAAACATCAAAAATCTGCTATTAAAAGTTCAAGAAGAATTTACTGAGTTATCCAATGACACAGGTTTAAAACTGAGTTTTCTAAAAAAAAAATCATTAAATGAATTTTGACTTGGGATTAGAACAGAATTTCCTACAATTTCAGAAGCAGCGCTAAACGTACTTCTGCCGTTTCATACTACATATTTATGTGAAGGTGATCTCAGCAAAATATCAACTATGAAAAACATTGAAGATGCTCCACATCCTGCAGTATCAAATACTTTGCCAAGATTTAATTCTTTATGTAAAAATAAACAAGCACATTAGTATGCAAATTCGTTTTTGTCTTTAATAAATGGTAAAATCATATGTATACCAAAGAACTGTTTTAAAATAACTTTCTTTATGATTTATTATCAGTAAATGTTTGATTTGTATACTATTTTATAAACTGGGATATACTATTTTATACCTGGGGTCACATAAAAATTTCTTGGGTAAAAAGGGGTCTCAAATAGAAAAAGTTTAAGAGCCCTGGTCTAGGTGAGGTGAATTTTTGGGCAGGGTCAGAGATCTTCTTGAAAGACTGGATTTTAAGGAAACAGAAAAAAGGGAAAACCTCTGTGAGGAGTTTAGCAGCTTCTAGAACACCTATTTTGAGGTCAGCCAGCCAAATGGCATTTATTAGGCACCTACCACATGCCTAACTGGTACAAAGTTCTTTGAATACAAAGAAAATCAAGAGAGAAATTCTCAAGGAGTTCACATTCTAAGGTGAAGGAGAGGTAGCCACAACAGGCAAAACAGCTATGTACAAACAGGATTTAGATTTTCTATCTGGTGAATTGGAGATAATCTCAGAGGTAAGGTACTAACTTTAATGGGAAATGAGATTCCAGAATTTCAAATTTGATGATGAAATATGGGTTCAAGTCTGGTCAGGAGAGCCATAGAGAACTCAGGGAAGAAATGGCGACTGGGAACAGATTCTGACCTCTTGTTCATCTGTTAGCCACACTGAGAAACAAAGTTCCTATGATACCCCGGATTCCTTTGTGGTCACCCTACCTTAGCCTATAGTGTTATGCTGAGAAAGCCAGCCTATTCAGAACTAAAACACCCTCTTGTGAAATGTGACTTACTTCTGCTGTGCTATGGAGGGGACAGAAGCCCAGAGCACCTCGTCAAGAGTTGAGAACAGTGTTGATGTAGATACAAACAGTACTCCAACCATTAAGGGTTGACTTTGTGAAGTCCCTTGTTTATTTTTTGACCTAAAGCGCCCTAAAGTCCTTTCTCCCCTTATCTTGAATCTGTACCAAAAGAATTGCTTGTCTCCCTTATTCTGTGTTACCCCCTGCCCTTTAATTTTTAACCTCTGTCCTCCTGCTCTGTCCTTAAATCATTAACCCATAAAACTTCCCCCTTATCCTGGACCATAAAATTCCTTGTCTCCCCACATCCTGGGTCATAACATTTCCTGTCTCCTTTATCTTGTGTCTCCTATCCTGTCATTCATCTTCCTCATCCTGTCCCTAATCCTTAACCTCCATAAAAACCTCTAAAACTGCATCACCATTCTGAAACCTCTATGTAAACATAACTTCCCCAAATATTGGAGTCCCACTTGGTTTTCTTGCTAGGAGACTACTTTTGCATCAGTAAAGCTCCCAATGATGGCTACAGAGAAGTTCTAAGTGAATTATTTCACACCTGAACCAGCTCTACCAGCTCTAAACCTCATCAGTGGGAGACATGTAGGGAGGTGGTAGCTTTGGAAAATGCTGGGAGGGTGGCTTGATCTTTGAAGTAACTGCTTTTTATTTACCTTATATTCCACTTTAAGTACATTTACTTTACTACGGTATCTTCTAATTTATTCTGAATTTATCAGGATATTCAGTGGACAGGGGCTCATAAAGTATAGGTTGAAAGAGGGAACCCAGGGTTGGGTTACTTCCATGTTTGTTAAATCCAAAATTCTTCTACTTGATCATAATCTTTTTTTTAAACCTTTGTTTATTTTTAGTTTACATCATTCATTTCCATGAAATTTTGAGGTATAAATTTTCTCCCTGTCTTTCCCCTACCCATCACCCCAAAACAGCGATCCCACTGTATACCCCCTCCCCCAATCTGCTCTCTCCTATATCTTCCCCCATCAACCCTCTGACTTTCTGATAGGGCAAGATGGATCTCCCTACCCCATACCTGTATATCTTATTTCCCAGCTACATGTAAATAATAATAATGATTATATATATACACAGATATTTTTTTTTTACATTTGATTTTAGAACTTTAAATTCTAGATTCTTTCCCTTCTTCCCTTGTCACCCACCCCCACTGGAAAGACAAGCAATTCAATACAGGCCCATACATGTGTAGTTACACAGAACATCTCCACAATGGACATATTGTGAAAGACTGACTACATTTCCATCTCCTTCCTATTCTGCCTCCCACTTGTACTATTCTCTACTTTGTCCCTGTCCCTTTACAGAAGTGTTTGCTTCTAACAACCTTCCCCCCCAACCTGCCCTCCATCCTCTTCCATCTTATCCCCTTCCCCCCTACTTTCCTGTAAGCCAAGATACCCAATTTAGAGTGTATGTCATTCCTTCCCTAAGCCAAATTAAATGAGAGTAAAGTTGACTCTTTCCCTTTTGCTTTCCTGTTCTTCCCCTCCATTGTAACAGTTATCCCTTGCCTCTTCTATATGAGAGGATTAACCCCATTCTGTCTCTCCCTGTCTTCTCTCATTCTATTCCTCTCCCACCTCTCAATTTCACCTTTTAAAATATCATCCCTTCCTATTCAATTGATTCTGTGCCCTCTGCCTATATACACATATATACACACTCACATATGTATTCCTACACATATATACCCTCCTATATAGACATATTGTATAATATACACACACATATATATTATATACATATATACATTTATATTCCCTTCAACTATCCTCATACTGAAAAAAGTTTCATAAGTTACAATGACCATTTTTCCATGTTGGCATGTAAATAGTTCAACTTTGGTAAGTTTCTTATGATTTCTTTACCCTGTTTACCTTCTCATGCTTTTCTTGCTTATTGTATTTTTTTGTCTTTTTTTTTTTTGGAGGGCAATTGGGGTTAAGTGACTTGTCCAAGGTCACATGGCTAGTAAGTGTTAAGTTTCTGAGGCCAGATTTGAACTCAGGACCTCTTGACTCCAGGGCCAGTACTCTATTTACTGCGCCACCTAGCTACCCCCTTGCTTATTGTATTTGAATGTCAAATTTTCTTTTCAGTTCTGTTTTTTTTTTTTTTCATCAAGAATGCTTGGAATTCCTCCACTTCATTGAATGATCTTATTTTCCCCTGGAACAGTATACTCAGTTTTGCTGCGTAGGTGATTCTTGGTTTTAATCCTAGCTCCCTTGATCTTCAGAATATCATATTCCAGGCCCTTTGATCCCTTACTGTAGAAGCTGCTAGACCCTGGGTTATCCTGATTGTGTTTCTATAGTATTCAAATTGTTTATTCTTGGCAGCTTTTAACATTTGCATCTTGATCTGGGAACTCCAGAACCTGGCTATAACATTCCTAGGAGTTTTCTTTTGGGGATCTTTTTAAAGAGGTGATAGGTGAATTCTTTCAAGTTCTATTTTGCCCTTGGTTCTAAAATATCAGGGCAATTTTCCTTCAGAATTTCTTGAAGGATGCTTTCTAGGTTCTTTTTTTTTGATCATGGCTTTCAGGTTGTCCAATAATTTTAAAATTGTCTCTCCTGGATCTATTTTCCAGGTCAGTGTTTTTTTTCAAGGAGATATTTCACATTGCCTTCTTTTTTTTTTAAATTTTTTTTGGATCTGTTTAATAATATCTTGATTTCTCATGAAGTCATTCACTTCCATTTGCTCCACTCTAATTCTGAAGGAA
>CM053598.1:183391337-183410996 GCA_028646575.1 Pseudocheirus occidentalis
CCAATCTACATTTTTCTTGGAAGCTTTTGGTGAGGGAGTTCTGACTGTGTTGTCTTCTTCCCATTCCATGCTTTGATTGTTTTTGTCCCCCAAAAAGGAATCTAAAATTAGATTGCTGGGCTTGCTTTGCTTCCTTTGCCTGCTCATGTTGCCAGTCAATTACTTGACTTTTGGGCTCAGTAGAACTCTGAGTCCAGAGGGGAGAGCTTTGTCCCAGCTGCTGGGGCTATTAGGAGGCCACCATCTCTGCAGCCCCCACCAGCTTTGGCTCACTGATCACATGCCTCAGGACCACCACCCAAGACCATGATCCCAATATAGGCCTATTAAGGCAAGAATGCTTAGCCTCTGAATGACTGTTTGGCCCCCTGCTATCTGCAGGCCAGGAGCTCTGAAGCAGCCATGTGGAGGTGGCAGCAGGGCCACCGCCCACTGCTTCTTGCCCTGGAAGCAGACAGCTAGACTCTCTCTCCAAAATTTAGCCAAGTTCCACTGACCTTTCACTTAGTCCTTGTTTTTTATGGGCTGATAATTCTGGAAACAGCCACAGCTGCCAGTGATCCGCTCTCTTGAAAGCTCTAGCCACGGCTTGTTCTGACCACTCTAGGGCTCTAGCTGTGGGTTCATGCGGTGCTGATCTGGGCTCCCAGCACACTGCAATGAACCCCTTCCCGTCTGCCTGCCAGGCTTCCTTCAGCGGGAGCTTTGATACTCTGTAATTTTGTGAGTTCTGGAGCCTAATCATAATCTTTTATCATTCCATTTTTGCTCTGCTTTATGACCCCTCACCCTGTTCTTTGTCCTTATCATGGGTACCTTTATGCCTCAGTAATTTCCCATGCCACAATTCCTGTACTGGCTACACTTTTCTTCCCTCTCTAGCTTTAACTCGTGGCGAATCCGTTCAGTGCTATACTAACTGCTGTGCTCGAGTCCTTTGCCTCCTTGCCCCAGTGCTCATCATGTCTTGTGAAACTCCAACTCGCATTATTTCCATCATCTGCCGCTGCCAGTCTCTCAAACTTCCCGTGCTGTTGAATGTTATTGGAAGAAATCACAAAACTGCGCTGATTGATCTACTACAAAGGTATGTTGCATCATCTCTGGTAAGGCAATCCTTTTGCATCTTCCTAACAATTCCTATTCCAGGATTAGCTCATCACCTGAAATCTCATCATCTTAGAAGTCATTTGGGTTTGATACTTAACATCTTCTCAACATCTTCAGTCATCACTCACACCCTTCAACTGGAGGACTGGAGGGTGGAGCAATGAAATCCTTCCAAGACCTCCTTTCACCTAGGACTCAGGTCACTTCATTTAATATGAGCTCTCATGGGAATCCATGAACATCATGCTTCTTGACATCAACTGACATGGTTTGAGGTTTGCTGGGAACCCTGAAATATCAGGGTAGCAGTTGGCATCTACTTGGAATGAATTCATAGACTCCAAGACCAGTCTTCCAGTTAAGAGGCAAATTCTGTTATTCTAACACCAATAGAAGTGAGCAGGGTTCCTAGTGAACCTGCAAATTGATGAGGATGATGCTGGTGCTTATATACAAATGGGAGTGTCAAAGGATCTGGAATTAAGGAGTAGTAAGTAGTCTGGGGTGGGCCTACTATTCCCCCCTTCCTTTTTAGTTTTGAGTTTTCTTCCACAAAATGACTAATATGGAAATGTTTTACATTGTTGCACACATATAACATATATCAGATTGCTTACTGCCTCAAGGTGGGGGGAAGGGAGAAAGGGAAGGATAGGATTTGAAACTCAAGATTTTTTTTAAAAATGAATGTTAAAAATTGTTTTTACATGTAACTGGGGAAAAATAAAATACTATTTAAAAAAATTGCATTGCCAATAGACATCTCAAACTCTTCATGTCTAAAATAGAACTCATTGGGCCAGCTAAGGTGGCACAGTGGATAGAGCACTGGCCTTAGAGTGAGAACTGCCTGAGTTCAAATCTGGCCTTGGACACTTACTATGTGACCCTGGGCATATCACTTAACCCTGCTTACCTTCAAAATAAAATTTAAAAGCTCATTAATTTTTCCCCTCCCAAACCTCCTCCTCCTAACTTCTCTATTTGAAGGACACCACCATCTTTCCAGTATCCCAGACTTCACTCCTTGCTTGAACTCACCTAACATATCCAAACTGTTTAAAATGACTTGTTTATTTACTTTTAGTTTACAAGATTCAGTTCCAGAGTCCCTTAAGTTTCAAGTTTTCTCCCCTCCCTCTTCCTCCCTAACCCCCCCCTACCCCCCCCCCCCCACCATGGCGGCATGCAGTCAAGTATAGGATCTGCAGATACTTTCACATTGAACATTAGTCTGGTTGTATAGAAGGGTTGTAACTGATGGAGTGAACAATAGGAAAAAGCAAACAAAGCCAAACATGGAAAAGAGCGATAAGCAAACATATCCAAACTGTTGCTAAGTCTTGTGATTTCTACCTTTGTGATATTTCTTGAGTAGATTCCCTTCTCTCCACTCACACAGCTGCCATCCTGGGGCAGATTCTCATTGTCTCAAGCCCAGACTACTGAAATAACCTTCTGGTTATTTTCCTTGCCTCAAGTCTGTCCCCATTACAGACCATCCTCTGTTCAGGCTGTTGGATTGATCCTCCTAATACACAGGCCTGACCATATAAACACCCCCCTCTGCCCAGTTCAGCAAATTCCAATAGCTTTCTCTTATCTCCAGGGTCAAACATTAAGTCCTCTATTTAGCTTTTAAAGCCCTTTACAACATAGTTTCTTCTTCCCTTTCCAATCTTCTTACCCTTTATTCCCCTCTATATACTCTGTGATCCAGCTTCTCTGGCCATCTAGGTTGTGCCTTGCATATGACCCTTCCTTTCCTGACTGACTGTCCCTCGTGCCTGGAATGTTCTCCCTCTTTACCTCTGCCTCCGTTAACCTCTCCCTGGGTTCCTTTAAACCTCATTACCAGTTCTACCTCCTGCATGACCTCTTTGCCAGTGGTCTCTGCTGCTAATGCCTACTGTTAACGCCGTATGTATCTTGTACGTACAGCTTCTTTTTGCATGTTCTCTCTCCCATTAGCACCTTGAAAAAAGAGATGTTTTTGCTTTTCTTTGTATTCCCAGCAATTATCTCAGTGCCTGACACATAGTAGGTACATAATAATTATTGATTAAATAAGCAATGTCTTTGTGACAAGACTGTGAGGTGCACATTTTATATTTCCTTGTACATTTATTATTCATGTTTAATGATATTTTTAGTGTCATAAATCCCTACTTCCTGCGTTCTTATTGCATTCTTCCATTCTATCTCCTATAATTATGATCTCTCTCTGGTCGTCTGGTCATGGAATTGCTGATAAGAAAGTAGGTAGCTGATAGTCATTCCTTTTTTTTTTTCCTAATTGACATGAGATTTTTTTTTTTTTTTGCGAGGCCATTGGGGTTAAGTGACTTGTCCATGATCACACAACTAGTAAGTGTCAGATGTCTGCTCTGACACTAGATTTGAACTCAGGTTCTCTTGACTCCAGAGCTGGTGCATTATCCACTGTGCCACCTAGTTACCCCAGAAGAAGGGATTTAGACCTGAAAAAAGACTTTTGAGATCATCTAGTCCAAGCCTCTTTTTAAAAAAAAAGTTTTAAAAAATGCATATTTTAACAGTCTTTAAAGCATTCTTTTGAGTTCCAAACTCTCTTCCTCCTGTCCCTCCCTTATCCACCGAGAAGGCAAGCAATATGATATTAATTATACATGTGAAATCATGCAAAACATTTCTATATTAGCCACATTGCAAAAAACAAAGCAAGAAAAATTAAGAAAAAGAGACAATTATACTTCAATTTTCACTCATAGTTCATCAGTTCTCTCTCTGGAGGTTGATAGTGTCTTTCATAACGAGTCCTTTGTAATTGTCTTGGATCATTGTGTTGATCAGAGGAGCTAAGTCTTTCATAATTGATCATTATTACAGGATTGCTGGTACACCATTCTGCTTGCCTGACTTCGCATCAGTTTATATAGGTCTTCCTACATTTTTCTGAAACCATCTCCCTCATCATTTCTTATAGCACAAAGTACTCCATTACAGTCATATGCTACAATTTATTCAGTCATTTCCCAATTGATGGACATCCCCTTAATTTCCAATTCTTTGTCACTACAGAAAGGGTTATTTTAAAAATAAAAATAAATAATATAAAAATAATAAAATAAAATATTTTTATACGTATAGGTCCTTTTCTTTTTTCTTTGATGTCTTTGGGGTACAGGCCTAGTAGTGGTATGGTTAGGTCAAAAGGTATGCATGGTTTTGTAGCCCTTTGGGCATAGTTCCAAATTGTTCTCTACAACTCGATCAGGGATTCATTAGTGTACCTATTGTCCCTTATCCCTTCTAGCATTTGTCATTTCTGATAGGTATGGTGCTATGTACCTCAGAGTTGTTTTAATTTGTATTTCTCTAATTAATAGTAATTGAGAACATTAAAAAAATATTACTGTAGATATATTTGATTTCATCTTCTGAAAACTGCCTGTCCATATCCCTTGACAATTTATCAATTGGGAAATGGCTCTTATTTTTATAAATTTGACTTAGTTCCCTATATATTTGAGAAAAGATGCCTTTATCAGAGAAACTTGATAGATTTTTAAATATAATTTCATGGTCTATGATACCTTGTAGCTCAATGTAGTTCCCCTGATTATCTCTTTCAATTTGGTCTGTTTTTGCTTTTATTTTGTCTGAGAGCATGATTACTAACCCTGTCTTTTTTCTTCAACTGAAGCAGATTAGATTCTGCTTCAGTCCTTTCTTTTAACTCTTTACGTGTGACTTTCTGTTTCAAGTATGTCTCTTGTAAACAATATATTGTTGGATTCCAATTTCTAATCCATTTTGCTATCTACTTCTGTTTTATTGGTTAGCTCATTACATTCACATAGATGGTTCTGATTACTAACTATATATTTCTCTTCATCTTATTTTTTTCTGTTTATCCTTCTTTCTCTTTTTTTGAATCCTGTCCCTCCTCAAAAGTGTGTTTTACTTCTGACCACTGCCTCCCTTAATCCAGCCTCCATTTTATCATCCCCTCCCCTTTTTCTTATCCCCTTCTTCTCCTATTTCCCTGTTGGGTAGGATAGATTTTTATACCTGAGTGTGTGTGTGTGTGTGTGTGAGTGTGTGTGTGTGTGTGTATTCTTCCCTATTTGGACCAACTCTGAAGAGAGTGAGGTTCAAATAGTGCCTCCCCCTCACTTTAAAAGCTATTCCTTGTGTGTCTTTTTTGTGAGAGAATTTTCTCCATTCTATCTCTTCTTTCCATTTTCTCTTAGTGCCTCCCTCTTTCTCACCCCTTCATTTCGTTTTTTAGATCATTCCAACATAATTGAGGCACACTCATGCACTCTGTCTATGTAGACTTCTTCTAACTGTCCTAATAATGATAAAGTTCTTAGGAATTACATGTATCATTTTCCCATGTAGGAATGTAAACAGTTAAAGTTTATTGAGTCCTTTATGATTTCTTTTTCATGTTTACCTTTTTATGCTTCCCTTGAGTCTTGTGTTTCAATGTTAGATTTTTCTGTTCTTGGTGTTTTCTTCAGGAATGCTTGAACATCCTCTATTCATTACATATCCATTTTTCCCCTGAAGGATTATGCTAAGTTTTGCTGGGTATGTTATTCTTGGTTGTAATCCTAACTCCTTTGGCTATTGGAATATCATATTCTAAGCCTTCCACTCCTTTAATGTGGAAGCTGCTAAATCTTGTTTGATCCTAACTGTGGTCCTAGAGAATATCGATTATAATATCAATTATCAGTATCAACTATCTAGAGAATATTTGGTTAATCCTAATTCCTTTATTAGTCTCAAACTAAGGAAGCCATCAAACAGTAGTATTTGAATTCAACTGATGTCCCAAGACATTAGGTATCTACTCTATGCTAGGCACTGGGAATAAAAAGACAAAAAAAGAAATAGTCCCTGACTTTAAGAAGCTTGAACTTTGTTGATGAAAACAACATGAATAGAGATAGTTATAATTTTAGTTTATAAATTGTAGTGCCAATGCAATATTCACAGCACTGACAATGACCATAAATATGCCAGCATAGTTCTCAATTGCAAAATGTAACAGACACCATATAGAAGACCAAAGCAAAACACTTATTCAGACAACAGAAAACCAAATTCCAACACCAGGAAACTGAATCCATCAGAGCAACACAGAAGTTAATACAGCATAGCACAGCATAAAGCCACACCATCCTTTAATCTTCCCACAAACACTTACACTTACACAAATACTTATAGCAGGGAACAAACACTCAACAAGCCTAGCTGTCTCCCTGGGTGTGTCCTTTGTCTCCCACCATCTAGTTGCTCTGACTCCCAGCTTCCTGTGGACTCTGCTCTACCCTTCATCAAACTCTTCCTACCACAGGTTCCATGTAATTACATTAAGCCTATTAGGGGCCAAGGAAGATCTTCAAATTACTATCACTATTACATACACACACACACACACATATATGCACACACGTACGTATATATGTATATATACATGTGTACACACAGGTATATTTCCACATGAATATATAATGTACTATATATTACTATATACACACATATAAAACATCTAGTACTATATATGGTAGTATCATACACACATATCTACACATAATATATACATATATAGAATATACATGAACTATACATTTGCTGTTGTTTCAGTCTTGTCCAACTCTTTGTGACCCTATTTGGGATTTTCTTGGCAAAGATACTGGAGTGCTTTGCCATTTCCTTCTCCAACTCATTTTACAGATAAGGAAACTGAGGCAAACAGGGTGAAGTGACTTGCCTGGGGTCAGAAAGCTGGTAAGTGTCTGAGGACAGATTTAAACTCAGATATTTCTGTCTCCAGGCTCAGAATTCGATCCACTTAGCTGCCCTGGCACTCTTATGTATAGTACTTGAATAGATAAACCCATTTAAGTACTATACACAATACTAGACAGATGCGCTATCTATGTCCTACGTGCTATATAATACTATATGTGTATTGTGTAATATAGTATATATTACTAAATACATGTCGCATATATAGCACAAATATACACATGAACACACAGTATTTACTTACCTCTGTCTACGTTGTTTTCACATTTAGAAGGGCTCAAGCTCCTTGTGGTCAGGAACTGGTTTTTTTGGGTTTTTTTTTTGTCTTTTTAAGTCCACTGCCTGGCACACAGTAGGCACTTTATTATGGGAACTTCAGTTAAATTCAAATACCACTAAGTGTTTGTTTGAGGGTTTCCTTGGTTTCAGACTAACAAAGGAATTAGTGCTAATTAAAGAGTACAGACAGATACTATATATATAGTATTGTAGATGTATATGTATGTGTATACACACACACATACACACACACACACACACACACACACACACTCACTGCTCTGAAAATTGTTTCTGGGTCCCCTGTAGAGCATCAGCAACACATGGAAAATACTTCTGTCTTGGACTTATTTATTTTTTCCCTCTGTAAAACGAGAAGCTTAAATTAAATGATCTTTAATCTCGTTTCCAAATCTAACATTCTATAACCATTTCCCTACCTCAAAGCCTATTTTTCTTTCTTTTTCTTTTTCCTCTTTGGAGTGGGCGAAGGCTGGGCAATTGGGGTTAAGTGACTTGCCCAAGGTCACACAGCTAGTAGGTGTTAAGTGGCTGAGACCGAATTTGAACTCAGGTTCTTCTGACTCCAGGGCTGGTGCTTTTATCTGCTGCACACTCAGCCGCCCCTCAAAGCCTATTTTTCAAGCCTACTACTCTCCCAACTCCCACTCCCAGTGGTAGTTCTGGTCCTCAAAGTGAAGTTACTACATCTGCCCCCAGATGTAGAAGCTCCAGAGGGCCTTGAGAGTTTGGAGATTAGGGCCATGGCATTAGATACACCCATTCCAGACACCCGTGCTTTTAGTACCAAGTTTGGGGTTTGTTTCTTTTTGTAGTTTTCTTTGTCTATCAGCTTGACTGAGCAGAATTTAGCAAAGGCTTGGTTTTCCAAACATTTTTGTTGGGAATATCTTACTTGTGTTGAAGAAAGTGGAGGATACTTTGAGTAAAAAGGGTGCAAATGATTTGGATTTGGAAGTCAGAACTAATCTGTTGAGGTTGAATGGCTTCAAGGGACACTTATATGGAGGGAGACTGAATTCAAACCAGTGGGGAAAAAAGTGTGAAATCAGGTTACATGTTAACTCACTAGCGAGGACCAAATTAAAAAAAAGATCAGGTGGCAATATAGCCCGTTCAAAGTAGTAGGTTCAAGTCTCTACTTTGTTCCTTAACCCTCTGCACCCTTGATTGTTTGTCAGATGTTTAGCCAATTTCTCAGGACTTCCTGATGAGCTTTAAAACACCTGGTGTGACTCAGCCCTGGCAGGAGGGGAGTTATTTTGCAACTAACTGGGCAAATTAAACTAGACTGATGTCACCTCCTCTTCTCTCCTCTCCCTGGAAAAGCAAACTGTCAGTTATCCCAGTCACATCTTTGCTGGCAGGCATGAGCAAGAGCCCTTTGTTTATCTATAAAATGAATTACAGCCATTGGTTAGAAATGAATTGAGAGTCAGGGATAGAACTTGGACATTGAAAAGCTGCCTAGACTGGTGTCATTATTATATAACAGTACCATGTACCAGAGAGGTTGTGTGGTACAGTGAATAGAGAGGTGGCTTTGGAATCAGGAAAATGTGGGATTAGATCTTTTCTGTGGCACATACTGGCTATGTGAACCTGCTTATCCTCTCAGGGTCGCAGGCACTCTGTGGCTATAAATTGCAGGTACTAATCTGCATTGTTAAAATTTCTACAGTGCAAGTTCCCTATGCCACTAACAATGCTCTGGCCTCTCTTCCTCTTCTCTTACTCGCCAGATCTCCCAAGTTATGTGCATAATAATGCTTGTGGAAGTGTAGGAATCAGCTGAGTCAATCACTCCATCCCACTTAATTTCTTAATTGGGTGACTAAAGATATTTTGGATCTATCAATCAGTCAAAGGCATCAGACTAATTTAGGCCTTGTTATGCTCTAAAGGTCTTCTATAAAATAGCAAACTATTTCAAAGCCCAGCGTTAGACTCTCTAACAGCTTACAGGAGAGAACAGCCCCAGTCAAGCCTCTGAGAGGGGATTGCTTAGGGGTAAGAAATGGAACCTCTGTCTTTTGGCCCCTCCTTGCCTAGAAGAGGACCTTGTGAACTTGGAAAGTTGAGAGGATTTGGACTTCTCATCCTACTAGTTATTTCAAAACCAAATGACGGCAGCGTCTATTGGGAGGTGATAAAAAATAATAATTTATATTATTTTTATATTTATATGATTTTATGAAGCACTTAATATGTAGCACTAACACATATAGAACTTACTATGTGCCAGGCACTGTACTAAGCACTTTTGATTCTCATTTGATTCTTACAACAGCTCTGGGAAGTGGGTGCTATTATTATCCCCATTTTACAGATGAGAAAACTGAGGCAAAAGTCACACAGCTAATAAGTGTATGAGGCCAGATTTTAACAAAGGTTTCCATGATTCCAGGGCCAGAATTCTATCCCATGTACCACCTAGGTACACTGAGACTGCTTTAGGGTTCTACAAAGAGCCCGGCAGAAAGCTACACCATGCCTAAGGGAAACTTTATGAGTACTTCATGAAAGGGAGAAAAGGACTTCCAACAATCAGGCTTTGTGAGTCACTACTTTGCCACATGTCATCTCTGAACTTGAGCCCATTTCCCCCTGTATTCTCTAGGTATTGGTGGCAGAATGTGTTGTAGGAAGAATGTTTTGAATCAACTGTCCTTATATATAACCTTAGTAAATACCTGTAATGTTAATGGAATGTAAGATCTTCCATGTCCATTGTGATCCATGCCCATGTGGCCATACGTGTCCCCTTTTCCCTTGGAATAGGAGCTGTGAGGATGACTAGGTGGCTCAGTGAGTAGAGCACTGGCCCTGGAGTCAGGAGGACCTGAGTTCAAATCTGGACTCAGACACTTGACACACTAACTAGCTGTGTGACTTTGGGCAAGTCACTTAACCCCCATTGCCCTCCAAAAAATAAGATAAAAATAAATTTTGGGGCGGCTAGGTGGCGCAGTCAATAGAGCACTGGCCTTGGAGTCAAAAGGACCTGAGTTAAAATCTGGCCTCAGACACTCTACCCAAAAACTAGCTGTGTGACCTCGGGCAAATCACTTAACCCCAATTACCCTCCAAAAAATAAAAATAAAAAAATAATAGTAAAAAAGGAATAGGAGCTGTGTTCCCAGGTCTAAAGGTACATAGGTATTCCAATCATGGATGTCTTGCTGCTTCACAGCTGTTGTCACATCCTGAATCACATAGAGCCCATTGGAGGAGGAGCTTGCTTAGGGGGAGGCTTGCTTGCAGGATGACTTTCACCCCTCTTGGTACTTAGCCAATTCGGCCCTGAGCCCCATGGGTTGTGATACCTTCTGGCTCTCAGTTTACCAGTTGAAAACTATTATCTACTGGGAGGTTGTATTCTACTTTGGGGATTTGCTTATGAGAAGGATCTTTTGATTCCCTGGACGGGACTCTGAGTAACCATTTGTTAAGAGCCCCCTACAACCCAGAAGTTTGTGCTCTCCCAATCTGGTGGTAGGTGGTTGTATTACTTCGTTTGACAATGGAGGCCCTGTCTGTTGAATCTCTGTGATAATTTCTCTGCTTGTATTTTCTACTTATCTGTAATTAAAGTAAGATTGTTGACCCCTTTAAAATTTCCTTTAGTAAAGCAGATCAAAGAACCTGCGCTGGCCTGTATTCAGACAGATATACTTCAGTCATTTTTGAGATGATACCCTAGTCTTGCTTTTCTTGCCTATGAGGGCCACTCCCTTTCTTGTAAAGGATTCTGCCCATAGTAGTATATATGGTGGTGATCATCTGTATTAAACTCACCCGTTCCCATCCATTTACATTCACTGATACCCAAGATGTCAGGGTTTAATCTTTCCATTTCCTGCATGACCACATGCAGCTTACCATGGTTCATAGATTTTACATTCCAGGTTCCTAATACATTATTGATGGGGTGGCTAGATGGTGCAGTGAATAGAGCACTGGCCCTAGAATCAAGAGGACCTGAGTTCAAATCCAGCCTCAGACACTTAACATTAGCTGTGTGACCTTGGGCAAGCCACTTAGCCCTAACTGCTCTCCAAAAAAATATATATATATGTTATTGATCTTCACAGCATTGGACTTTTCTGTTGTCACCAGACACATCTGCAATTGGACGTCCTTTCAACTTTGGCTCAGCTGCTTCACGTTTGGTCCAGGAGCTACGTGTGGTTTCTTCAGCTCTTCCCCAGCAGCATATTGGACACCTTCCAACCTGAGGGAATCATCTTCTGATGCCATCTCCTTTATCATAATAGTTCTGTCCACGGGTTTGTTTTTTGTTTATTTGTTTGTTTGTTTTTGCAACGATACTGGAATGGTTTGCCATTTCTTTCTCCAATGGAGAAGGGTTACCAGAAACGATGATTACCGGCAGATAATAATAATAAAAATTATAAAGCAGCTGTAGCAGTAGCTAGTGCTTACATAGCAGTTACTATGTGCCATAAGCCCTTGTTAAGTCCTTTACAGTTATCTTGTTTGAACAACAGCCCTGTAAGGTATGTGCTGTTATTGTCTCCATCTCATAGAAGAGCAAACTGAGGCAAATGAAGTTGGAGTGACATGCCCAGGGTCACACAGCGAATAAGTGTTCAAGGCTGAATTTGAACTCAAGTCCTTCTGACTCTGGGTCCTGCCTGCGCTCTGTCTTCTGTGCCACTTACTGTCCTTGAAGGAGTTTGGCTGTACAGAGCACAGGTAAAGGAAAAGTGACTGGTTAGCAATTCTGAAAAAAATAGTTCATGTTTTAAGTATCAAATAGCCTTGAAGAATATAATAGGAGCTAAAGGTCACTGGGTCATGTTTTAAATCTTCACTGTTTTGTTCCTTTGAGTTTATATTTTAAGTATTTCTTTTGTCTGGACGAAATAAATAACTGTCCTATGTCTAATTTGTATTCTACACTGAATGCCTTTCTGATACCTTTTACTGAGAACTCATCTGAGCCCAACCTAAGCTTCCTTAAAGTGATTTTCCCTGAGTCTCTGTGGTGACAACAAAAAGAGCCAGGAAATGAAAGAGTCTGGATCTTCTCTACTGGTCCAAGCTTTCCTAAGATTGAACCCCAGATCTGTATGAACCTTGACTTTGGGTGACTTTCAGTAAGAGATGAGTACTAGTCCTCTGGGCTAGTGCCAAAGTTTTGTTAAAAGATACAGCTGGTCAGTGACTTACCTAAATCTTAAACTCTGTTCTCCTGATTCCAGCCAACTCCAGTGTTTTTTCCCCCATTATTTCAGTTGGTTTTGTATTCACCATGTGCTCCTGGCCCTTGGTCATTTGCTACACTGTGAGAAGGGAGAGTAGAAAGAGTTCCTCATTGCTTTTTAGCTGCTTAGAAATAAGGATGAAGAATCAACTATGCAACCTCCCCCCCCCCAAAAAAAAACAAAATGAAAAACCCCACAACTTGAAGCTCTATTGCTCTATCATTGAACAATACTTGAAGATGACAATGTCAAAAATCATTAATATTGTCACTTATTATGTTAAATCCTTTCATTAGGAGGCTCCAGTGCCTGTTTAGGTGCTTGACAGCATGGAGGATTTCTGCATTCGAGAAGACAGTCATCATGGTTGGCCAGAGACGTGGGCTTTGAAGGGATAGTGCGAAGCCAAGGGGAAATGTAACATTGCCTATTTAGGAGTTCCATGAAGTTTCACATTTTGATATTTAAGTCCTAATCTCCTAGAAGAGTAGAATAATAGTGAGTTTGTTTACATTTCTGTCAATGCACTTGAGTATGAGTAGTTTCGTGTTACTGAATTCTGTTTTAAATCTTTCTGTCAATGTGAGCTGGTGAGAGCCTTTTATGTGTAGGAAAGAAATACCTGTCCAGTATCTGATTTATATTGTACAGTGAGTACTTACTGCTAGTGAGTTGGTTCGGGTAAATACTAGTCACTATGAGTCAAAACTATGCTTTAAATAATTTCCTTCTAGGCTCCAGGGTGTGTGTGTGTCTGTCTGTTTGTCTGTCTGTCTGTCTGTCTAGAGAGCTGAGAACTAATACATCAAAGATTGGGAGAAAAGGAGATAATGTATCTTACTGAGAGTCTGACAGCGGGTCATGACTTACCAGAGTCTTAAACTCTGTTCTCCAGACTCCAAGTTCAATGTTTTTTTTCCCCCTATAGAAAGTTGTAGTAGAAAGCTTTGGATTTCTCTCTGGCCATCAATAATAAATTTAAGAACAAACACACAAATTTAAGAACAAACAAAAATAGATAGAAAATCTATTTCAGGAGAAGTCTAATCAAGACAAATGAAACATGGAATGTGTTCATAGTGTCTGGCACATAGTAGGGACTTAATAAATATCATATTGATGTTGGGAATGAACACTTGTTCACTGATAGTTGGAGGCTAACATGGATGGCTCGAGCAATATTAGCCTCTGACCCATGTTATAGAATAAACTCAGTTAAAAAGAGGAACAGCTTAAGCTTGCCTATGTTATTATTCTTTGGATGTGCCTGCAGAAGCCACTATGGTCACAGCTGGCTGGCTGGTGATGTTGACTAGGAAACATTGAAATGATAGGAGAGAGAGAGGAAGAGGGGGGAAGGAGGGAAAGGAGAGAGAGGAAGAGGAGAGAAGTCTTAATCTTTCAGGGAGGGACTTTAAGAGATGGATCAGGTCTTTGATAGCACTGATAAATGAGAGTTTAGTGGGTCTGACACCTGGTTTTGAATGCTAGGACCACCAGGAACGCCTCGGAGAGAACCAACGTTCCTTTCCCTCCCCCAGTGTCCTAGAAAGGGCAAGTAAGGGAGCTGAATATATTCCACAAATCTCCTGTAAGTGGAAGTATGTGTCACATCTTAAAACTCCTTAATTGTGTGTTTTCTTTCAAGTTCCACTCCTCGATGATGACCCTTCAGTTGTCAGATGCTTAACCTCCCAGAAGTACAGAATCTCAGACTTGACTGATTTTTTGCTGAGTCTGTGCCAGCAATGAGCACCCTGTGACGCAGGTATGTTTGATATTTTCTTTTCTCCTTTAAAAGGTCATTTTTTTTACTAGCCATGTACACTGCTAAGCCTATACCTAAAAGAGATTATAGAAAGAAGAAATGGTCCTTTATGTACAGAAGTATTTATAGCAGCTCCTTTTGTGATGGCAAAACACTGGAAACCAAGAAGACGTCCTACAATTGAGGATACGTCAAGTGGTAGCATATGAATGTGAAGAGAACTCTTATGCTGTAAGGAAAGAACAAACAAATGATTTAAAAAAGAATTTAAAAGACTCATATAAACTGATGCAGAGGGAAGCAAGCAGAATCAGAAGAAAAATTTATACCATAAATAGTATCATAAAAATGAACAATTTTGAGGATGTTTATAAAATGATGAAGGATAAAATGTGTAGAACCAAGAGAACAAGGTGTACAATAACAACAATACGAGGAAAACAAACAGCTTTGAAAGCTCTAAGAACCATGATCAATACAAGGACCATTCATGATTCTGGTTATGCAACATAGGTGACAGAGGTATGGTGCAGAATGAGACATACATATATACAGACACATATTTGTATACTATTATTGAAGGAATTTATTTTGCTTGAGCTTATTTGTCACAAGAAATTTGCTTTTTTGTTTTTTTCCCCCTTCCCAGTGGGGTAAAGGGTGGGAGGGAGAGAAAATAGATTTATGTTAATTTAAAAAATAGATGGAGTGGTGCTGTAGATGTGAAATGCTACATCAACTTTCCAACAAAGTCACTGTATTAGTAGTTTTACTTTGTTTTAAGATATTGCATAAAGTGAGAGTAAACTGAAAATGTAATGTAAAAGCAAAACATCAATAGAAGTGGAAAAGAAAAGGTGTGGGGGGGAATATAAAATACTCATATTAATTTTTTACATATCCAAGCAGGAGCTTGTCTATGGACATTGATTTGACTTTGGGTCAAAGGTTGTAAGTCTCTTCTTTACACATGCTGCCCAAGAGAGCACATGCCTGATTATTTGGGGCCTCAGTAACACTTCATCTATCTGAAACTCAGCTTTCTGAGTAATTTAGAATGAAACCAAAAACAGGAAATAAGCAAAATTATTGGTGCAGAGAAAACAAGTGTCAAAACTCTATACACTAAAGCCCTTCATTCCATAATTCAGATCCTATTTACTTTTATTTTATACAGAGTTCTAATAACATTGGTTATTTGGTTTCTAAACTCACAATAATTTAAAAGTAATGAATTAAAAGCAGGGAGAGGGCAGACTTACAGATAGCAGAAAGAAGTGACAGTTGCCAATTTGAAGAAACATAAAATTTATGCAAATTAGACACTGTTCAATAAGCACAGTAATCTGGGGGGACATTCGGTATAAGAGCAAATAACTATATGAATTTAACGGGGTGGGGGGAATTAGATTACTGAATCAATTCACAACATAATTATTGGTTACATTGACCTTGAATTGTTAGGGAAAGTTTTAATTATCAGGTTTCCATCAAAATGGTTTAAAGCTAGGGTTTAAAAACTACTTGGAAAATGGGACTATTTCTTGGTGCCTCTTCTTTTTAGTTTATATTCAAATACCCTAATAGTTATGTTAGGTTGAGTGAGAAAGTAGGAGACAGAGGCTCTTCCTGATAATTGGGCATGAGGTTGAACTTTGTCTGGCTTTTTTTTTTTTTGAGGCAGGCCCTCCATATCTCTCAGTCTATTCTGTGGCTGTTTGTGGGCTGATTCCAGTAGTATTTGGCACAGAAGCTTTGATCTGCTCTGTTTTTCTGACCTAGGTTGCCTTATCCCTCCTTAGGCAGCTTGGCAGCCCTCTGCTATTTACCATATTGGTGCCAGACTTAGTGTGGACCCCTGATCTGCTTTATCCTTACTGTAACTCAGCATTTTCAAGCTCAATCAGTCCATCACCTTCAGCCTCTCCAGCAACAGGGCTTACAAGTATACACTGTCCCATCTACTCTTGGTGACATCCTAAACAGAGAGACAGCTATTTCTCAAACTTCCATTGGCACAGAGCGCTTAATTCCACCCTGGCTTTGACAGTTGAACTTCTGCCTAATATCGTCAATAGCTTACTTTACCTTTAGCAAGATAGGGCAGGTAAGGCAAAAACACCATCCACAATTTTTGGAGCTCAGGCTATGAAAAATGAAACTTCCCTGAGTAAACTGTTGATGGGATATAGTCATTTCTCCTTCACGAGGACAGTTCCTTGGCTAGTATCTGGCTGCTGACTTCTAACCAGATGAAAACAGTCCAGAAGCTGCACCATCTAAAATGACTTCACATTGTAGCTTGGGCTACTGAGAAGACCATGCACATGCCAGAGGTGTGTGCTCATTGTTTCCATCTCTTCTTCAGAGGGAGGCTGCAAATGGTAAAAACAGGTAGATAGTCTAGTTGGTCTGGACCAAAGAAAGGACGAGTCACTGTATTTCATTACTTCAGCATTTGCTGAAACTATTAGCAGTTCTCCTACGCCTAGCTCCTTTTCTGTCAGAATGCTTAAGGAACAACTGATAAATCAGAGAAATAGCTCTGGAGCAAGCTGAGTGAGGTGGTTCCATCTTTTATTGGGGGTAAGGCTTGGAGACCCTCACATAGCTATACTCACTTACTTTCCTATTTGAGTGACGTACTTAAATAACATTGATGGTGACTAACCTTGACCTCTCCTCACTTCAAATCCGTTGTGATGGATATCTCCAGCTGAGGTGGGTTCTAGGGCTTGAACCCAGTGCTAGCCAGATAATAAAAATGAAAGTTTTGTGTCTTGATCTTCAAGTTTTAATCTCATTTTTAAAAATACGGCCTTAAGTATCTATAGAAAAGTGTATACGTTGGAAGGATATATCAATGCAATGGAAAAAGTTGTTAGGAACCTGTTGCGTCAGCCATCCTTGGCCAAATTGTAATTACAACTGACACCCAGTTGCCTTCTAGCTTTATGGAATCGGGGTGAGTGGAATGGGGCAGAATGACTTAGCTTTCCCCTCACCTGATGTCTGTCGGAACAATGAGTTCCAGGAAAGTGAGCACCAAAAATCATACAGCTCAATTGAGAGGATGACTTTCAGCTTTTTGTTATTACAAGGATTGGATTTCTGTTTTTCCAAACCAATCTGTTCCCCCACCCCAATGCTCCACCCCCACATACAACTGAATCTTCCTTGCTAAACATTCTTCTTTTTTTTTTTTTTCTTTTTTGGAGGGTAAGTGGGGTTAAATATTGCCCTAGGTCACAGGGCTAGGTTTCTTGTGTTAAGTATCTGAGGTCAGATTTGAACTCAGGTCCTCCTGACTCCAGGGCCAATGCTCTATTCACTGCACCACCTATCCGCCCCAGTTGCTAAATTTTTGATAGAACAAATAGATCCCAATGAGACGTGTGCCTGGATTGAGAAGACGACTTTTTTGTTAACAGAATAGGATCTTTTGGGTTCAAAACTGCTTGTCCCTTGACAAGGGTGTGTTTGGGGTGAGGAATGGAGCAGGGATTGTACTTCCACCAACTCGCAGATCTAGCCTAAATCTTGGAATGCAGATGGTGCGATGTTGCCTCCAAACCTCTGGGGGCCTGGAGGGGAGGGAGGGAGCTGAACCGTCTTGGGAATGCTAATTAATATGTGATTTGAGAGGGCTGCTTCTGCCAATAACAATAACGATGAGAATGACCACCACCACCACTGTTACTGTTGTTTTTGTTCAGTTGTGTCCCTCTCTTTATGATCCCGTTTGGGGTTTTCTTGGCAAAAATACTGGAGTAGTTTGCTATTTCCTTCTCCAGCTCATTTTATAGATGAGGAGACTGAAGTGGATGTTAAATGATTGGCCCATAGTCACACGGCTCCTAAGTGCCTGAGGTCACATTTGAACCCAGGTCTTCCTCCCTTCATGCTTGGTACTCTATCCAAGGCACCACCTAACTGCCCCATTGTGTATGTTTGTTAATGAACCAGCAATTCCCCCACTAGTCCATGTGACTGACATTCCTTACTAAATATCTGCCCACATCCTCAAGAAGACTGGATGTTTTTTTCCCGTGGGGGCTGGACCACCAAATGCCTTAGGCTCTTTCATTGCCCTAGACTCTTCTATAAAAAAAAGGATAATTATAGCACCTATCTTGCAGAGTAGTTGAGAAGGTAGAATGAGATCATATTGTAAAGCTCTTTGCAAACTTTCAGGCACCGTATAACAATACCAAAAAGATGTAGAAGGCATAGTTCTTAATAGATTTGAGGTACTCTGGTCTCTAATAATTCTTGTGGAAGAATGTTGAAACAGGATTTATTATCTTCACCTTTCTCTAGCATCTATAACATTTTTGGTGAAAGAATAGTATCTTCTGAGACTCTGGTCTTTGGAGAAAAGTGGACAATGTTTGCAACAGGCTTGGGGTTAAATCCTAATTCTGCGAGTTGGCTTTTTCTGTGATTTGGGGCAAGTCATGCCCCTCCCCGAGCTTTAGCTTCCTCATCTTCTATAAAAAAGCAAGGGATTAAATAAAGGAACTGGACTGTATTACCTCTTAGGTCCCTGCTGCATTCTGAATTTCAGTGATGCTACCAAGTGATTGAAGATGATCGGAACTCTTCTTAACTTCTCTTTTCAAGGAACTGGCAAATAGTGTTCTTGTTGAGGTCAACCAATGTATATAAAATACTGCTAAGGAGTTATCTTCAGAGGAGAATAAGCTAACTGACTGACAAGAAAAAATTAGATATGACTATCTATGTTATTTCTATTCTTATTTTTCCCCCCAAGGAAAACTTAGTACTTCCACTAAAGATGATGGACCTCTGTGGATTATGGAATGGAAAAGAAAGTGTTGTAACTAATTCCTTGTTAGCACCCTAACAAAAACTGACAATGTGTTAGGGCATAAAAAGCTCACTACTAAGCAATTACTTTAAAGAGCTAGGAAAAAATAACAATTCATCTGGAGGAACAAAAAGTCAAAATGGCAATTAATTTTGTAAAATGAGAGGGATGGGAGCTTACCAGTGCCAAATCACAAACTATACTATAATGCTGCCATCAGGAAAACAATGAGGTACTTGTTAAGAAGTAGAGATTGATCAATGGAACAGATTAAAGGCACAATATACAAAGTCAAACAAGCACAGTAGCCTAGTGTTTGATAAGCCCAAAGATCTTAGCTACTGGGGCAAGAAATATTTGACAAAAACTATGGAGAAAACTAGGTAAAGACCAATATCTCACACTACATACCAAGAAAAACTCCAAGTGTGTACATTACTTAGACATAAAAGTTGACCTCATAAACACATTCAGCCATTCCCCAATTGATGGGCATCCCCTAAGTTTCCAGTTTTTTGCCACCACAAAGAGAGCTGAAATAAATATTTTTGTACATGTAGGTCCTTTTCCCACTTCTATGATCTCTTTGAGATACAACCCCAGAAGTGGTATTA
>CM053598.1:183411496-183432433 GCA_028646575.1 Pseudocheirus occidentalis
ACTCTCCTCTCAACTCCAGCTGTGATTACTCCTAAGGAGTTAACTGGAAGTAAGGAGCTAAGCCTTTGAGGTGCCAAGTGCCTTCAGTAGGTGCCAATAGAAAGGGGCATGGAAGATCTTCTGATTTCATTAACATTACACAGGGCTGGGCAAGGGGTCATAGAATTATGTGATTTAGAACTGGAAGAGACCTCAGTAACATAAAGTATGAATTGAAGGTGGTTCACAAAGGGTAGAAAATAGACGTCCATTCATTCTGCCCTTGCAGGAATTTTTTTCAAAAACCTCTCCACTCATTTTTTGAAATAAGTATGGACAATGATGAGATTCAAGGGCAGCCCAAAATGTTAGGGTGCAAGGTTGTCCCCCAAAAATTCACTCACGCAGTTTCCAAATCAAGGCTTTTATTGGGGGTAACACACACAACACAGCAAGCAGGCTCCTCTTCCCTTAAAGAGGGGTGGCAATCTCCCAAGGAAGAGGGTCACTTAAGGGAGACACCCATTAAAGGACACTCAGCTCAAGAGGGATATTCCACAATTAAGGAGTATAGCCCAATAAAGGAATGCCCTCTGCTTAAGGAAGGCACCCACCAGCTGGGAGAAGCTAGGATTTTTATAGAGTAAAACCTACCACAAAGGGAGATGAGTTGATCAGGGAGTTTCCAGCATTGTCTTCCATTCGACCCCAGGGTTGAGGGGCAAAGGGGCATCTGTTAGTTTCAGTGTTTCATTGACCAGCCTACTTGGATTTCATTATCTGCTAAAGTGGCTTTAAGTGGCTCTTGAGATAATGAGTTTCTCTCTGACCACTCTATTTGAATCTCCTCATCTCCTCACTCTAGAAGTAGACACTCAAATTCATTTGGGAAAAAAGGCAAGGGTCATGCATTCCTTATCAGACAATTCTAGGGAACTAGTCCCAAGCCAGGGGATTTAAGAAAAAGACTGGTTGATGCTCAGTGGTCTAAAGAGTAAATGGAGCTTTTTGCTTAGCTTTTTCTCCAAGGGGTGATGGAGACAGAGAGAAATGGTGGTTCCCCCAAACTACAAACCTTAAAGCTTAGCATCATAATACCTTGATTGAACTTTTTATGGAGATTGTTCTCCTTTTTGTGGTCTCTAAGCTCCATCAACTGGAAAGTCATTTAATATCACTGAATATAATTAGTTTCCTGTATAACTATTAATAGGTCCTAAACACAGGTATTTTGAAATCAGGCTGTTGCCCATTTTTCTGCACTATCTAGGGTAGAAAAGTACAATAAAAGGTTAGAACTTAATCTTTGTGGATTTTTTATCTTGCATACTGAAGTCCATTGAGATGTTTGAAGAGTGGTGCTAAAGGACGTTGGGGACTCTGGAAATGCAGAATCTAAGGCATGGGATGTCTTAGCTTAGAGTTTGGTTGGGGACCTGCTGAAGCCAAGTCTTTGCAAATGAAAGGCAGGCGCTAGCATTCTAGTGTGAAAACTGAAAAACCCTTAGAGGAAAAAAATCTCACTTGGTTGTAAAAGTCCAACTGAGTCTTTCTGATGGATTAAAAAGCCTAATCCTTAAGAAAGAAACAAGTGCCTTAGCAAGAGCTCCACAAGGCCATCAGTGATCAGGAAAAAAGATTATTTATCATTCTCTTGCAAAAGATGGCAAGAGACTGGATGACCCATAAGGAGACTCACTGTTTCAGACAATTACAATTAGTCCTTTTATTTCCCTCTTCCATTCCCTATTGACTGAACACAACTTCCTGAACCACCTATTCCATGTTTTTCTCCTAGATGTGTTTCCCCCTCCCTTGTCATGTATCTCAAATGGATTTAAATTCCTGGGTGCAAGCTTCTGACCTTTTACTTGATCAGAAGCCTGGTCTGCCAGGTTGCAACTCTGGTTGGCACCAGTGACTCCTAATTTACATCCTGTTATCTTTCCTGCAAAGCTGGGAGTCTATAGATGTCACTCCTGTGGAAACAGAACTCCTTCTGTTTCTCACGCTTATGACCGTTTTTTAAACCCCTTAGATAAAGTAAGAACAAGATAATTATTCCCTTTATTTTAGAAACGAAGCATCCGTACATGAAGAAAATTCCTTTTTAACTTATAAAATAAATTGGGATTATTACCAATACTAGATTCTAAATAAAAATAGATTATTTGTCCTAAGAATAAATATTATATGATATAGTAGAAGGAATAATGAATTTGAAGTCAGAAGACCTGACTTGCAATCCTGACTCTATCACCACTTGACTATATGATCTTAACCAAGTCATATAAACTCTCTGAGATCTAGTTTACCCATCTGTAAAAACAGGCAGAAAGATACTTGCATTATCCAATTAACAATCTCGTAAGGATGAAATAAAATAATGCATGCAAAAGCATGCATTTTATATGGGGATGGAGCCAAGATGGTGGAGTAAAAGCAGGGACTTGTTTAAGCTCTCCCCCAAGCTCCTCCAGATATCTGTAAAAAATTACTCTAAACAAATTCTGGAGCAGCAGAACTCACAGAATGACAGAGTGAAACAAATCCCCAGCCCAAAACAACATGAAAGGTCTATAGGAAGGGTCTATCACGCTGAGCTGGGAGTAGAGCACAATCCAACATGGACCACACTGGCATAGATGGGGCTGGAGCAGGCTTCAGTGTCTTGAATTACTGGCAGCTGTGGCAGTTTCCAGACCTTTCGACCCACAAACGTCAAAGACAGCATAGAAGGTCAGTGGGAAAATTCTGTTGGACCTGGGCGATAGAGGAGCTTGGTCCAGCCCCAGGCCCCAGGGTAGTAGAGGTGGCAGCAGGAGCAAGAGCAGCAGCAGCAACTGTTTCCACAGCTCCTGGCCCACAGGCAGTATGGGGGTGAAGCAGCTGATCAGAGGGCAATTGCAAGGATCTCTTTGTTGGTACTGAGTCAGGATTCTCTTGCTTTGCCCTGCTTGGATCTGGGTTGCAGTCCTGAGCAGTGGTCCTGGGGTGAGGATGAGTGCTGGTGTAGTGGAGGTTGTGGTACAATGGAGTGGAAATCCTCCTCACACTCCCAAGGAGAAAAGAGTGCTTGCAATCACTCGTGGACCAGAGCACAGACCAGGAAAGGAGTAAACACATCTCCTTTGATCACACCACCTTGAAAAAACTGAAACTTTATAGGCCCCTAGAAATATCTCTAAAAATAGCTGCACAAATCCCTAAAGTTTGGGACAGGACACCCTACACACTGGAAGCTGAGTCCTACCTTAACATAGAGTTTGAAAGTCAAGTATTTGGCTGGGAAAAATGAACAGAGTAAAAACCTCAGACTATAGGATCTTACTTTGGTGACAAAGATCAAAACATGGAGCCAGCAGAAGACAACAAATTCAAAACTACTGCATTAAAAGCCTTCAAGAAAAATGTGAATTGATCACAGGCCATGGAAGAGCTCAAAAAGGAGTTTGAAAATCAAGTAAGAAGCAGAGGAAAAATTGGGCAGAGAAATGAGAATAATGCAAGAAAATCATGAAAAATTAGTCAACAGCTTGCTTGAGGAGACCCAAAAAATACTGAAGAAAATAACACCTTAAAAAATAGACTAACCCAAATGGCAAAGGTGGCTGGAAAAGCCAATGAGGAGAATGCCCTAAAATGTGGAATTGGTCAAATGGAAAAGAAAGTTGAAAATCACACTGAAGAAAATAATTCCTTCAGAATTGGAATGGAGCAAATGGAAGCTATTGTATTTATGAGAAATCAAGAAATTATAAAACAGAACCAAAGGAATGAAAAAAAAATACAATGTGAAATATCTCATTAGAAAAACCACTGACCTGGAAAATAGAACCAGGAAAGGTAATTTATTGGATTACCTGAAAGCCATGATCAAAAAAAGAGCCTAGATATCATCTTTCAACAAATTATCAAGGAAAATTGTCCTGATATTCTATGACCAGAGGGTAAAAAAGAAATGGAAAGAATTCACTGATCACCTCTTGAAAGAGATCCCAAAAGGAAAACTCCTAGGAATTTTGTAGCTAAACTCCAGAGTTCCCATGTCAAGGAGAAAATATTGAAAGCAGACAGAAAGAAATAATTTTAGTATTGTGGAAACACAATCAGGATAACACAAGATTAAGATAACACAAGATAAGAAGCAGTTTCTACATTAAGGGATCAAAAGGCTTGGAATATGATATTTTTGAGGTCAAAGGAGATAGGATTAAAACCAAGAATCACCTACCCAGACAAATTCAGTATAATATTTCAGGGAGAAAAATGGATATTCAATGAAATAGAGGACTTTTAAGCATTGATGAAAAAACAAGAGCAGAATAGAAAATTAGTCTTTCAAATACAAGACTCAAGAGGAGTATGAAAGGGTAAATAGGGAAGACAAATCATAAGAGACTTATAAAAGTTGAACTAATTACATTTCTACATGGAAAGATGATATTTGTAACTCATCAAGACCTTCAGCATAGGGTAGTTGGAGGGAATACATACATATCTCTACATACAGAAAGAGAGCGTGCTCTGGGTTAGTCAAATATGAAGGGATGATAGCTAAAAAATAAAATTAATGGATAAGAAAGAAATATATTGGGAGACAGAGAAAGGGAGAGATAGAAAGGGAAAAATTATCTTGTATAAAAGAGGCAAGAAAAAGCTTTTACAATGGAGAGGAAGATGAGTGAGATGAGAGGGAATGAGTGAACTTTACTCTCTTTGGATTTGGTTTAAGGAGGGAATAACATACACAGTCAACTGGGTATCTTGCCCTACAGAAAAGCAGGGGAAAAGGGATAAGAAGGGGAAGATGATAGGAGGGAGAGTAGATTGGGGGAAGGGGTAGTAGGAAGCAAACACTTTTGAAAAGGGACAAGGTCAAAGGAGAGAATAGAATAAATGGGCAGCAGGATAGGAGGGAAGGAAATGTAGTTAGTCTTTCACAACATGACTATTATGGAAGAATTTATTATGGAACTACACAGTATAACCTATATTGAATTGCTTTCCTTCTCAATGAGGGTGGGTAAGGAGGGAAGAAGGGAGAGAATCTGGAACTCAAAATTATAAAAACCAATGTTACAAAATGTTTTTACATGCAATTGGGAAATAAGATATACAGGCAATGGGGTATATAAATCTATCTTGCCCTACAAGAAAGGGAAGTGTATGGAGAGGGCGTGATAGAGAGGATGGTAGACTGGGGGAAGGGGTAATCAGAATGTATGCCATCTTGGGGTAGAGTGGAGGGGAGAGATAGGAAAAAAATCTGGAAGTCAAAATCTTATGGAAATGAATGTTGAAGACTAAAATAAGCAAAAAGAGAAAGACATTACAAGCAAGATGATTTCAGAAAAACCCGGAAAGATTTACATGAATTGATGCAAAATGAAGTGAGTAGAACCAGAGCATTGTACACAAAACAGTAATTTTGTACAATGAAGAACTTCTAATGACTTAGCTATTCTCGGTAATACAATGATCCAAGACAATGCCAAAGGACTAATGATGCAGTACACTCTCCCCCTCCAGAGAAAGAACTGATATTGTTTGAATACAGACTGAAGCATGCTATTTTTCACAAATCAAGTAATCCTTCAATGCTGACCTACAATTAATAAAGGGAGTTTCATTATGTGGGAATTCTTTCTACCATTAAAATCACAGTCATTCTTATATAGATAAAATTAATAAATAACAAATATTTCAAGCAGAAATAAAATTCCTTTACTAGGCCCCTTCATTTTGCAAAACCAGCATTTCAGTTTAAGTGTTATATATGCTAGATATGGTCCTTTTTCCTAGGAAGACAGGTTTGTGGATCAATCCAGTACCCATACTGTCTGACGTGAGTCTCATAAGAGAGTTCCTGGGAGCAAGGGCCATCAGGCTATGTAGGGAGGGGCCAACTGGCCCAGGCTGGGAAACAGAGAAGTTCAAAGCTTCAATATTGATCAAAATTGTGATCAGGCCCATGAATGACCCCTTCACTCCCAGCCCAGGCAAGATATGGAGACCCAGTTTTTAAAAAAGTGTCCTATAAAAATGGAGATCTTATTATTTCCCAGGCATACCATCTACCATGATCAAATCAGTAGTCATGGAGTTGATAGATCTGCCTTTCCCTATGTTGAATACAGACACAATTCCAGGTTGAACAAGCCAAAATAAGACCTTGTCAGACACCTATGAAAGCTTTTGTTCAATTTTTAAACTTTTTTTTTTTTTTTTTGCTTTTTGGAGGGCAGTTGGGGTTAAGTGACTTGCCCAATGTCACACGGCTAGTTTTTTTTTGTGCTAAGTGTCTGAGGCCGGATTTGAACTCAGGTCCTCCTGACTCCAGGGCCAGTGCTCTATTCACTGTGCCTCCTAGCCGCCCCATTTGTTCAATTTTTTAAATTTCTTAAGTGTTTTTGGTTTTTGGCAAGTGAGTTTTGTTCAAAGCATATTTTTCTTTCATTTGAAAATCCATGTGTATTTTAAAGAAAATTATTTTCATATGTTTCTTAGTCATTTATACTTTACTTCTACAGAACACTATCATATTTTATTCTAGATTTTAAGGGCTAGAAAATATGTGAAAAGCTTATAATTTGTTTTTTATTTTCCTTTGGTTTAACATTTATTTTTAAAAAGTTAGAATTAAAACTTTTTAAGCTCTGAGATGTTCTTTATTATAGAAATATCCAGGGATGTGCTAGTAAATGTTTAATAATTAGTTATCTGCAAGAAAAAAGTATAGGAAGAACATGCTTGAATCACCATTTCTTCCCTCACTTTTTAAAGTCTGGACATGTAACAAAAATGATAAATTAAGTTGTGAATTGTAGTATTTGCTGATTTCTGAGTTGTGAACATTCACACTAGAATTTTAACAACTAGTTCTCTCTCAATGGATAGGAGCTGGCTCCAGAACACCTACACATTTATGAATTCATAATTCGTGGATTTATTATTCTCCCTGAAAGAAGAAAGCAGTCTGCTTTCCTCGATGTGGAGTGGAGGCCCCTTATCTCTTCATTTTGCTCCAACATGCACCATTACTTAACTAGAAAATCACTTTCCTGGAATTGTTTCACATGGGACACTAACATATGCTGTCAAAGCAGCTTGTTATCAAAGGAAAATAGCAAATTGTACATAAAGTCCATCTAACCCTATTTCAAGTTTGTTACCAGACTTAAATACAGTCCAGTATCAAAATATAGCATTAATTTCTCTTCTCATTGGTCTTAACAAGAAAAGAAAAAAGTCTGCCAGAAAACATAAAGAATATGAAGCTAGTTCTGAAAATGTGTCTAGCTCAGACATCTTTTTTTTTTTTGGTCTGGCAAAATCCTTCAACATGCTTACACATGATTTTTGCCAGAAATGTCTCACAAAAGAATATTGGGAGCGTAGTATACAAGTGCTTGAGGGAAAAATACTTTCTCAGAATATTTTTAGTAAAAAATAAGAACAATAACCATTAGTATGTTCTTTCTTATTTCTAAGAAGAATGTTTACTTTAAAAACAAAATAGCTATCAGTCTTGTCTTCTCTATCTTTTTTTTGATATAGTATTTAATTTTTTCCAATTATATGTAAAGATAGTTCTGAGCATTCATTTTTAATAAAATGTCGAATCATAATTTTTTTTTCTCTCCTCCCTCTGTAATAGCAATCAAGTTTGTCAGATACTTAGCACTTAGTAACTTAGGGCTAAGTAGCACTTAGTAACTTAGGCTAAGTATGGAAGGTGTGGGCCCTGTCCACTGTTGAGAAGGCATGAACTCCCCTGTTGACCTAGAAGAAGGCTGTTGATTGAGACAAGAGGCCAGTGCTGTATATAAAACAGAATTTCAGAGACAGAGACAGAATTGGAATTTTCCAGCTGGAGGACGCAGGATTGTCTCAGCATCTGGGAGCTGGGCTGCTGGAAGTGAGTTGGAGTTTTCTTGAGAGAGAGAGAGTTTCTCTCCCAGCATCTGGAAGCTGACTGAGAATTGAAATGGAGTTTTCCTGAGATCAGAATCTGGTGAAGGCCCCACCCAGAAGGCCCATATTCCTTCTGGGTCCTAGGGACAGCTGAACTGCTGGAAGACTGAAGAAGCATGACCAGGATAAGACTTTGTTCATGGCCTGGCTGATCCTTGAGTTCCAGGCAAGAGAAGTAGTGAAGGGTTTGAAATGTGCTGGACCCTGTGAACTTCAGTGTGTGCCGGGGATTACCCTGAGGACTGAACAAAGGACCTGGGAGCTGTCTACCTCTGAGGACTGGATGAGAGCGTGGCAGCTGTTTGCTTCTGTATCCAGATGACTGTTTGGTGGATTCAGGAGGGAGCTGGGACCATGGAAGGGGATCCGGGGAATCAGAGAGACCTCCCAGAGTCAAGATGAAGAAAAGGCCTCCCCTTGGATGAAATTGAGGTTTTCTGGACACCAAGGGGTGGAGGGTTTGTGAGGTTTTCTAATGACTGTGCTAGTGATTAATGATATTTAGTAATTGGGAATCTAGCTTAGTGACTGACTGCTAGATGAGTAACTGTTTAAGTTAATGGTTGCCCCATGAGTGGAAGTTTGATTATTGTATCATGACTGATTAAGTTAATGGTTGCCCATGAGTGGAAGATTGTTATATTGTGAATTGATTGAATGAATGATTAAGTGAAAAGGGATTCCTCCTTAGGGAAACCAGATGATTATTCTTTTGTTCCTTGTTCTAAATATCGTAGCCACTGTAGTGAAAACTGTGTGGCCATTCTAATGACAAGCTGTTATGAACACAATATTGTGACTTTCTGTAATAAGATGTAATGTTGTAAATATTATATTGTGAATGTTTGCCTTGATTTATAATGGAATAAATAGTGTTCACTATTACTGTGTAATCTGAACCTTAAAAGCTGTTCACAGCATTTTCTGTTCACAGCTACTGTTCACAGTAGCATTCTTTTGGGAATCTGCTTGTGCATGGCATTACACCCTCCTTTCTCCCTTCCCCCAAGACAGCAAGCAGTCTCATATGGATTATACATGTGCAATCATGTAAGCATATTTTCACATTAGTCATGTTGTGAAAGAAGAAACAGAACAAAAGGGGAAAACTACCAAAAAATTGAAAATAGTATACTTTGATATTTATTCAGACTCTATAGTTCTTTCTCTGGATGTGGATTTTCCATCACAAGTCTTTTGAAATCATCTCAGATCATTGAATTGCGAAGAAGAGCTAAGTCAGTTACTTGATCATCACAGTGTTGCTGTTACTGTTTACAATGTTCTCTTGGTTCTGTTCACTTCACTCAGCATCAGTTCATGTTAGTCTTTCCAGGTTTTTCTGAAGTTTGCCTGTTTATCACCTTTTATAGCCCAAAGGGACATTACATTCATATACCACAACTTATTTAGCCATTCCCTAATTGAAAGGTGTTCCCTCAACTCCCAATTCTTTACCACCACAAAAAAAGCTACCATTTGTACATATAGGCCCTAATCTGTTCCACTAATCCAGCTACTCTATTTCTCAGTCAGTACCAAATAATTTTGATGATTGTCACTTTGGGATATAGTTTTAGATCTGGTATGAGCAGGCTACCTCCCTCTTCATTTTTTTCACTAATTCCCAATGTATTTTGGACTTTTTGTTCTTTGAATTTTATTAGTTTTTCTAGCTCTAGAAAATATCTTTTGGTAGTTTGATTGGTATGGCACTGAATAAGTAAATTAATTTAGGTAGAACTGTCCTTTTTATTATGTTAGCTTGGCCTACCCATGAGCAATTGATATTTTTTCTATTGTTTAGATCTGAGTTTATTTGTATGAAAAGGGTTTTGTAATTGTGTTCATATTGTTCCTAGGTTTATCATGCAAAGTAGACTCTCAAATATTTTATATTGTCTACAGTTTTTTAATGGAAATTTTCTTTCTATCTCTTGCTGCTAGGCATTGTTGGTAATATATAGAAATGCTGCTTATTTATGTGAATTTAGTTTATATCCTGCGACTTTGCTAAAGTTGTTAATTATTTCAAGTAGTTTTTTAGTTGATTCTCCAAGATTCTCTAAATATGCCATCATATCATCTTGTAGTGTAAACTGTTAACTTGTCCCTACTGTGTTTCCCTAGAGATAGGAAAAAATAAAAAAACAACAAAGCAAACTAAGGTCTGAGGACCTCAATAACAATTCTTATGCTCCAGGAGATAGTAGGAGCTCAATTAGACTCACGAAAATCATATTGTTTAGTAGTGGATGACCTTTTGGGGTTCCATTTGAAGTTACTTCATCATAGCTAACAAATTAAATGATTTCTGGAGATTGCTGTTGCAAAGATTTTCCTCTCCAAGGAATCACATCTCGTATGGCAGAGAACTGAGAGACTATATCCTCCTTGACAAATAATGACTTTCAAATTGTGGTAAGGAAGCTAGATATAGATATAGAAACAGATATAATGACATATAATTGTTATAGTGTATATGTATGGATGTATGTCTATGGTGTAGATTGTATAGATATAGATATGGAATACTTATCTACAGCTAGATATATAATCTACATACATATATATCTACACATATTATATATCTAGCCTCCTCACTACAATCGTGAAAGTCATTATTTACATAGGTGCAGACATAGTATGTGTGTATACACCCAAATGTATACATATATATTACATATATATTTGCTTTGAAATTTTAGTTATTTTCAAAATTCCTTAAATATAAAGGAGAAACCAATTTGCAGATAATCTGGAAGATTCCTGCTTTCCCTGTTTATTCTTGATCTCTTCTTCTTGCTGCTTCAGGCAACAAAAGGGACCGCTGATATAATGACAACGATGGCGCTGTCAGTTATAAAAATCATTACATTGCTATAACTTTTTCCTCCAAAGTGCCATTATATTGGAGTGATACTTTAATTGGCATTGCAATTTTCAAAGTGTTTTCAAATCTATGCCCTATTAGTTACCCACAACAACCCTCTAAGGCAGATGGTGAATGTCCTTACATGTCAAATGAGGACACCAAGAGTCCAAGAAAGTGTCTTACAGCTACTTTGTAGTAGCATTGGCACTAAAATCCAGGCCTTAAAACTCCAGGTCCACAGAATTACTGGCTCCACTTTTTCCTTGGAAGCATGAAAGTATGATGTACAGTGGTCTGATCTTGCTTCCAAGCCCTGTTCCAACATATTGATGTGGAGACAGCATGGTATATATAGCATAAAGACAGCTGGATTTGGAATTAGATGATCTGGATTCAAATTCAGGCCCTGCATTGTTACAGTCTATATGACTATGGACAAGTCACTTTATCTCCCTGAACATTATTTTCTTCATATGTAAAATGAAGGGTTAGACTACGTAGTCTCTAAGGTTCCTTTCAACTCTAACCCTATAATCCTGTGATTTAAATGGATGCCCAATGATAGCTGTGATGCCTAATGATGAAGTACCATTCCAGGATTATAACTTCTCTGTATCTTCTCTCTCCCTAATTCTCAAGTCATTGTGAGGCCAGGAAAATAACAGATTATCTATCTGAAGACTAGCATCTCCTCCCTTGGTGTTTCTTGGAGCAATCCTAGCTATTCCATATTGGTCATATTTATTTGGCTTAAATGTTAAATTTGCTCCCCTGTTATGTTTACTATCATGTTTCCTGATGAATGCATCTTCCTTTTTTTTTTTTTTTTTGCTTTTTTTGGAAGGCAGCTGGGGTTAAATGACTTGCCCAAAGTCACACGGGTAGTTTTTGTGTCAAGTGTCTGAGGACGGATTTGAAGTCAGTCCTCCTGACTCCAGGGCTAGTGCTCTATTCACTGTGCCACCTAGCCATCCCATCCTGTTGAATGTTTCAATGGCAGTCTTCATGATCTGGTAAATTAATGGCCATTTCAGTTTTTTCCAATTTAGATTTGTTTATTTTCCAGTACCACATTGCCCTTTCTCCCATAGTTTGTCCTTTCAATAAAGAAAAACGGCAGCTGCGTTTTCATTTCTTTATTCTTATTCTTAACTAAAATTCTCTTTCCTAATCAAAACTGAATCATTTACTAAAATAGAAACATTTAAACTCAGTGTTTTCATTTAAGTTTTCTGCTGCTCTCTACATATGAACAAGTAATGTTATATATTTTTAGAAATCCATCAGGTTTTCCTGTTTCTCTTAATATTTCATGGATGCCAGTGCAGTTTTCTGACTACATGACCAACCCATCTCCTTTGTCTGACATTAAATAGGAAGACATATAATTTATTATTTGTTAAATTCAATGATACATATTGTTTTGATAAAACTGTTTCTAACAAATATCACCATCAATGCTGCTATCTCCTAAACACACACACACAAAACCCTGTATAAGGTATGTTCCCCGAGAGTTCTTGTTGTTTAATTGTTTTCTGACTCTTGGCAAAGATACTGGAATGCTCATTTTGCAGCTCAATTTACCAATGAGGAAACTGAGGCAAACTTAAGTGACTTGCTTAGGGTCACACAGCTAGTAAGCGTCTGAGACCACATCAGCCTTCCTGACTCCAGGTCCAGCACTTCATCCACCGTACCACCTAGCTCCCCTGAGAAGTGGCTACCACACCTAATCAGAATTCTAGGTGAAACCCTAGTATTGGGTGTTTTAGTACTGTTGTTTGTGAACTCCTACTAGTACGCTCCTTTTTGATTATCAGGTAGGATTACATTTTAGAAAAAGTATTTAATAAGAACAATCATATCATGAACAGTTGTTAGAGAAATCTCAAATTAGAACACACAAAATTCCTGACAAGGTTAGGTTCCAATTTAGCATATGTGACCAAAATGCAAACTCACACCTCTTGCTACTGTGTGGAGTTCTCATAAGGTTTTCTTTTTGGTGCATTTCTCTGATCAGCTCAGAGAATCGGTGCCCTTGCAGAGTCCTAAAGTTTCCTTTTCAGGTATATTTAATTCTTAACACGTGCAGTAAGAGGCTGCTGTCCTGATGACACTGCTTCAGTAGATGCTGCTACTGACTCTGATAGGAACTCCAGATCTTTAGTCTTTTTTTGAAATAGTTGAGGGGTGGCTAGTGGTGCAGTGAATAGAGCACTGGCTCTGGAGTCAGGAGGACCTGAGTTCAAATCTGGCCTCAGACATTTAACATTTACTAGCCTGTGACCTTAGGCAAGTCACTCAACCCCAATTGCCCTACTTGAGTAGAATGAATTCACACAATGTCCATGGCTCAAAATAATTCTTTCTGTACTTTGTGTCCATTACCTTTCTGTTAGGTGGTGGATAAAAGACTTCATCACAGGTCTCCAAGGGATCTGGTTGATAACTGAATTGATTGGAGTTCCAAAGTCTTTCAAAGTTATTTTTCTTTATAATTTTGCTTTCTTGGTGTAAATTGTTCTCCTGGTCTTACTGACTTCACTCTGCATCAGTTCACAGATAAACCCCATGTTTATCTGAACTCCTTGTCTCTTACTGTGTATTATAATATTGCATTACATCAATATACTATTGTTCGGTCATTTTCCAACTGATTAATATTTTAGCATATTAGACCTTTGTTTCTGCTCAAAATATATAAATGCTATAAATGGCTTAGTCATATGTCTTGGGTAATTCTAAATCATTATCCAGAATTATTGGACCAATTCACAGGTCCAACAATAAGGTCTGTCTTTCCCTGTTTTCCAGTATAAAATGGTCTCATTTTTGCCATCTTTGCCAATTTCCTGATTGTAAGGTAAAACCACAGAGGTGTTTTTATTTGCAGTTTTCTGTGATTTGGAATCTTTTTTTATGTGGTTGCTTATAGTTTGCAATTCTTTAGAAAATTTTTAAACATATGTCTTTTGATTTTATCTTTTGGGAAATTATTGTTATTAACCAACAATTTAAAAATTACTTAAACCCTAGAATTATCCATATAGTGCAAACCACATTTTTAGCCATAATTTTACCAAAGAATATTCTTGTGTATAGGTAGAATGGGCAGCTACCTGAGCTATTTTCATGGTTGATTTGGCACAAATGATAAGAATCTTTTCCTTCCTTGATCAGTGAGGCCTGAAATAGGAGAAAAAGCTCTTTACTCCACAGTTAGTTAGTCATAAGACAAAATGCATATACGCTTGGGAGACACAGCACATTGACTTGAATTTTCATTGGTTTTAATTTCCATAACCCTCTAAATCAGCTTATTCCACTTTGTTGTTGTTTTTAGTCATGTCTGACTCTTCATGACCCTATTTGGAATTTTCGTGGCAAAGATATTAGAGTAGTTTGACATTTCCTTCTCTAACTCATTTTACAGACAAAGAAACTGAGGCAAATTTAACCGACTTGGCTCAGGTCACACAGGTAGTAAGTGTCTGAGGCCAGATTTGAACTAAGGAAAATGATTCTAGGCCCCACGCTCTATCCACTATGCCAGCCAGCTGGCCCTATTCCACTCTGGGACAGCTTTACTCATTAGAGTCTTAGAAGGAAAGAGAAAAGTTTTCAGAAATGATACAGTACATTTTTACAGTCACATAATGGCCTGAAAACTGAAAAGTATATAAGATCCCACTGTCTTTGTTATTGATTATAAGAAAAAAAGCATTTGATTCAGTAGAACCAAATTTCACTTAATTTCTTCAACACATTTTCTCTGGTGTATATGCTAACGGCACATAAGATTCCTTGAAAGATGCACCAACGAGATAATGTGGTTCAAAAACTCCCTCATTATAAGTATCATCTAAGTCATGGAAAGGGACACAGATGCTTGGCAGAACCTATTGTTTCTGTCATGTTGGATATTCAGCATAGAGTTAGTTTTACAGCTACTCATCTGTATGTTTCTGGTCTCCTTCCGGTAGAATGTAATCACTGTACAAGTACTTTTTCACTTTCGTTGTAGCCCCAGCACCTAATAGTGCCATAAATATAGCAAGTATCTCATGAATGTCCATTGAAATGGAATCAGTTGAATCAAGATGGACTGATAAGGTTTTATAGATGCTCTTGTTTGTGGGCCACATTCTGCTTGATTCCTCAAGTATTGGACCATTGAAGAGCATTTATGGGAGGTCCAGAGTCACTCAAGAGTTTGACCTAAGTATCCTTTTAGAAAAAACTCAAAATGAATAAAGAATGTCTATTGTTCAAACTATCACATGCAGTTGATTAGATAACCTGTTGAGCTGGTCTATCAATATACATATTTCAGATAGGTACCACGGATGCTTAATGAGTTGAGTCCAAAATCAAATAGAAGAAAACTGATGTGGGTTGAATGTATAAAATTATGCAATTCTGTAAATGATCATGTATTTCTGCTCAAAATGAAGCCCCATCTTTTTAACAAGAACATTTTTCTGGCAATATTGTATGGTTATGAATCATAGAATATCAGTTCTTAAAGAATTAAAGTTATAGGTCACTAAAAGGACAAATGGGAAGGCATGTAGTGAATGGGCTGCCAAAATGCCTCATACACAGTAAGGGCTTAATAAATGCTCATTTGCAGATATGCAGCCAACAAAGAATTGTTCAGAAGAAACAGTGTAGAGTATTGTCAAAAGCATTACTAGGGAAAGGGCTGGGTCAGGCATGTAATGAAAGTAAAGAATAACTTGTATATAGTTTTCTTTCTCTGCTGTCTATCTACATTGTACCACATGCAATTAAGAGATCAAGAAGAAAGCCCATAGTGCATTAAGTAGAGCTTCTATGGAAAATGTATAGGTTAAAGATGAGAAGGTATAGATGGGCTGCTAGCAACACTACTGAAGGGATCACCCACATTCATGAGATCTTGGATCCTTTAGAGCAGCACGTGACCCCATATGGGGTCGAGTGACTGAAAGTGGGAGTTGCAAAAAATTTGGCGATAGTAAAAGGTTCCTGAATGCTCAACAATCAAAAATTGATTCAAAGTCAAAAGTGTAATAATTGTGAGGTGTTTCTGGCAGCCCTTGCCCATGTTGCATTGCACAACTTCACTGTAACCTTGGTTTCTGAACACACCACATGCACACTTTGCACCACACCTGCTGCCACACCCCACAGCACCAATGAACACTGCCAGAGACACCTCCGCTCAGATTTGAGACTATGGTCTGTTATGAATTACAGTATTTTTACTGTACATACAAATTGTTAAATGAATTTTGGATTGGGATTGGGTTAGAATTTCCAATAATTTCTGAAATTGCCCTAAATATACTTCTGCCATTTTGTACTATGTATTTATGTGAAGTAGTATTCTCAGCATTGATAATTATAAAATCACAATATCAATTAACTTTGAAAAACATTGAAGACTCTCTGTGTTCTGCAATATCAAATATTCCATCAAGATTTAATTCTTTATGCAAAAATAAACAAGCATATCCATCTCATTGTTATGCAAATTTGCTTTTCTCTTTAATAAATGGTGGAATTATATGTGTACAAAGAATTATTTTAAAATAAATGTCTTGTATACCTATTTCATATACCTATATACCTGGGATCATGAAAAAATTTCTCAGGTAAAGAGGTCTAGAGTGGAAAAAGTTGAAGAAGCCCTGCACTACAGTATGTTTTTGAATAAAGCATAGCCTTACAAATCCATATTATAGAGTTGGTTTTCATGCCACCAACTCTGAGTGAGGTAAAATTTGCTTCCTTATATTAGGATCCCTAGTTCATCTTGTTCATACATTTGTTTATAGAGATCTGAGATTTACATTACTGGTTCCTTTGTTGGATTTTTGTCTCCTTTAATTTCCTATATGAACTTTTTTTTTTTTGCTTTTTGGAGGGCAATTGTGGTTAAATGACTTGCCCAAAGTCACATGGCTAGTAAATGTCTCAAGTGCCTAAAGCCAGATTTGAAGTCAGGTCCTCCTGACTCCAGGGCCACTTAGCAGCCCCCCTCTTTATGTACATTTAAAATAACGACAAACCATTTAACTATAGTTAATGCTACATATCCAAATTTTGAATCATTTGAATATCTCTAGTAGTTCTTTGTGTAAGCCGTTATAATTAGTTTTGTTGTTGGTTCTTTCAGTTAAATAAAACAGAAAATAGTAACTAGTATCCAGATGTGTTTTCTTAGTCTTTTGGGGAAAAGAATGGTACCAGTGAATTTTACTTTGGGTATTTGGAGATCATGCTTCTAGACATAATCTCAAGAAGATCCAACACAAATAATCCCATCTGGTAAATAAATTATCCAACTGAAATATAGAGATGAAAGGGATTTTAGAGATATTTTAACAAACACTTATTTGACAAACGTCAACATTAATACTCAGAGAAATAAATTGGTCATACAAATAATATTTATATATTACTATACTAGAATACAGGTCTTTTGACGGATAATCTAGCACATTTATTTTTATTTTCCTTGAGGGCAATGTTCCTTTTGTATTTATTGGGGGAAAAATAAGGTCGAAGTTGGAATAGGGATATGGATAATCAAGCCCTAAAACTTACCTAGTAAACACACTGGGTCTAAACCTTGAGTTATTTAGATTGAATATTTATATTCATTCTTTCCCTTCATATAATTTATGTAGTATCACATATACATATACACACACACAAATGTGTGTGTACATATGTACAGCTAGGTTTCATTGTAATTTCAAAATATACTGAACATAGAAATATAGTAAACAAGTCCATGAGCTTTCTTGGGTTGCTCAGTCATTTTCAGCTGTGTTTGACTCTTTGAGACTCCATTTGGAGTTTTCTTGGCCAAAATACTGGAGTGGTTTACCATTTCCTTCTCCAACTCATTTTACAGATGAGGAAATTGAGGCAAACAGGATTAAGTGATTTGCTCAGGGCATACTGCTGGTAAGTGTCAGGGATGAGATTTGAGCTCAAGATGATGAATCTTCCTCACTCCAGGCCTAGAACTCTCCTAACTGCCTCTATAAGCATTGCTTCCCTTATTATGTTATAAAGTCCTTGAAGACAAGAGCCCTGTCTATTGGATTTGGGGGTGGTTAAGGGGAGGAGGCAGCATGGGTAAAAGATAGCGGTAATCATAAGAGAAAATAAAACAATTTTAATTGAATGAAATTGAAAAGCTTTTGCACTAATGATGTCAATACAATTTAGGACCAAGAAAGAAAGTAAATTCAGGGAAAAAATTTTTTTAATTGTATCAAATATCTTTGATAAACATCTAATAAAAGTTCCCTGATATATAGAGAATTAAAATGAACATATAAGACCAGTGAATAAATGTGCAAAGGATATGAACAAACAGTTCTCAAAAGAAAAATTTCATATTAACAATGTAGGAAAGATTGTGCCAACCTGATGAAAATGGCCACCAGTGCCCAGGAAGAGGAGCTCTATATAGCTCAGTCATTCTTCACACTATAGTCTGGCTTCCCTCTGATCATAGATAAATTTTAAATCAAAGAAATACTTGCTGAGTTTACAAGTCTTCTGAGTTTCACTTAACACATAGCAAACTGTCAGAGTTGGAAGGACTGCAAAAAACGGATACATTAATATTCTTTTAGCTATAAATTGGTCTAACTATTTTGGAAATCATTTTGGAATTATGATAAGGAAGTAATTAAAATATCCATACTTTTTGCCCCCAAGATCGCCACTGACACTAAGGAGGTCAAAGGCAGGAGCAAAGGTTCTATATACACCAAAAATGTTCTTAAGGAAGCAAAGAAATGGAAACAAAATAGATTTCCATCACTTCAGGGAATGACAAAGCAAGTTGTAGGATGTGAATATCATTGCTCATTTTTCTCATCCATAAAATGGTGATCCTATTAGCTCCTATCTCATGGGGCTATTTTGAGGACCAAATGAGATGATGTATGTGAGGAGCTTGTAAACCTTTAATAGAAATATGTTAATATATTATAAATATCAATGTAAACTATTTTTCTTCTTTGCATGTCTCACATTACCTAACCAGCACCTTCCACATAACAGATACTTAAAATCTTTTATTTTTGTTTTTGGTCAGCTTCAATCTTTCTTAGCCTACACTGATGTCCATATATCCAAATAAATATTTTATGGCTCCATATAACTGATAAATAGTCAACTAAAAAGAATTTGGTATGCAAAAATTTTGTATGAGTGAGTGAATGAATGAAAAAAAATTTGTTAAACACCTCTACATGCAAAGTATTGTGCTAACCACTAGAAATGCCAGTAGAAAAGTGAGATAGTACCTTCTCTCTAGGCGCTCACATTCTAATAGGAGACTAAGTCTATGCAAAGCTTCATCTACATGTAATGGGATAGGAAAGAAATAGAAGACAATTTCCTATCCACAGGGAAATTATATCCTAATTGGGACAATAAAATGCCCACTTAGCAATATATAGCTCTAGTTTGGAAACTGACATTTTGAGCATGACTTAATTGTACAAGATTAAAATACTCAGTTTAACTCATTTGCTAGAGCTTGCCTTGGACAGTCCAGAAATATCAATTCTATCATTTGTCAGCCATCAGAATGGACCTCTGTGCATCAGACTAACCAATTTTTGTGATCCTGAATTATAAGAAATAATTGGTATTGGTAATCAAGAAAATAATATCTATGTTGCCATTTTTGTTTTTAATTTTAAACTTTATTGATAACTTTTACATTTATATCACCTACATTTTCCACTCTAATCCTCTCCCCCATCCCAAAGACCAGTTATAATAAGGAAGAACAAGCAAAATTAGCCAACATATCTAGAAAGTCTGCCATTAAAAGCAGTGTTCTACACTCATGGTCAATTCAACTCAACAAACACCAATTATGTGCCACACATTGTGCTAAGTGTTGGTAGAGAAGCATATATTAAGGCTCAATGATAGGAAATTAGGGTCATGAGAGTTTTCACAGAAAAGGTATTTGAACTAGACCTTGAAAACAGGATAGGGTTCAAACAGATTAAAGTGAGAGAATTGCAGACATACAGAATGAACCCAATACAGAATGAAGGGACAGCTATGGGAAAGAGATAAAGCTAAAACTTTAGGTCAGAGTCAGATTGTAGAAGATGTTGAATGAATGAACAAGCATGTATTAAGAGTCTCTGTGAAAGGCATAATGATGTCTGGGGGTGCAACAGTTAGTCATTGCCTGATTTCTCTCAAAAAAACTAACTTCTCCTTCTTGAGTTCCGTACTGAACAGTTTCTTTGGTAAGAAGAATCATTGAAGGAGAATAGGATTATAAACCACAGATTTAGAACTGGGAGTAACCCTAAAGATCACCTAATCAAATATACTCAATTTACAAGTCAGGAAACTGAGACCCAGAGAGATCAAGCAATATGCCCAAGGTCACAAGGCAGCAAGGGGCAAAACCTCATGTAACCCCATGCATGAGCAGCATCCCAAAAGAATGCTACTGTGAATAGCTTTTAAGGTTCTGATTACACTCCATTTAACAATCAAGGCAAACATTCATTACAAATCACAATATAATATACACAACATTACATCTTATCACAGAAAACCACAATGTAGTGTTCACAACAGCGTAACATTAAAATGGCCACATAGTTTTCACCAAAGTGCTCACGGTATTTAGAACAAAAAACAAAAGAACAATCATCTGGTGTCCCTAAGGAGGTTTGCCTCCTTACTCAATCATTCAATCATTTCACAATACAAGTCAGTCTTCCACTCATGGGGCAATCATAGTTTAACTTAATCAGTCAGTCATCTAGCAATCAGTCACTAAGTATCGTTAATCACTAAATATAATCATTAGAAAATTACACAACCCCCCCCCCCCAACCCTCAGTGTCTAGTAAACTTCAATTTCATCACTGCATTCAATATCCAAGGAGAGGCCTTTTCTTCATCTTGACTCTGGGTGGTCTCTCAGATTCCCTGGATTCCCTTCCATGGTCCTACCTGAATTCACCAGTCACCTGGATTCAGAGGCAGACAGTTCCCAGGTTCTCATCTAGTCCTCTGAGCCATTCTTGTTACATACTGAAGTTCAC